>OX388329.1:16047202-16222218 GCA_947579605.1 Athripsodes cinereus
ACTGTTTAACATGAATCCACCATTTTATTGTATAACCTATAAATATTCTGATTTATTTCTCAACTTTTATGATGTTTTGTGTATGAATTAAGAATTTATTGCATTAGTTTTTACTTCCTAATATCATAATAATAATTTTTGATCTTGTAATTCTTTTCAAAACACTAAAAAATATTTAGTCAAGTTTTCATCACGGCTTATTTAAATCACAAAACTAATTAAAAACAAAATATTTTCGTGGCGCACTAAAATTTTCTTAGATAATAATAATATGTACGTATAATGTCAGTAAAATTACGTCCCCATTAATTTTTCTTTCATTGATGTGTAAAACAATGTACTTATACCAGGGAATATAAATATTATCCACCATGTATATCTTATAATTAATCAAATTCACTCTACGAAACATAAGTATTCGCAATTGGCAGCTAGAGGTTGCTTAAATAATATGTTCACTTGATTTTACACATGTTGCAAACAACTTTTCCCGGATTAAAATATGAATTAAAGCGTACATCCCAGGTAGCACAGATAGCTATATAACTACTCACTTTTAGACCTATTTGAAACTCTTTGCGTATTAAGACTCTTTTAAAGGTACACTGGTGATCATACAGCTGCATAATAGCTGTCAGTGATACTTAATCAGGTTAGGCTGTTTAAGAGCTGCATTAAGGCTGATTAAGACCAACAAAAATGACTCTATTCAGCTTTAAACTTTTTCTAAGTCCTTAATCGTAATAAGGACTGTTTGGTGAATAAAATTACGCCAAATGCTGTATAAGACGGTATTTGTGAACTTCTATTACACTGACTTATTAAGGGGGCAGGTGTGAACTATTATGAAGTGAATAGCTGTATAATAAATGATATGTGGCCCGTATTACAGCTTATAGCTGCATGCAGTTTACATTTGTAATTTTATTCAGTTTTTTGTTGATTAACAGTACACGAGTGAGAGAGAGACAGCCTTTTGCAGAATATAAGAGTTTTAACTATTCACGTCACTGTTTAACATGAATCCACCATTTTATTGTATAACCTATAAATATTCTGATTTATTTCTCAACTTTTATGATGTTTTGTGTATGAATTAAGAATTAATTGCATTGGTTTTTACTTCCTTATATCATAATAATAATTTTTGATCTTATAATTCTTTTCAAAGAACTAAAAATTATGTTGTCAAGTTTTCATCACAGCTTATTTATATCACAAAACTAATTAAAAACAGAATATTTTCGTGGCGCAATAAAATTTTCTTAGATAATATATATGTATAATATCAGTAAAATTACGTTCCCATTAATTTTTCTTTTATTAATATGTAAAACAACGTACTTATACCAGGTAATATAAAAATATTATCCACCATTTATATTTTATACTTAATCAAATTCACTCCACGAAGCATAAAGTGTTTGCAATAAATTGGCAGCTAGAGGTTGCTTAAATAAAATGTTCACTTGATTTAACACATATCACAAACAGCTTTTCCCGGATTAAAATATGAATTAGAGCGTACATGTGACATATTTTCTGAAAAAAAGAGTAAATTGTGATCTCTTAGTCAGTCGATATTCAGAGCATAGTACGTCGTTACCCTTTACAACACTGTTTTTGTACACATTTTCAAATTATAATCGTTATCCGTACAATTTAACATATGTGGTTCTGAAATTTGAATTTTGAAAAAATCATGGACAACAATTTATATAATTTTAAAATGAATAGGAATAAAATAAATTAGTACCGACA
Organism: Athripsodes cinereus; assembly: GCA_947579605.1. Classification (NCBI taxonomy): domain Eukaryota; kingdom Metazoa; phylum Arthropoda; class Insecta; order Trichoptera; family Leptoceridae; genus Athripsodes; species Athripsodes cinereus. The sequence continues at coordinate 16,048,964 of OX388329.1, forward strand.
TTTATTACGTGCCTACAGCAGATAACAAACAAATCTGAGTTAAGTATAATTATTCAACATAAATGATTTTTATTTTTTTACACTATACGATGACACACTTAGACAATTATGGGAGTTTGTCAAAGTTTGCTGGGTCAGCTAGTTATGAAATAAATAAGAACATTCAACTGAAACTTACTTTGGAATTGAATGATTTCATCATACAACTCAAAAGTCATGAGGGGTTCATCTAAGTTTCGTAGAAATGCTTTCAATAAAACTGCCGGTACATGGGGATTATCAAAACATAGTTCACCACCAGCATCACAGAGGTTCTGAAACTCCTTGATTAATGCAACACTGGTCGATCTTCTGAATATTCCCTCCGTCTCTAATGCTAAAACAATTACAATCACAAAAATATTAAATTTGCATCACAAACCATGGAGTTGGAATTCGCATAATTTTCTTGCTATACCAATGAATAAATATTTGAAAGAATTAAGATACATTCTATAAATATCACATGTTTGATTACATGACACACAGGCATAAACAAAACACTTGTGTTTGGACAATAATTTCAATAAGTACAGCCTTCTCGATACAACCTGCGATGGTAAAATTCATATTCACGATCCTTCAAACATAATTTATTAACATTAAGCAACAATTTGTGATAAATAAAATTCGTATAATAATAACGGTGCCGAATTCATGCCCAGCATACTTTTTCTAAAAGTATGGATAATTTTGATTGATTGGATGAACAATAGCCACTTACTCATAATACATTATCATACTCCATCTTCATCGCAAAAACATTAGAGATTCAAAAAGTTTATTAAAGACCTAAATCTAGATTGTACCCAGAATTTATTTTCTATATCTTTTCTATGGGTTAGTTGGAAGACATCGCATTTTAGTGATAAACTAACCAATGTACAGTGAAGAATAAAATAAATAAATAAATATATTATTTCTTTCGATAAAAAAGAATGGTAACACTAAAAGCATTCGATAAAGTAGAATGGGAAAAACTTTTTAACACTCTAAATAGGAATGAGTTATAAAGACAGGAGAGCAATCTGGAGCCTATACAAAAATGAAATCGCTGTAATTAAAAGCAGAGAGCTGCGCAGAAGCAAGGGTCAAACAAAGGTGTAAGACAGGGATGCTCAATGTCGCCAACACTCTTTAACTGCTATATATAGCGAGCTATTGATGAACTGAGAGAAGAAATGAAGAACTGGACAGAAGTAAAATCAAATGGGATAAAGATTGACATGATTCAATATGCTGACGATATAGCATTGCTCGCAGATTTCGAGATGGAGCTGAATGAAACCTTAGGAAAAATGGAAAGTATATTACTGTCAAAGTACAACATGGAAATAAATAAAGACAAAACAAAATGTATGGTTGCTGGAAGGGATGAAGCTACTGCGAACATTGCTATAGAGTGAGTATCAAATAAGTAAGAGAATTTTTGTACTTGGGCAGCAGAATAAACCAGGATGGAAGCTTAAATCGGAAATTGAAAGCAGAATAAACCAGGCAAGAATTGCCTTTAACAAAAAATCTTAAATATTGAAATCCTTCAATATTGATTTAAGCGTGAGGAAGAACCTTACTAAAGCCTTTGTATGGAGCATTTTGTTATATGGTTGCGAGACTTGGACCATCAGTAAGAGTGAAAGCGGACAGTTGGCGGCCTTTGAGATGTGGTGCTATAGACGCATGCCGAAGATTCATTGGTCGAAAACGAAGAAGTGTTAACCAGGGTAGGCAAAAAAAGGCCACTCCTTAAAAGAATCAGCTAACAATAAGATAACTGGATTGGCCACAACATCAGGCACCCAGGACTGCTCATTGCCATCGCGGAGGGTAGGACCAAAGGCACAAATGGCAGAGGCCGACCAAAAGACGCTTATATGGACCAACTGAAGAGGGACATGAACTGTGGCTCAGTTGACAGACAGTTGGCTACATCAGAGGTCACCTTATGAAGGTCTCCGCCCCAACCAAACTCAAAGCTATACAGAAGACAATCCACAATATGGTTCATTGTCTGGTATAGTAACCCGCATGCACACTAAAGACAAGAGGGCAAACTCCAATGGTGCATATGGTCTGCACATTAGCCATGTTCTGTAGTCCATTTCATATGGACCATTACTTGCGTGACAGGTTTGAATCTCGGCATTCGTTCAGAGGGATCGGTGACTAGATTTAGAACCACAAACTACAAATGTTAACAAATACAAATACATCGAATCTCCATTAAAAATTGTTACATAATAAAAACACACTCGCAAGCTGACAAAAAATCTTGTACTGCAAACAAAATTATGATAATAAAAAGTATAAACTATTGAAAAACTTTAATTTCAGTATGTGTTACAAAATTTATAACCCTTTTTTTCTAATTCATATACCATAAAAATAATGTCAAAATATACCACATTATCTTTAAAATATACTATGCTCTGTGCAAAGAAACAAAATATCTATTTACCTCTACTATCATAGCATTTTTTTATAATTGGAGTAGCCAGTGGAGTAACAGCTTGCTGCTCTCCACAAAATAAACAATAAATTTTGTTACAGTACATTAATTACATAATTATAATGTGGAGTTATATTTTGACCCAACTTCGCATGACATTTCCATTAATAAAATTATTCATACCATCAGGTTGTGATAAAAACTCAACACATTGACGCACTATAGGAGGTATTGAGTCAACCACACGAGTGTTATTTTCTTTGATAAACTGCAGTGAAACACCAAATTGCTGAGTGGGTGGAATTTTTTTAACTGGCTGGATATTTTGAAGGTCTGGTACTGGTACAACTGCGGGCTTTGAAACCAAAGGCATTAATCCCGAGCCTTTTTTACTTGCTAAAAGGGCTTCATCATGCCTAGAAAATTAAAACACTTCTAAAATCTATGTAATAATATATTGATATTTATAATAGAAATTTCACTATTTTGTTTTTCATTAACTACATTTTAAATTTTATTAAATTACATACTTTCTGACTTCATCCGGTATACAGATCTTGTCAATGTCTAAATGTTGTCTTAATTCATGTAAGTAATTAACATACATCATCTTTTTTCCAAATTTAACACTAATTGCAGGTTTCAACATTTGCCATACTATTCGTATGAAATTAGTAGGGTGGACTAAATACAAAGCTTTCAGGTTTTTCTTATATTTTCGATCAAATGTTTTGTATGCTTTCCACAGCCATGATAGAGTCGGTTTATTTTTACTAGATAATCCATGATGAAAATAAACCACACTGTAATCTTGTTCAACATATTTGTTTAGTGTAAACATTAGATATCTGAAATGAAATAAATTGTTATAATAAGAAAACATACATTTTTTATAAAATAAAAAAAAAATAATCAAGTTAATTTAAATCCAAGTGAAATGCTTCACTTTTTAACACTCTTATGGTGCATATTAATGTTTTTCTCTAATTGTAAATATAAACAAGAAAGACATGAAACTAATTATCCAAATTTTATATTCTTATCTATTCTAAAAAAGACAAGACATTCTTTCATATAGTTATACTTAAGTTATAGTTATACTTATAGTAAGGAATGATCAAAACAAGAACTAAACATCTCGCACATATACCTTAGTAGCTTATCTTGGTGTAGATCTTGACTACTGGGAAGCCTACAGGCGGACACGACAATAATTCTTCTTCCCACAGCATCGTCACCAACAACTTCAATCAATCCATTACAATCAAGTTGTGCAAATGTTTCTCTATCTGACTGAAAATCTTGTTCATGTATAGAGTCTACCTCACCAGATACCTAAAACAAGATAAATGATAAAACACTTTAAAAATAAAATATCTTGGTAAGTACAAATCTGTCAGTAAAGTATATTAAAAAATAACACTGTTAATACCAACGTCACATATCCTCAATTCGAAGTTGTTGGTATTGATTCGAGCATTTCCTCAAATATAAAAGTGAGTTGGTTGGAGAATTTGAATATACTAACCCATTATGTTTAGTGTTTAAATAATGAGTTTAATTCAACACATTAACTACATTATACAGAAAGTATATTCAGCACATCAGTTATCAATACATTCAAGTGAATAACCACAGTGACCACCAATTAGACTTCATCTTGTACCGACGACTTATCCACACAAACACGGACCCAAGCACTATTAATGCCCTTCAACATAGAATATGTTAAATCAACATTAATATGTGCGTACATAAATTTCAGCTGATAAATTACCTGTGGATAGACTTGAGGTGCTCCAGCAAGCTCTTCCTCAAAATTTTCTTCGATAGTCCCATCACTAACAGGAGTTTCAGCATACTCACAATGCTTGTCCAGTGAAATTGTTTCTGGTAGAACAGCTGTAGTAAAAATATAAAACATTTATTAAAGACTCAAATCCCACTGTCACTTTAACTACTTTATAAACACATTGAGAATTGTAGTACACAATATGATATCATAGATTGCATATATTAGCTGTGAAAGCACTTATATATTGGCAACATCCCAGAGATGATCGTGCATATAGGTAATCATCAAATACAAACCTAAATACATATCTTTAGTTACTAATTGTGGAAATGTTTAGAAATTCATATCCTTTTTTGATTTATCACGAATATGTCTTTAATATCTTAATAAGATTACAAAACTTACTCAAGTCCCTTGATGAGTTGAGAATTTCAGAATCATCAAATTCTAATCCTGGTTCATAGTCATGATTATCTGATAGACTTGGGTAATCATTATCAGTCACAGGAATGTGGACCCAATTTGAAGAATTAACTACGAAAAATGTATTATTGCATGACACAATTCGGAATACAAGATTTATATAAAATAATGAAAAACTTGATATTTATCTCTTAATAAATGCATTTCAAATGTCAAATTATAATTAAAATTACCACAATGCTGTGTGCTTACCTTCTTCAGATGCTCTGTCCATCATAAAAGTGGATCTTTAAATGTAATTCTTCAAAATACTTTGCGACACATTTCACAAATCACCAATATTGCCCTCTATATATTTCACTAACTGGTCAATATGGGAAAAAATCAACTATTTTTATTTTTCAATGGTATCAAAAATATAAACTATAACTAAAGAAATGTGGTGGAACCTTGATATATCTCAAATAAAGGCAATACGCAGTTGTTTCGTTTCAATCCAAAATTAATACACCACCGCAGTACGCCAATGAAACAAATATAAAAATGACATAACGAACTAAACGAACATAGGCCAGCAACACTACCGCCATCTGCCGCACCAACCCATATTTTATGGCCTAAACGTTCGCAAACTAGGTAAACGGCCAAGGATTTTACGAACCGTAGACAAGACGTTACGAACCACATTAACAAAGTGCGATTCACGTCTTGAGTATTTTACAGTGGAACCGCTCATAACGAGTTTAATTCGTTCCAAACTCTTACTCGCTATGCGAAACATTTTTTTCTATAGAAAACAATGTAAAATACGATAATGCGTTCCATGCCGAAAGAATAAGTATTCTTGGAGTACTCTATGATTTTTTTTTTTATTAACGTTTATTCAAATAAAATTTCTTATAAAAGATTTTAACAACTTGTAATACAATTGAGATTAGGAAAAAACGTACCTAAATAAAAATATGAATTTATGACAAAAAAATGAACCATTTTTATCTAGAAACTAACCGTTTCGTAGACATTCTTGACACTCCCTTTGAAGCATACATCTTCTTTTTTTATCTTTGTTCTTGAGAATAGTGCAGATCGTTGATGTTAACCGATAGAATTATGTGCGCGTATGTATATATGCACACTAGATATGCCACGCTCACACCTTGTTCTCGCTTTTCAATGATTTTACGTTGTTCTTTTATTCATTCATCCATTTATTCATTTGTTATCGATTTATTAATTTGCTGATGTGATTATTTTTATACTCTTTTATTTTTTTTGTAAGATGTATTAATCCTAGTTGAATGTATGTTTTTTTTATATATTTTTTACGCAGCACGCCTCGATACAGGGCAACCTAGTGAGGCTGCTGCAACTTAATTGAAGCTAATTGGTGATATATTGTTTCAACGTTTGTACATTGATATTGATTGAATAAAATATTTATTTATTTATGGATGTGTAGATCCCAAGGTGAGATCTGTTGTGTCAGCCAGGCCCACCGCCCACTAACGTGGTAGAGATTTTACTTCTGATTTAGTGGAAGACTTGTCAGAATATCAAAATTTAATAGTTAATGGATAAATGGGAGTGCTCCCATTCCTGAAGTACCTACCATTGATAAAAGAATTTTTGAAAATTCTGATGTCAATAATTTATTTTCATTAATGTTACGGGTTCGACCCTGCGTACCTATTTTTCTTTGACGTATACGATGCACTAGTATAATCTAGATCAGGGGTCTCCAAACTTTCCAGCCTTAGGGCCATACTGATTACTCCAGTAAGTTCCGAGGGCCAAAACCATATTATCATTGTTGCCGGTGGTAAAAAATGAAATAATCCACTGATGATCTTTTGGGCTGCATCACCGACAATTCCGACAATTTATTGAAGAGATTGGAGAAAATGACTTACCTTATCATACTGCCGTACGTTGGCTTAGTTGTGGAAAAGTCCTTCAGAGCTTTTTTGAATTTCGAGCAGTGATCGATTGATACTGTTTCAATCACAACTACGAAGTAAATGTTTTTTACATTTTAAAACATGTGAAATATTCAGCCACACCACTGAGACTGAGTTTCCTATCGATTTTGCAATCGAAACTTTGAGTGCTTTGAAAATAAATTTTGATACCTACTCGTTTCTCGGACTTTGATGCCATTGCGAATCAAATTAAGATTTTTCAGAATCCTTTTGATACTGACATTGAAACCCTAGCCCCGGAACTTCAAATGGAAATGATTGATCTACAGTGCAGTGATATAATTAAGAACAAATATCAAAACTCATCTTTGTTGGAATTTTATAAGAGTCTTCCACTGATACAATTTGATAATTTGCATAAATTTGCTCGTGGGCTGTTTTCTGTTTTTGGTACTACTTATTTGTGTGAGAAGACCTTCTCCAAAATGAAGTACACAAAAAATGTTTACAGATCTAAATTAACTGATGAGCATCTTAAATCTCTTTTAATAATTGGTACAAGTAAAATTAGTCCACAACTACAAACTATTGTCAGTGGAAAATCTCAATTACATAAATCTCATTAGTATTTCATATGTCATTATGCTTGTTATAAGTTATGTTTTTATTTAAAATGTATAAAATGTTAGTTGGATTAATTTCAATAATTTGTTAGCTATTATATATTGAAGTTAATTTTTCTGCATATTAACCCTTAGCAGGAATCGTTATTTTAGGCAACGGAATCGGGGGTCAGAAATGACCCCAACAGAGTTTTTAGGTATCATATTCAGACCATTAATATATTTTAAATTTATTTTTCGTTTAATTTATTATCAAACAACTTATTAACTAAACAATTTAAAAAAAATATTACACATATTACCATAAACTATATAGTTTTTAGCAAAATCAACTTCTGTCTAGTTTTTTGTAATTATTTTGACAGTATCAAATACAGGAGCTTTTATTTATTAAATAAATAAAAATAACATAAAAACATTTACTTTTATCGCTTTCTTATATGAACATTTAACAAAAAACCAGGAAATTCTCTTGAGATCAACTCAAACAAAAAAAAATGACAACCTAAAACAAAACTCCTCTTATTAGTCTATTATTTGGTAGGTACATGTGGTATTTTTGGCACTATGTTTTTTTATATATAAAAAGTAAGCACTTGCTACACTTTAGGGAACCTTTCAGGTCCTTTTTACGATGACATAAATAACACCTTCCTCTCTTACGGCTGTTTGTTTGAGTGGCGTTAGTAGCTACGTCTTCTTCTACTTGATGTTCTTAAAAAAAAGTAGGTACCATTCTTGTTTTTAGGTCTAACAAAAAAAATTATGTTGTTTTGTACAAAAGGCATGACTAATTCGATGCCATTTTTTTTTTAATATTTAGTTCTCTTTAGGTGCTTTTCTGGCTTTCACGGCTTCCAAAAAACGTAACAATAATACTACATTCCTGGACTCAGGGGTCATTTTTGACCCCACATGTGAACATACCTCCACTTCTAGAAATATTAGAGTGACGAAAGTTCGTCACCCGATGCACCTCATGACGTTATGAGATTACGTAAGCGTCCAAGATTGCAGGGCCTAAGACTTCAAAGTTATTACTTAGAATTGTGTCGTTGGGGTCATTTTTGACCCCCGATATCAGCTAAGGGTTATACATGTCTTTACTCATTACAATTCTGTGTTTCTTTATCCAACTTATCACAAAAACAATAACAATAAGCCTACAACAATGTTATGAGTAGTAAACCCATGACCATATCAATGTAGATGTCATATTAAGAATTATTCAACATAAAATTAGAATACTTCAGTAAACTAAATTTAATTTGCTATAAAAAATATGTTCTCTAAAAGGAGTTTTCAAGTATGCTAGCTCTCCGCGGGCCGGACAAAACCTGTCCGCGGGCCGGATGTGGCCCTCGGGCCGTAGTTTGGAGACCCCTGATCTAGATGATATTGTGCTGGCTTGTGTTATGTATCGGTGACGATACGTTAATAGTATGTGATGTTAAAAATACTAAATACCCTTTTTGGGTTTTACTTAAACATGATTAGAAAATTATATTTTGTTGACGAATGTACAACGAACTTCATTTTGTTATATTATTTACTCCAACATGGCCATTCGAATAACGGAAACGGAAAAAGTCCAATGGCTCCGCATCTGAGGTTCGTGCGCGTATTGATATCTAGCGTCTAAAGTCACGGAAAATTGCATTCCAGTAGGTAGTGTCAATAAGTACTACGGTACAAACTTGTACGGTACATTGTAGTTGTAAAATATTGTGATGATTATGTTTATTGAATGTTAAAAGTTTTAGGATTGTGACACAAATTGTAAAAATGTAAATTTAGGACATTATTCAATTTATATTTAAAAGAGATGTTGGCCCCTCATGAAGATATTAAATTTTTCTTTAAATTTCGTCCATTTAGCTCGCCTGCGCAAGTGAATCGTCGCTGGTCACGTGACCACATATTTACAACAATGGCGCCAAAGGTTTCCTTAGTGAAAGTGACCTTAATATTGTTATAGATTTAGAAGAATTTGATAATGTTTCATAATTCACTATGCATTTAATCGAAGGATAAAAATTACATGCGACAGATCTTCCTCCTAGACGTATGTACAATTTATTTATTTGTCTAAAACCACGGCGCTTCGCAGTGCTGCTATCTTGTGTTGTCAATTTTGTTGTAGCTTGTACCAGTAGCTTACCAAATGGAGTCTGTGAGATCTGAGATTCTGCGATATATTCTTCAAAAGAAATCATTTATAGATATGAATTATCGCATCATTTATATTTTAGTTCTGTGAGTAATATTGCTGTGATCGTTTTTGATGTTCCTTTGATAAACAACTAATTTGCGTTTCATTTTTTGGGCGGGTATTAGTGTTTACAGGGATAGAACTTGAGTGAATAGCCGTCATTGCGCCCGCCATACATTTTGTATTCTGCATTTCGCAAACGTCAAATTCACGTTGAATAGTTTGTGATAAGCTTGTATTTTACATTTTGTTGTCTGTATTAAGTTACAATATATATTAGAAGACCAAATATGCGTGCGAAAGTGTGTAAACATTAGTTTTTCCTCAAGGAGAATGACTTCTAATCCTAAGAAAGTTCATTGCTTTCTCATCTTGCGTGCATTTCATTATGTGGCTCTATGTGCACATTGAATGTATTGCATCTGTAATTCTGCTCTCTGTACATCATTTAAATGTTGAGTTATGTTGTGCAATATCGATTATCTTTAGATTTGCTTAGTTTGTGTATCAGTTCTCACAGACACCAATATAAATATAATACACCTATAAAGTAGAGAGCACATAGACATTTGTTGGTTATTATATTTGTATATATATATATATAGATATATGTAAGTATAAATTGTATTAATTGGCCTGTATGTATGTATGTTTGTTTGTTTCAGTTGAGGAAGAGATAAATGTTTGATAAGAAGAGTGGTAGTATGTAGTGCAGGGATGTCAATGCGCGGCATCAAGAGGGCACTGAGCCGCGGAGAGGAGGGAGGTTGCAAGAAGAGACGAGCAGACACAGACGAGTCCTCATGGCAGCCACGGCCTCTGTCCGACCTCAAGATCTCCACCATCTACAACAGGAGTGCACCCGAGGCTCCCGCAGAGTTATTCAGGTACAGTATTGCAAAACAAAACAATCTAACAAGTCATGCTTGCGCTTATATTTTCACGCATCCAAGTAATCTTTTATTCTGTCATAAAATAAAATCTTACTAGGATGCAATATTGTTTTTGTTATTTTTTTTTACACAATATGTCCTGTATCTATTTCAGCTATATTTTTTACATCTCAAATTGTATCTGTGTTATGAATTAACTAAAACTATAAGATGGACATATCTGCTGTATTACAATTAGGTACAACATGATTTATTATGATGCGTAATGAATTGTTTATGTTTTTAATAGGTTAAATAATCATAAGTTTTATTAGAAGACTAGGTATTTTACAATGCGGAATTTTATTTGTATTTTGCGAAATGAATATTTTAATATCAACATGTCTCTTTTCATTAAGCCAACAACAGGTATCCAGAATATTTAATAACTAACTCAACTTAAGGAGAGAAGTATTCCAATGTAACTGCAAATACATCAGTGACAAATCTGTGCTAAAGCAAAATATATAGTGTAAACAGTGTTAAAAATAATAAAAAGGAGTTCCAGATTCATTTCATTAAGTGTTATGTACAAATAAAAATAAAGTGTAAGATAAAACAAAAATGTTTTTTCTACACTGTAATAGCAAGTTTATAATCTGTGCTGCTCCATGGTTAGGAAATATTAAGTGATTGATGTTCCGTGGTGTATAAAATTGTGCTAACAGTGTATGAATATAATTTAAAATTCTTTACGTAAATGTGTGTGTGATGACAACGTATAGTATATACTCACTCTTATGGAAACTTATTTCTTTAGAGTCTTGAAAAAGTACATGTTCTACATTATGTAATGACGCAAATTTAATTGTTGATATATGCCAATAATCATATATTCCCAACATTTAGGTTGGGAAAATCTTCATTTAATTTGCAAATGATAATACCCTAGTATGTTTGTTTGTTTTTGAAACCTAATGGTTAATGACGATAAAATAATTTGTAGTATTTATTGGTTTACTACTACATTGTTTATATAAATTTTGCTGACTCCTATTGACTTGTCATATTCAATAACTGTCGAGGTAAAAGACCATTGACCCAAGTCTCTTGTCAGCATTATTTCTATGTCAAGGTCTATTGAAAATGTGCTTATACTACACTTTTGTAACTTGACCTTTTGACGGAATAAAAACAGCTGATGCGTTCATAACAATTTTATGCATTATATTATGCATTCAATTCTAATTTATGTTCATTAATTATTTCTGATAAATGAGTGGAGCTCCATATTTCTGCTGTTTTTTTCTTCTACTTCTTTTGCCAATTAACACTCTTTACACGAGCAAATGGTGAAAACAAACACTCGTTATTTGCAGCAATTTTACCTCCATTAAGTCACATCTTCCCACATATTTTTCTTGACCATCCATGTCCATTTAGTATGTAATCTATAGTGAGACAACTCTCCTACCGCATTGTCATAGGAACAGTGTATTGTCAGTAAGGGTTAGTTCAGGCCTGTGGATGGAAACTTTAATAGTAATCTTTATGGAACATTATCTTAAAACGTGAATTATTTTAAAACATATTGTAAACAGAATTTACAATACTTTTATAATACCATAGAATACAAGTTCTTTCAATGAATATTTTACATCTTTTTCAATTCACTTATAGCTATTTTTATTTACAGTAGTATTTATATTAGTTATAATCTTTCTTATTGAGATTGAAATTTTGTTCATTACACTTTTTTCTGGGAATTACTTTTATCACATTTCGATGGAACGTTGAATATTTCAAATGTCTCTTTTTTTTCATTATATAAAAGTAATATTTGTTATATAACACTCAGTGAAGTAAAAACTCGTATTAGAGATACAGTACTCTACTAATCCCTCACGCCATGTCTCAAGTGGGGTAGACAAAGAGAACGGAACGCCATGTAGATCTATCCTTACATACCTTTTTCGCTTCTTCTACAATCATACAATTTCTCATGCACCCATGTCGGTTCCCAGTTCCTCTTAGTCAACACATGTCCGTCCTTGAGAACTTGATCTACATAGTTCTTTGACTCCCGCGCTTCCTCACACCCCATCTTTCAGACAAGTATATCCTGTTTGTCGTTATTCGTAAAGATATAGTATTTATTATTCATCTTAGAACCTTTGTAGAAAATTTTGAATGAAATAGTGATAACAAAGTAACATCAACATTCAGTTGGGCTGTGGAATTTTGCACTACGAATTTTCATTATCAGGATTGTTATTCTGTCTTTAAAATGGATTGGATAGACTGAAAAAAATTACTAATTGATGAAGAAATGGATGTCTGTAATAGAAAAGTATCAAGTTTCAAATTTTTATTGATATTTCATATTTTAATCTGACAATTAAGATTCCCAATTCAGTGATGGGTTATGCAGCCAATCTTGAATGTGGCACAGTATGTGGAAGATACCATAATGCTAATAGACAAGTGGATGGATATTTTCTTATAGAATTAAAAGTCTTTGTCTTATATCTCAGGTAAAACATGGATTAATCCTTTTTAGATTACAATGTTTAGTATTGACAGTTTTGTCAGTCATCATTTTTATTTATATGCTAATTTCTGATTTATTTCTTTTTAAGACAGACATCTAGTAAAGTGTCACGGTTATCTTGGACTTACTTACTTTTCGGGTCCGGACTTTAGATTTTGCCACTCCAGTATTCAGCGACGTATATCGTCTTGTCATTCGCCATTAATAGGTCACTCTCATTACATGTATTCTGCATCAGCGGGCATTGCAATAAATGAAAATCACTGCACCTCCCCGCAGTCGCAGCTAGTGTCCTCCTCATCCAAAAAGCCCCACCTCCGCTGGTTACTTTTGCACCTAGTCACACCAACCCTTAGCCTGTTCAATGATCTTGAACTTTGGATTATTAATTTTTTAATATCCAAAAGCAGATTTATAATTGTTTACATTACCTTTTTCACAATTCACATTTTTTTACTATATGGTAAATCCTTGAAATTTTCTAGTGTTTGCGTACATTTGTATAATATTCTAAGTACAAAGCTTTCCTTGGCGGTATTAGAATGGATTTATATTTGTTTTATTAAACTTGGAACTTTTCTTCCTTGAGATGTGTAACTCGTTTGCTACTTTAATAAAGCACCTAGTATATTTAAAGTGTTACTATACTAGGATTTTTTTAAACTGGCAAACTATGTCATAAAATGTGCGAGCAAGAAAGATCGACTACCTGCTCCCGTCACACTCACAGAGAGATGTGAGTGTGACGGGAGCAGGTAGTCGATCTTTCTTGCTCGCACATTTTATGACATAGTTCGCCAGTTTAAAAAAATCCTAGTATAGTTTGATTTTTTTTAATATCATTAAAAAACCCTTCTTATTAATCTACATACAAACATACAATTTCTTTGTATATTAAGGTTTTGTTTTCTGTAAAAAAATACATATTTAGTTTTTAGATTGATTGAGACCCTTTAAGCAATACACTAAGCAATACAAGTGTGACGTCATCTGACATTTGTGCTCCACCTAACTATTTAAGTGCTTTTTCCCATACAGATGGGGAGGGGGGGGAGGAGGAAAGTATTGAAAAGCAGAATTTTATTAAGTAGTTAGTCAAAATGGATGAAAAAAATGGAAAAAGGTGTAAATGCATATAATAAAAATATGTGATTTGATGACCTATATGTTCATTACATGGTGTTAGTTCACTAGCCACTCCATTTGTGAGTGTTGGCGTGATGACATAAATAAAGGGAATCATGATCCACATGTTCCGCAGAAGCCAGAATGAGCACTTGTGAGGACACAGCCTAAAATTGGATAGATTCACTCAGAACCCTCAAAGACATTTACTTGTAAACCGAGTTGTGAATAAATGGTTTAGTTTGCCTGCTGCATTAGTTGTTGCAAGGAACACCAATTTGTTCAAGAGCAGGCTTGACAGTATAGTGACATAATTAGTGTGGATATCAAGCACATTAGCTCTAGCTGCCTGCTTGATATCTTTGTAGCAGGGATGTTGCGGATGTCGATTTTTACACATCCGCGGACGTGAATGCGGATGCGGATTTTTGAAGGATCACATCCGCGCATGCGGATGTTCAAGATGTTATAGAAAAAAAGTAGGAACTATCTTAGTTGGTTGGCTCCACTGTCAAATATGTGACGAAATTGTTGCTACAATAATATTGTAATTTTTTGGCGAAATATTTTTTTTCTTTTTTGTTATTTGCAAAAATAAAATAAAACCGGCAAAAATAAAAACGCGTTGGATCTTGTCACAAATTTTTTCATTCCTATTGGTTAATGTCAAGTGCGAACGGCACGCGCCATTCGCCGGCCCCGCCCCATTTCTTTCTTGTCGCAACTTGTCTTAAATCCGCATCCGCATGAACATCCGCATCGATTATTGCGGATGCGGATGCAGATGTCCAAATTCATGCGGAAGCTCCACATTTATGGATGCGAATATTGGCGACATCCCTGCTTTGTAGTAATAATAATAATATATTCACAAAAACAAAAAAAAAAATGATAAATACGGTGGCTTTGTCAAATGTATGGTGCAAGTGCATATCATATGCGTTTTAACCATTTGTTCTTAATTCATATTTTTGAAGGAAAGTAAAAATAATATTCTCATGCTTATGAATATAATGATTTATGCTGAGAAAACATCATTTTAAACTTTGTTTGAAATTAAACAACACAAATTAAGTTTCTGATCACCTACTGTGAGATGAATATTTGATATCTGTAAGCGTAATTTACTGAATGATCAAAACTCCCCACGCTAATCTTTTTGTAATACAAACTGTCAAGTTAGAAGAGTGCGCCGTTTGGTGCATATGTGCTATTTTTCAAGCGTATGGCTAAAAATCCTGAAAAGGGAGTGAATTCAAACCACGGATCTACTACAGTGAAGTTTGAGAATTTTAACTATGTCTTCATAAAACATTCTCTGTATGGTATAATCTACACCTCTATGCTTTCATTCTTGTCCTGTTCCTTGAACTAAACTTTCAAAAATTTCTTTGAAAAGTATTAATTTTATCACATTCATGCAATGTAATTGTGATTTTAAGACGGTTGACACCTGTCTTAATTTGAATTAGCAACAGGATAATATCATTGTCTTATCTTTTGTAGTTACACTATAAATTGTCCTTTTAACTTTAATTAAACGTTAATTAAACACAATTTATAAAATAAATAATCATTAATTTTTATGCTATATACACAAATAGGGTAGTCAGCAGAATAATAGCAAGTTATAAATATGCATGTTGTCCTCTCTGTGCCAATGAAAAATAAAATATTATGAATGGTGACATGCCTCCTTGCTGAATTGTAGATGTATGTTGTCTTATATGTGAGGTTTTATGAATACCTGCCTTTTGCAGGACTAGATAATTTACAGAAATGAGTGGGAGATCTATTCGCGATCATGGACTCCACGGCTTGTCGGGGAATGATTTTTTTCAATATTTGTGTACAGTACTGAAAAAAATTCAGGGAAATTTTGATAGATGTAAGACGAGCTAAGCTAGTCTAGCCAACACACTGTTTATAATATTATTAACCTGTAGAATATTATTTTGTAAATATTAATTGTGAAAATGGATTAGGTTAGACAAAACACAGTTCTCTGCATTGAAAGAAAGATCACAATGTTGCTATTGTTCATTAATTTTTATTAATTCTCAGTAATTTCAAGTTCATTAATTCCCATTAATTAATTCTCATTAATTCCCTTTGAATCTTCATCTTGTCATGAACGTCATTTACGTAATTATTTATCAAAATGACGATATAATAGTGAAGTGAAACTTTCAATTTATTTTTAATTTATTTTGACAAATTTTGTAATCACAGAGTCTAGATTAGATACATTTGTGGTGCAATTTTTTTAATCTATCGTGAAGTGTTCCATTATTATAGATGTATATTCCTAAAAATACAGGAAGTTGTTAATTTTTAGGGAACTTAAAAAAATACATTCATTTTGCTTTCACATGTATAAAAACTTTTTTGCGCAGTTTCATTCAACGCAATATATTCATTCAATATGTAAAATAGTCCTGTGCTTCGGGCAAGTCAATTGTGCTATTAAAGTAATGTTTGTATATAGAGAGCGTTATATTTTTGGAATTGCTACATCCAATGTTTAGTCGAAACAATTATATCATATTTTCTTATTAAAACAAATAGGTTATGAGAAAAGATTATTAGTGGTGCTAAAAATGTTTCCTTAACTGTAAATATTGTTGATATTTTTTTAAACATAAATCTGGGTTTGACATTAACCCTAAAATCATTCACAGCAAGCAATATACAAAATTATAATTTCATACATCAAAGTAATATTTTGCAGAAGTTTTTTGTCGTCTAAAAAAAATTAAATTACATTTAAACTGTGATTTCACTTTTATGCTGTATTCAGTGCTGCGATATTCATATACAATGTAGTATTTTTGAACTTTGTCAATAAGTTAATACTTTCAGAATTGTAAGTCAAAGTATTGTGGTTCAAATTGTACATCACACAAGCTAATTACCGCAAATGTTATAGTGGGCTTATTTAAATTTATCTCAAACCAAGTTTATAATTTTTCTCAGTTTTAAAAATAATTGGTTTGACAATGCCCTTTGGGTATTCTGATTTAAACAACCTTTTGTAGCTTGTCCAATTATTATTATTTAACACAAAATAAATTTATCATTGAAATGTTCTTTACCTGCGAGTCTGTCGACTATACAACTTATTACAGGAATATTTGTAAATAAATAGTGTTTTTCTTACATGTAACTATTGAATTTGTATGTACATTTATATATTATTTGTATACAATTTTAATTGATGTAAATGTTTTGTGTGAATATGATAATGCATAATGTTATATTTTATTTACAGAAAGGATCTCATCTCTGCTATGAAATTACCTGATAGTGAACCATTAGCAAATGATGAATATTGGGTAATAACCGATTCTTGGCGACAAGAGTGGGAGAGGGGTGTACAAGTTCCTGTAAATCCAGATTCATTACCTGAACCAGCTGTTAGTGTTATCAAGCAAACATTAGTTCATCCCAGAAGCGAATTCAAATTGTTAGTATTGAAATTCATTAACCGAGCTAAACCTCTCATTATTAATATTATGTACTGTTAAGTTCTAATATTGTAACAAACAACTCATTGTTATGTTTTATTTAGGCCCAAACAAAAATATGTGCGGTTATCAAAGGATGCCAATTTCTCTGAGTCAGAACATCATCTGAGTAATACAAGCAATAAAAATGAAGCAGCTTATGATTTGGATGCTTGTGATATTGCCTGGCTCCGAGCTCTTAATGGGGAGCGAGCCAGAGCGGGTGCTCATCCCATCAGAGAAGATCAACTTGAAAGAGTTATTGAAGATCTTGAGGTAAGAGATTTATCACCTTTTTATTTTACATGTATGTAATAATTAAGGTTTTTTAAGGTTTGAGAGCTAAAAAATGTATATACGTATTTATATTTATATGAACATTACAGGTACGCTGCTGGGATAAAATTCAAGCTATTCTCAAGTCGGAAGAAGGTTTGGGTATTGAATATGATGAAAATGTTATATGCGATGTATGCAGGTCACCAGATTCAGAAGAAGGCAACGAGATGGTGTTCTGTGATTCATGCAACATTTGTGTACACCAAGCGTGTTATGGCATCACGGCTATTCCCAAAGGGGAGTGGTTGTGTCGGCCATGTGCAGATGGAGTTCACCCAACGTGTGTTCTGTGCCCCAACCTTGGAGGTGCTATGAAGTGTACCCCAACTGGTAACAAGTGGGCTCATGTTAGCTGTGTGTTGTGGATTCCAGAAGTATCTATTGGCTGTGCAGAAAAAATGGAGCCGATTACAAAGATATCGGCTATCCCTTCATCCAGGTGGTCGCTTGTTTGTACATTGTGTCGTCAACGTACTGGTGCGTGTATACAGTGCTCTGTAAGGACATGTAAAACAGCTTATCATGTTACGTGTGCATTTAAACATGCACTAGAGATGCGTGCCATAATAGAAGATGAAAATGCAGATGATGGTGTAAAACTTAGATCATATTGTCAAAAACATAGTGTTAATTGTAAGAAAGAGAAGTCAAATACAGGATCTGGTTCGGAGGAAGATGATAGCAAGCGCAAAAGGAGGAAGGATATGACATCTGAAGAAAAATCACAAGCTCGAGCATTAAGGCTTCACGAAATTGAATCAGAGTTTGATAAGCATGTTAGTATAAAAGATATTAGTACTCATGTATTAGATGTTGACCAAGATGGTATCCAGTATATATATAATTATTGGAAATTGAAACGAAAATCAGGTCATAATCGGCCGCTGTTGCCTCCCAAGGCTGATGAGAATGATATTTTAACTGATGGACAGGGTCAGGCTGATTTGGATAAGATGAGAATGTTCGTGCAACTACGTCAGGACCTAGAGAGAGTTAGAAATCTCTGTTATATGGTTAGCAGGAGAGAAAAATTGTCAAGATCGTTCTTTCGAATGCGTGAACAAACATTTCACAAACAAGTTGCTGTTTTGTCGGAAGATACTCTTTCACCTTCTGTAATGACCGCAGTTATAGAAGCTAACCATGGTCCTTTTATTTATGACAGACTTTATTCACATCCTAATGCTGTCGATCACACGTCTGATTTTGAAAGTCTATTAGTTCAAATTGCTGGTGTAGAATCGGGAGATGAAAAGAAGAAAAATCTCAATGGTTTGATGAAAACTTCAAAGCTAACGGAAAATCCTTACAAACGTATGTATATGAATGGTTCTACCCGTAGAAGTGCTAGTTTATATAGTGGCATATCAAGCGGGGCTGAGAGTATAACAGAGTGTGATCCAAAGTATAGAAGAGCTACTTATTTCACCACTGATGACGAAGATAAATCTGTTAGTCAGCCACCAAAGAAGAAGCTGTTTTCAAAACTTAATAACAGTGTCAAAATGTCTGACAAGAAGCAATCGACAATACTTCGTAGGTTGATGAGTTCTAGTGATGAAGATATAACCAAAGTTGATAAATATAGTTTTTCCAAGGTAGCAACATTAAGGCAAATGGAGCTTGAAATGGAAAATAGGCATCTTACTGGATCGGATAGTGATGAATTAGTGACAATAGCTTCTGTAAAGAAACCAAAACTCTCCGCTTATACTTTGTATTCAGACAGTGAAAATAGTGACAATAACAAGGATGAAGATGCCAATGAAGACAAATCTTCAAATGCTACAAGTGATTCTCAGCAACATATATTCAGAACTAAAGCAGCGGTAAAAGAATTTGTACCACCACAGAAAGGTGAAGTGAAAGGTACAAGACGAACAAAGAAAACACCTAGCAAAATTCAAGATTCTGACGAAGATATCAGAGACAAAGAAAACATTAAGTCCACTAAAAATAAAGACAATCCATCTGAACTAATAGTTCCACAAAGAGAAGCAGCGAAGAAAGCTTCAGAAAATATGCGAACCAATACATCAAATCCAAAAAGAGAACAAAGTGACAGTACTGAGAACAAACCTCCTCAGGCAGTCGCAGAAGATACAAAGAGTAAAGGAAAGCCTAAAGTGAAAGATAAAAAAGAATCTAAGGAACAGCTCAAAGATACTAATAAAAAGGATTGGAAATTGTCTTCATCTGGGAATTATATATTTGAGTATGAAAAAGATGTGGAGAAAGATGCTAATGATATATTAGCCTATGTTCCACAACGAAGGGCTGCAAAGAAAGCTGCCGAGCATATAAAGAGCGGTATGACAAAAGCTCCTGGTAATGATGCTGCAACAGATGATAGTAATAACAAGAAGAAGGATAGCAGTAGGAAATCTCCAAAGAAAGAGGAAGACAAGAAACCTAAGTCTCCAGGTATATCCAGTCCAGGTTCAGTAGTTAGTACTAGTAGTTCTAGTTCTAGTTCTGAAGCTGAAGAAGATACAGTTAAGGTTATTTCCAGTCGTTCCACTGATAAGAGAAGTATGGTTAAGTCCCTATTTTCCCCTCCTAGAAGAAGGAATGATAACCTGCCCTTTCTTGACAAGGGATTTAAGGTCACCTCTTCTTCTAGTCCCTCTAGTGAATCAGAATCAAGGCGTGAAGATCAGTCAAAGAACAGTTCGTTGGGCCCCAGTACTGAGAAGAAGCAAGGAACTCCCCAAAGTAGTAGCAACAAGGTCGTTTCCAGAAAGACCTCGGACAAGAAGCCTAAAGCTACCGATGATTCCGCTGGGCGTGGGATACCTGAGGGAGAGAAATCATCTGGAGCCAGTCAACAGGTGTCGCGTGCATCCACACGTGCTAGGACCAGAAGTTCTACTTCAGGGGCGAGAGATTTGTTTGACGCCTCAGGGACAAGAAAACAAAACCAGGATTCTAGTACCCAAGAGAATAACGAGTCCGGTCAACTTTCATCTTCGCAATGGAAAACGGACAAGAAGGTGAAATCTACCAAGAAGAGCGACTCGGATACTACAAACCAATCACTGAAGAAGAAAAATAAAACAGAAGACGAATATGTTGAGCCCGTTAATACATCTAAAGTTAGGACAGAGGATAGTCCTAAGAGAATATCAAATTTCAATAGTAAGGACAAAGAAAATGTACGTTCACATAAATCACTTAGTCCTTTTCCACCTTCTCCTAATTCACCATTCAAGGATACTTTCAAACCAGAAATATATTTACCCTCGTTGAGACATTTATCAATTATTAATGAACAGTGTAAAGTGGAAAATATAGAATTGGATAAAGTAAATGTTAATAATGCTGAAAGTAATACTTTTGAAAAAGAGAAAACTTCTGAAAAGCCATTCCATAATTTGTTTAGTAGTAAACTTGTGGTAAAATCACCTAAAACAATAGAAAATAAAGTGTCGGAGCCATGCGAAGGTCAGACACCAAAAATACATGTAGATATAAATGATGCGAATACTAGGATTCCTAATTTATTAAATGATGAAAAAGTATCTACTTTTGAAACGGTTCCTTCTGGGTTTGAGGAGATTCATGAAATAGTCCAGAAATCATTTGATAAACCTGCACCGTACCAGAATCATTCAATATTCTCACCACAGCCCATAAAGAATCATGGATGTGATCTTTATGATATATTCACAGGTGATTCATTCATGAATATTCCTTCGACCAATGATGATTTGATAATGAAAGGGCAACCACTCTCACTATTTGAACCTTATGTGTCCGTGTCATTGAAAGAAGATTCTAAGGAAGATAGTGTACGTGAAACTTTATATTTGGTGGAAAAATTACGACTTAAAATGAGCTCAAAGAAATCTACCTCTGATAACCAGAAAGAGTCTTCAAGTGATTGTTTTGCAGAAAATAAAGAACCAGATCCATCACCTTTGTTTGGAGAATGTGATCATCCCAAAGAAAGTAATTTGAATAAAGAGGTTGAACCTGAGAAAACTGAAAATGTAGAGGAAAAAACTGACACGGAAAACTTACCATACAATGCAACTGATCTTGAAGAGAAACCTAATATAGCGGATATAACGCAAATTATTTTAGAAGAGGCATTGGAAAGGAATGATTCCAACTATAAAAAAGATCTTAGTAACATAAAACAGAATGAAAAGCAAGTACCTTTTGATGTTCTCACTGAGACGCAAGATAAACTGAAAAGTATTCCTGATCAAGAGGAAAAAGATACGGATACAGATAAAAATAAATTTCTTCAGAGTGATGAAGATAAGCAAAATAATGTGGAAAGTAACACCAATAGTGATATGGCTCTTTTGCAAATTGCAACTTCACAATCTAGTGACATCAATATGTCATCTGAATCTCATCGTTCAAATTATGATAATCTACTGATACAAGCACCCGAGTGTACTCCGATTCCGTCACCATTCAATAGTATGCGGCAGCAGCCTAAATGGGCTGAAAGTGTGTTAATTCCTGCGAGGCGATCTTCTACTTCAAGTTCTGCCTCAGATTTGTCGATTGACCCAATGAAAAGTGATGACAATGAGCATTCTAATACTAATGATAATATACCAGAGCCAGAAAATACTGATATGTTACAGAATATGCCATTTGGTTTTCACAACTGTGCTATGGATCCAAATACTTACAATACATTCCCTTCAGAAGCATCTCAATTTGTTGGGGTCTCACTGTTTCCATCAACTACTGCAAATTCACAAAATTCTTTGTCTACACGAAGTACTGCTCTTTTTCCTCCTAATGTGACTTTACCTTATCCAAATACCAGCTCTCTTATGCCTCACGTTCCAAAACCAAATGAGGAATCAATAGCTTTCAATACCCCCTGTGGTGCGGCATTCACCTCATCGTCACACAATATGGCAATAACAACTGCGATGGTGGCTCCTCAAACTCCGAAAGGTTCTAGTGAACATTCACCTGCTCATGAAGTTGTTCCTGAAATGACTGTGGATAATTCATACACTAATCAATCACCTGTTTCTATTCCTGAATTCACAGCCAATACAAATGCAAATAGTCAAAGTGTAACAGAAAAAGTAACTCCAACTAGTGAATCTCCTAGTCAAGGAAAGAAATCACCCACCAAACCTACAAGGACTTCTTCAAGATTTGTTTCCCAGCAGGGAAAATCTCCTAGTAAGAGTCCTGGGAAATCCCCACGACAAATGGATCCTTCAACAAAAACAAATAGGCGTGGTGGTGGTAAAGGGTGTCGAGGCTCACGGGCAAGAGGCAGGCCTAGAGGGAGAGGTAGTAATAATTACAATTTGGAGTTACGTTACTTCGCTGACACGATTCATACAAAATTAGTTGGAACTGTTTACGATCTAGATGTTGATGAAGACATAGCAAATGATAGTATTAATGATTTGAAACCTATGAGAGAAAGAAGAAAATCTGTTGATATTCATGGCAGAAAATTTGTTGATGTATTTAGTGACTCTTCGCTTTCTCCCAGTTTTCCTAGTCCATCACAACATAATCAATCAGGAAAAAGGGCATCATATTCAGTAGATGTTAGTGATCTTCGACCTCCCACTCCAATATCGGAGATGCCCCCATCAAAGCAAGCGAGTAAGTCACCTGTAACTATTACAACACCTGTGGAGCCATCTCCACAATTTAGTATTGTTCAACCAGTTCTACCTGGACCAGTGGACATGCGTACATATAGTGCATTTGAGCCTTCCGTTGCCACAGATGTCTTCAATAATCATCTTTTGGGTGCATTTGCTAGTGGAACAGCCGACCAACAGTTGCATGACATTGATGAAGAAATGGAAAAAGAACTTCACTCTCAACTTATGGCTAGCAGTAACAAATCTGAGGAACCAGTCGTTTCTCAAGAAAATGTTACAGATTTATCCGAAAAGTTCAGTGAAGATACTAATCAAAACCTTGAGCCTACGATTCCCAAGGTTTCGTTATCAGATTCAAGAAATCAGTTAAAAGTAAAAATAAAGGGACCATTCTTAGATGCTAATTATTCTAGTTCTATTACTCCCGCAAGTCAGCAGCCAAATGTACCCATAATAGACCAATCAAGTGGAATTCCAATGATAGGGGCACCTAGTGCTGTTAGTTCAGTTACATCTGCAATGATATCAGGAACTTCAAATTTAAGAAGAATGCGTAAAAAAGAATTACTTAGACAGTATTGTACTCAGGACATGAATATGGATGATCCCGCAACGGCAAATGTAATTAGCCAAGTATCCCAACCAGCGCCTGTAACAATAAATAGAACTGTGATTACAATTCCCAAAGCAGTGGCATCTATGACCAGCTTCCCAACTATAGAAGATTATAAAGCTGTGGTTGATGCTAACATGGAGAAGAAAAGAAGGAAAATGTCCGTCAGTTTGGGACGTGAGTTAGGTCTATGCGATGACGAAATAAAGCCTAGAGATTATGCTGGAAAATCGGCCATGCTGAGACATATAGAAATATATCACAAAAGAAAAGGACGAATATCAAATCCTCTGCAGATTACACCTTCGTTAAACAATGTTGCTGTAGGACCTAAATTAAAGATCAAAATAGGAAATTATATGAGCAGTGCATCTCTTGCTAATAATCCTGGGTATGATCCTGATGCACAATTTAAACCACCTAAAAAGAGGCTCACAAGTATACCGAAACCAAGTGTGGAAGATTTACGTAGGGAAAGTATGAAATTCAGAAAAAAAGTATTTGCAGATTTTGAAGATGGTAGGAGAGAAAAAAAGAAGCGATTCAGGACAGAAAAACGAAAAAAGAAAAGGGATAGACGAAGTCCCGAGATGCATGTTGTAAATAAGAAAACGGAGAGTGCCACTAAACTAATTATTCGAATAGCTAGAAAAAAAGAAGAGCAGTCAAACAAAAATGATTCTGAAGAAGAATCGTTGAAATCAATAGAAAAACCTGTTGTTCCTGTGGATCCGTACGATTATGATCCATCTGCACCGGATCCATTGGCTATCGATTCTCCATTATCAACTACATTGAATGATTCCAAAGCTAGCTCTTCTAAAGTGTCCCCAATACGACTAAAGTTGTCTCGTGGTGCTGGTGGCTCAGGTTATGTTATGAAAGATTCCCCAAGTCCTGATAGTGATGAACCAATAGCTTGTTCTATTCCTACAAATAAGCATTGTCAAGTCAGATGATGTTAGATTTTGTTTCTTGTAGGTATTTGAATGCCAATTATTAAAAATCAACATTTTTGTTCTAAGTATTATGGATGTTCTCTATTAACTATCTTTATATGTATTATTTTTATGCTTAAGATTTCAGTATATTTTTTGTTAAACAATTCAAAGTATTTACTAGGGATCGGACCAAAATTTATTTAGTATTGTGTATCATGAAGATGTTTACAATAAGCTATAAATTCAAGTACAAAGTAAAATCATTTAATTTCTCGTAGGCTTGTGTTAACGCTTGTCACAATGGTTTTTATGTTAATTCTTAATTAGTGTGTACACATATCCTCATAACTCATTGGTGTTAAGGCTTAAACAACACAGTAAATTGGAACATATTTTTGTGTATGAATGTTAACTATTCTGTTTTATATCAGTTATAATTGTCGAGTTTGATTTTCAATGTATTAACTTGTTGGCTGTCATCTCATAGTGTGAATGTGTTTAGATTTTGTGCCATATGCCACATTGATTGCATAGTATGTAATATGAAAAAAATGACATCACACTGTTGTAATCATTTAAGAGATATGTGTATATTGAGTGTACATGTACTAAGTAACATTACAATAATTCAATATTTTTTGAAATATACATCACATATATTAGCTTTTGTAGTACCTATATTGTATCTGATATATTATGTGTTATTGTTATATTTTGTGAAATTAGTTGTTAATATTGATTACAAGTTTACATTCAACTATCTAATATATTTTTAAGCACACCTTCTATTAGTTTCTAATTTCCATATGATGTATCTAATAATGGTTTTATAATGTTCTCAATTGGCCGGTCCTGTCTTAGTAGTGTTAGTATATTTATTATTTTGTACCATTGATTTTTTACATAAATATTGTAGGATAAACAAGTCATGGTACATATAAGTGTTACATTATTTAAGACATGAGAATACATAAATCATTTATATTATACATGTACGCTTTTTAATAACTTTGTATGGCAATAATAAAAAATGATACATTATATTTTAATTATGTGTGCATTTATTTTGGGAAACGTAAATTATTATAGACACCCAATATTTTTATTTATCACTAATTATTTTTGTTTGATGGGCAAATATAAGGATATGTACAATCACTAATAATTTATATTTGTCAGTCAGTACTATTAGAGGACTGATTTTATATAACCATGTAAAATGAAGTAATAATTATATGTACAAATTAGACCGAACTATCTATTTAGATTTACATTCATAATATATATATATATATATATATAGAAGTGGTACGACTTGTAATATAATTATGTCCTTACAAAAAAGTCATGAAATCCAAAAGCCTTTTTGATACTAAAATTTATTTAATAAAATTAATTGGAATTAACTTTGCAATGAATATTGAGATGTTATGGTTTTGTAGAAAAATATACGTCTGAAATTTTTTCCCTACGGTTAGAATGTACATCAATAATAATATTTCGACATACGGGGCACTACCGAATAAGGTGACATTGTCTTTTCTAAGCCTTATATGGTAGTTCATGTGTTAAATTTATATGACCTCATACACTGGCTAATTGTAAAAATAACATGGATATTTCTACACAATTAGGCAATACAGATTTAAATCACACCCAATAATGACATTAACAAAATATGTTAAACATTGCCTTTGTGACCTGATATTTGTTCAACGAGGCATGCTGGAGATGAATCTCCTATTGGGAATCAATAATTTTTAGTTAAGTTACATACATACATTGTGCTTTATAACTTTTGATTGTAACATATTATTTACCATCCAAAGTCTTCAATGAAATGAGTACTTAGTACTTTTATCTGAGACATGATATAGGTATATATACATAGGTATACTGCTTGATAATCATGGGAGTAACAAAAGGTATTTATGAGAATTTAGCATATATTAGTTATTTTATTGTCACATAATTTAATGTTAATAATAATTATACTTATTTATTATACAGTGAGTAGTGAATTTTGTAAATAAATGAATGTTATTAATTAAGTGCACAAAGCAATAATTACCTATATCACAATACATTGAACATCATATTTTGTAATGTAAGTAAATGTCATATGGTTTGATTTTGACGTAAGTAACACATGACAAATTTAAAAGCTGCCAAATTTAAGCAATATTTTTATGTAGTTTATTGTGCAATGTGTTTTGTGTATTTTATACTTATAAATGAAACCAAGAAACCATAGATTTAGATTATGCATGTTAAAAATGCAAGATACACTCTAATCTTTCTATAATTATTCTTATTTATTAGGGTTAGAATCAAACATCACAAAGAACAATGTTTGTCAAAGTCTATTGAAAACTAAATACTTACAGTTTTTTTAATATAACAAACTTCATTATTTGTGTCTAGCTGTATACTCATTTGTAGATAATAAATTGTTTAGGTGTTCAATATATTATATTATTCCAGGCATGTTTCTAAATGTGTTGAAGGGAAATTAATTATTTGAAATTCTTGGTTTGTATTTTAATTAATTGAAACTGGTTATTGACACATGTAAGGGGAACTCTTGAAACATGTTATCACAGTCAAATTTTATTCTGATGGTTCCATTCGATAGGATAGCCAATATGGCTCAGTGTGATGAAAGTAATTTTATACGTCACCATCTGCCAATTTGATCATTCCTAAATTCGAAAAAAAAAAAACAAATCAAATAAACAAATTAATTAAAATCCGTTGAATGTATGTTCAAGTGATAAAATTTCATGGGGATTCGTAGTTCTTTTTTTATAATCTGGGTTTGCAATAAATCTGTATCACTACCTAACACCTTAAAAGTTACCAATACGTTTGTATGATGAAGGTGGAGTAGGTTGGCTAGGGGGGGAATGGAACCTGACATATCTTGATCAAATGTCTGGCAAAGTCTTGATCAAATTAGGCTACTGACCACCTCAGTATTACTAAAATTGCCCTAGATATATCTTATCAATATTGAACCATCTAAACAGAGTAATTTTTCACAATTTATATTCTATCAAGTAGTTATTCAAACAAAATAGTTTATCTGAAATATATTCAATATACTATGAGCGCAGATTACAAACCTGTCAATAAGAATTGAGCCTTGTTACATTTCTTACGTAGTTTAAATGAAATTCATGTATAATTTCTATGTTATCTGAGCAATAAGTTGTGATTAAAGACTTCCAAGTATTGCTTGTTATAATTCACAATTGAATTTCAACACCAGTACATTTATGTAAACTGCATTTTATTGAGAAAATGGGAATAGAAATTGAATGCATATATGCAAATGTTTCATTAGCATAGTTGAAATTCAAATAATAGTTAATATTGTATATTTCCCGTGCCTTGAAAATTTTGGTTGTATATTGTTTTTGAAATCTGTATGGAAATAGTCAAAACTCATCCAATACATGATATACGAGGGCGGTCCGATAAGTACTTAGCCTACATAAGAAAAAATGAATATTTTGGAAAAGTGGTGATTTATTTTTCAACATAGTCTTCTTTTAGCTCGATACACTTGAACCAGCGATTCTCCAACTTCTTTAACCCGTCTAAAAAATACGTTTTCTCGAGGTCTACAAAATAGGCTTCCGTGGCGGCAATGACCTCCTTATTCGACTCAAATTTCCACCCAGCGAGTGACTTTTTCAAGTTTGGAAACAAAAAGAAGTCGCACGGAGCCAAATCTAGAGAATACGGTGGATAGAGTAGCAGTCCGTAGCCCTATTCGACCAATTTGGCCGTGGCGACAACGGAGGTGTGAGCCGGTGCATTGTCACGGTGGAAGATCACTTTTTTTTCATCGAATGGGGCCGTTTTTTCTACAATTTGGCATCGAATCGGCCCAATAATTTGGCATAGTAGAGCCTTGTGATTGTTTTACCTTTTTTCAGGCAGTCGATGTAGATCACACCTTGCAAATCCCAGAAAACGGTGACTATCACCTTTCCGGTCGATAGGACAGTCTTCGCCTTCTTTGGAGCACGTTCACCGGGTAAAATCCACTCTTTCGACTGCTCCTTGGTCTTTGGTGTGTACCAGTGGATCTACGTTTTGTCGATGGTTATGAAAGGATGCAGAAACTCCTTCGGATTGCTCTTAAATAGCGTCAATCACTGCTATGAAGTGGTCTCACGGTTGCGTTTGTTGTCCGGAGTGAGAAAATGCGGCACCCATTGCGCCAACAGCTTTCTCATGCCCAAAATATCATAAAGAATATGACCCACGCGGTCTTTTAAGATGCCAACTGTCTTAACTATCTCACGCACCTTCAATCGGCGGTCTACCATTACGATATCGTGGATTTTTGACACGTTATCCTCCGAGTTAACCGTTTTCGGGGCACCTGGGCGTGACTCGTCAAAAACCGACGTACGACCATGTTGAAACTCTTAAACCAATTTTTGATGATCGTTATCAAAGAACAAGAGTCACCGTACACAGCATTCAAGCGGTCATTGATTTTGCTGCGCGATTTCCCTTCCAAAATCAAGAATCGAATCACCGACCGATTTTGCTCTTTTTCCATTTTTCGAAAATCCGTGGACCCGCCCGCTTCCACACGCGGTCAAAACAAAACCATAAGTCCAATTCGGCTGAAATTTTGATAGTAGCTGTCTACAAGAATGCACTACACGATGGTATATTTTTCTTGTGATAGTGATGCCACTGGGCGGAGAGGCTAAGTACTTATCGGACCGCCCTCGTATATGTATATGTATCTTTTTTTGATTGACATAAACACTCATTGCTACAATTGATGAGGTATATTTGTTATATCATCGTTGCATATTCAAAAAGAGACATGTGCACACATTTTTATTTGGGCATACTCTTTTAAAACTGTTCATTATTATTACTGTGACATTAACTGTGCATTAAAATTGTAGTTTGGACTTTATATTGGCATGTGATATTATTCTTTAAGTATTGAATTTTAATATTTGATACTAAGAATCACTTTATAAAATGGTTATGATGTCATTAGGAGCAGTTTATTCTGGAAATGTCAAAACATTTATGAATTCCCATGTCCCTTTTTGAATATGCAACGACAATATAGAAATAAAATTGTGTTTCCGTGAGATGGCATATAAATGACAAAAAAATTCACTATGGTGTCTAAACTGTTGTTCAAATTGTTATTTATCTACAATGTTATCATGTAAAAATATTTTTTTGTTAAATGCTTCACGTAAATGGTTAATATAATGATTAAATGACATAATAAATATTCTGTTTGGAACGTATCAAAAATTTAACAAAGTACACATTAGCGAACTTTTATTTGGTAGTGAAATAAACATACTATGTTATATGTTGTTACACCAATTAAGTATAGAAAATTGTGACCTTTTAAAAATTCGGATGATGTTAAAAAATCTAATTAATATTAATTGAATATGTATGTTGTAAGTTGCCCAGTTCATATGTATTTGTGCAATAAAATAAATTATATGCTATGAGTTATGTACACTACACAGGGAATCATCATATTTCCTAGAAACCTCATTAGTGCACTGTAAGTATTTTGAATATTAGTGTGCCACATTTATGGACAACTTATCAACAAATTAAGAAATAATAATTTGTATAACCGTGTGTTTGCGTAACTGATACATTTCTATTGTTACTAGTTTTTATATTAATATTGCTTTAGAGGTTTCTGTGAAGTTGTCATTCTTCATTGTGTATTTTAGTATGTAGTCTGGGACAATGTTCGTTATAAAGTATAGCAAGAGTTACGAAATCGGGTGATCTATGCCTTTCCCAATTAGACGTGTATCTAAATTACCAGGTGAATACTTGTTTTATTTGTTAAGACAGATATTTTTAGAAAAATTGTGTGTAAATTTTATTTTGCCTGTACCTATATAATTTTAATTTTACAATTGTGGTATTTTGAGAGTATTTAAGAAGATAAATGGCAAATCTCTAAAAAACAGTTAAAAATGTATTCAAGTACTTTATTGGTACCTATAATGTTTGTGAGCAAAATAATTCATATCCGTACTATATAGTTTGTGTTGTCATGTGTATTGTGTTTCATATTGTAAGCTGTCATAATGTAGTGTCAGATTTATTTTTTATTAACCATAGCCCATAACATATGACTCAACGAGGTAGTTGGTATGATCATGGATTTTCATTCAGTATTTCAACCCACTGCTATTTTCTCTAGCTTTATAATACAAGCATGAAAGCTCACCGTGAGGATTTATGATGAGTATTTATTTGAGTTCATTGTAAACTTAGATGCATCCTTCTACAAAACAATAAACTATCTCTACCAAATGTAAGATAAGTACATAGCAAAAAGTATTGATATTCATTATTTTAACATCTGGAGTATTGGTATGATCATTATCACATTATATTTTAAATATTTTTTTTTAGTTTAATATGCTTGTCAGTATTGTGATTAAATTATTTAGGAAATATTTCAACAGGCGACCAAAAACACATTAGGTCGACTAAAAATGGACTGACTTATGCTATTTGTCAAAAAACTAAGTTGGCAACTATTATTGAGTGACAAAAAAAATCATAACTGAGCTGCAAAAAACGGGTCATGGTGATACAAAGTGAGTGACTTTATGCATATATTGGATGATAGAAAGAGATTACCAAAAGAAATACATTAATTCAAATTTTATTCTAAAACTTACGTATTTATTTTAAATTATGTGTCATTACATGCTCTTTATTATTATTTATAAGATGAATCGATTAATGAGATCGCGCCTTTACAATAAACTGCCCTCTGTATATATATTGTATTGAATTTGAATGTATTAATGATTTTTTTTTGTTATCAGTGTATACTAACAAATTAATAAATAAATTTATAAACCTAAATTCATCACATTAAACTTTTTTCGTGAAAATGGAATAAGTCAGTTTCTGGACTCAAATCTGTGATCTCTTGTTTATATATATATTATTTAGCTTCCGACAACCCCTGCTTTCATAGTAAAATGTAATTTAAATATAATAGTCTGACAATTTTTAATTTATTCATTTGCCGCTATGCTGTCACCTTAATAGTTGTATGGTTGCACAAACTGTATAAATAGTCTTTAACGACAGTATATCATCTTTCATATCTAGTCGCCCAGTCAGCTTCTGTATGCTCATTTCTATATTTTTTTCAACCTGTTATTTAAATTTTCTGTCACCTGTTAAAATACTATCCAAATTATTTAATAATTTATCACAAAAAATAGCTTCATTATAATACAAACTACTCATTACAGAACCAACGCCTGAGTGTAATCTTGAAACTTTAGATTCCATTTTGTCACAAGTATGTTACTGTCCATGACATTGTTATTGAGTTGAGTCTAATGCTTATAATTTACATTTAATATAAAACCAATCGGACATCTTGATTGAAGAACCGTGTACATACAATCTAGCATTGTGCAAAATTTTATTAGAAGTGAGAAAGACTTCCCTATGCTTACGAATTGGCTCTAGGCTGTCTTAAGTGATCACTTTCGGTGTTCATAGACAAAATTCAACAATTTCGTAATTCTTCGGATTAGAGTTTACACAATGTTAAATTGTGTAAGCATGCTTCTCCATGCGAGATGTCTGGTGTAAAATTCAATTGAATATAAAATCTGAAAGAAAAAAATAGTAAATATTCTAAACATTTAACATAAAACTTAACTTACCTGACATCATTCTGCATATTCATGGTTGTTATTTTGTCCTTTGGCAATTTGTTATAAACTTAAATATTTAATTTCAGTTTACCTGCATACCTTATTTTTACTTTCATTTAACCTTATTAAATAAGACCTCGATCATCTGTTACAGCTAAGTATCCTCAAATTATATTATAGATATGTATAGGGTCAATTAACTTATGAATAAAAATATTTTTACTGTATATAGATATTGAAATAAAATGTATATATGAAAATGTCTAACATTTACTATTTTAAGATTGAAGAATCACTTATATTTTTTTTGTTTGTAAATGATGATTTAAATAACAAATTATATATAAAGTTAGCAAATTCAATAAGTTTACAATTATATGTATGTATAATGTTATTATTTCTAATGTATGTAAATATCATCACAATATTTAGTTAATGGGAATGTGTTGAGTAATACTTTATTATTCTCATGTATATAAATATACATAATGTATATATACATAACATAATTATATATACATAATGGTACAATGTTGAAGGCAATGTTATATTTGGTTGTGAGCTTCATATGAAAATATTGTTCATTGAATTGTGTATTTTCGATGTAAATAAGCTAATGCTATTATATCGCTTATTATCTGAAGTCTTTACAATTGAATTTGTACTATGTTAAATCTATTTATTTGTTTATGTTGCTTCACATAGATTATTAGAGGAATGTTCAAATGTCCAGTATGTGAATAACAGTTATTAGTAATGTTCTCATATTGTATTTTAAGAGCCAAACATTGCCTTCAATCTATGTATGTATGTTGCTTATCTGAAAATGATACTCACTAATTGTTAAGAGGTCTAATGAATAAAAAAATTGACGACTGCGAACTGTAGTGACACAATAAGCTAAAAATGATGATGGTTGTTAATATATCTATGCATATTTCACACATTACACAAACTATTGGTGTAAAATAGTATTGTCAAGTCACATTCAGTTTTCAGACAGGTCTAAATGCACATTTACCTACATACACTCTGTATGTACCGACATTAATTAACCTATAACGAGTTTCTAAATTATTTGTACAAACTACTTGAATATTTTACACTTTATTTTAAGATAATATTTGCTATTATTCTGTTTTTAGTGTGTACTTTAGGTTAAAATATTTATAAATTTGTTTAATGTATATAATAATATACCTAAGATTAATGGTGGTATTGTAAAATATTCTTTCCATCACTGTGAACATAGTCGCCTATAATATAAATTAATATATAATAATAAACTTTTTTAGAATCATAACACTCCTTATTATTTTATCTTTAAACATAAACCCAATTTCTCTTGGACTGATGTTGTGACATGTCCACAAATTGCAGACACCAAAAGCTTATATTTCCTTTGGAGGAGCTTGTTACAGTAGAAGTCCATTAGTCCGGCATCCAACAGTGCGGCATCGCTCCGGAAAATTGTAAAAATTTAGATTTTTTCCAAAAGTGTGTCTTTAAAGCAAATAAAAACTCTCGAGAGTTAATCGGAAGTTCTCGGGATCATCCGGAAGCGCTCAGTATGGGCCACTTGCAGTCGTGGGGGATTTTAATAAAAATGATCGAATTCAGTAAATTTGAGGTCGGAAAACACAAATATGTCAGTTAAATTTTTTTAAATATCTAAATTATGAAGAATTTCCAAAAATAAAATACAAAATTTTTAATTAAAATAAAACACTTATTAGTAGTATATCCACGGTGACTTTTTATTGGACGCGAGCCGGCTTTCAAGAGCTTCCGCTCTCATCATCAGGCTGGCGAAAAGTCACCGTGGATATACTACTAATAAGTGTTTTATTTTAATTAATTCAACATGAATTTCCACCAAGTACCGTCGGTTGAAAATATCAACTTTACAAAATTTTTGACGTTTGTCAAAACACTCTAAACAGCTGATGACGTCATGGAGTCCCGTGAATCATAGTAACTTTCGCAACCACAGATTATAATCTCATACAAACATGGGACTCCGTGACATCACAGCGCCGCCATATCGTTTTTGATCATTCCGAGAAAATCAATTTTTAAAAGCTAATAACTAAGAAAATAGTGCAAGAAAAAATGAAATAGATTGTGGTTATGTTTCTTTTATACTAATTTACAATTTTATATAATAAAAAAAAATTCTGCAAGTGGCCCATTGTTGTTAACATTGTAGTAAACCCTCAGCCTACTCAAAATCTTGAAGAAAGTGACTCAGATGCCGAAACGAAAGAAAAGGAAAAAATCAGCTGGGCAGAAGCTGCAGAATCACTAAATTAGTTTATCTCTTTTACTGAGGCTAGTACTAGCTACAGTGCTTCAGAAATTATTGATCTCCATATCATTAGAAATAAATTTTAAATGTAACGCCAAAAGTCAAGAAAACAAAAAGCCATTCATGACTTTTTTAAAAAGCCATACATTATATTATGAAATGTAAAATAAACTTTGTTGAATGTATTTGTAGTAAATTATTAACCTAATTGTTCTTATAATTACCGCCCGATAGACCGGAATTTTTGATAATCCGTCATCGAGCCGGTCCCGAACGTGCCGGATTATCGAACTTCTACTGTACTAGATTGACTAAGAATTGTAGCCTTATTAATTAAGCCCACGACACAAGCTTTTAGCTTACTGTGAAAGGTGTATAAGGTTGTATTTTGGTTTATAACAAAACCCAGATATATCTTTTTAAAAAAAAATAAAATAAAAATAAATTCAAATTATTATGTCAGACTAATTTTATCACTCCGTGCCAGTGTTCTCGAACGACATTGTTCAATATCGGTAGAACTAGCCGCTAAAATCGGTATAAATGGTATATTTTGTACCCAAAATCGGTATATAATATGGGGTATTTGTACCGACGATGGTCAATATCAGATACTTCACGAAAATGTCTACCCCCCCGTCGCCGAATTTTCGAAATGGTATAGGAATTTGGAATATTTCAAAAACTCCTCGGTTTTCTTAAAGAATATTTGCTCGAATCCATAAGTATCCGGTACTTTTACTGAATACCCGGTACTTATCTACCGATTATACTTACCAGCCGACAAATGGTAAAAATCGGTAGATTTCTAGGGCATTTCGGTAGGACGCGGCCCATTTCGGTATAAATACCGAAAAATCGGTAGGTTCGAGAACACTGTTCCGTGCAACGTTTGTACAACAAACGATTGAAAGTTTGTATTCTCAATACAAAAAAGGCGCCATCTATGCTCAAATGTTAGAAAGAGACTCTAAACATGATGGAAATTATCAAAAGCTTTTTACTCAAAGTAAAAGATGGAGGCTTCTTTGTTTACATTAAACTATGACAGATGACACTTTCTATTTTGAAAAATGGGGGATGTATGGAGAATGTATAATTTTTTTAATTAACACATGGAAAAATATTGAGTTGCATATTCTGAAACATTCAATATGCATGTTTCCGGTGTAGAATTGATTGCAATTATTCGTCTGCAGTGGTTCAAAATCAAAAATACAAAAATTCTGATTCTCTGGTTTGGGCCGTAATCAGTCCCACGAATTTTTGGATCAATCAGGTTGGCTGCGAAGTGTATCGGGGGCGAAGGGTCATAATACCACTAGGAAAAATGATGGAAAGAAATTTCTCTTCCATCAGAGGAGAAATTCTCGGATCATTAATAATAATTATAATAGGTTGGGGAAAAAGTTTCTTCGCATTTTATATGAAAGTTTGAGGCATTTTTTTTTCAAAGTTAATTTACATTTAATTACATTATATATGTGCCATTTTGTTCGTAGACTTTCTGCCATCTTGTGGGTAGACACATGATCCCGTTGCTGTAGAAATTTTGGGACTTCTGATCAAAAAAACGCAACAAGTAGTTTTGGCAATCATCTCTTAATGTTAACCTGGCACTGCCTAAAGAATTCCAAAGAGACTGAAACAGGTGAAAATCTGAAGGTGCAAGGTCAGGATTATATGGCGGATGCATTAACACCTCCCAGCCAAACTCTCTTAATTTTTTCTGAGTGGCTAAAGATGTATGTGGTCTAGCGTTATCGTGATGAAAGACCACACCCTTTCTATTATTCAATTCCGGCCGCTTTCTCTCAACTTCTTGCTTAAATCTCACTTGCTTTCATCTCATCATCATTGTTGGCAGTAGAGATCCAAGTCGATGGTTCTGCCCGGCGGTAAAGGCACATAATGAACAATGCCCTTCCAATCCCAACATAGACACAGCATCACCTTATTGCGAGTTAACCCAGGTTTAGCCACAGTCTGTGAAGCCTGACCGACCTTTGGCCATGACCTTTTTCGCACGATCTTGTCATACGTGATCCACTTTTCATCACCAGTTATCAATTTCTTCAAAAACGGTTCAGTTTCATTACGTCTCAATAAAGAATCGCAAATGAATACACGGTTCATTAGGTTTCTTTCAGTGAGCTCGTGTGGCACCCAAATATCAAGCTTTTTTGTGTACCCAACTTTTTTTAAATGGGTCAAAACTGGTTTGTGGTCAATTCCCAGTTCTTCAGGTATGCCGTAACTGCTGAAATGCCAATCTTGCTCCACTTTTTCAAAAATAGCGTCCATTTTAGACGTAACAGGGCGACCAGAGCGAGGTGCATCTTTGTTATCAAAATTCCCGGTTTAAAAACGCTTACACCAACTTTGTGCTCATTTTACTATCACTGCATTAGGTCCATAAACGTCACAAAAAAAATCGCGGCTTGCGTTGCATTTTTTTCTTTTTTGTAATAAAATTTTCAAATGTATCTAATTTCTTCATTCTATTCGCTCATTTTGACAGAAGGAAAAACAAATGAAAAATAGCGGGAAACAAAATTTTCCTAATCTCATTCTTTTTTTCAAATGTCACCTTTTTAATGTCATGAAAATCAGCCAGATACAAATAGTACAGCCAAAGATATTTTATTACAAGTTTATACATACTAAATGCGAAAAGACTTTTTCCCCGACCTAATATATACCTGAGGTTATTGGAAAAACATGAATCAACGGTTATATCCAATAAACTATTTTTATTATTATTATTTAAAAAAAAACACAATCTACTGGGACCATTACAGCCTTCGACCAATGCGATCCCAGAGAAAACAAACATTTACAAAAGTGTTTCCACTTTCCCTACAAATTTATGTGGAATATGTCCACATTCCGGGAAATACTATTGAACAATCCAATTGCCTTAGCTATTGGAGATTCCGCGAGAATATTTGTCCGGCTTGTAGGTGGATAGAATAGCATATGCTGACGTGAGCGACTACACGATGCTGTTATATAAAAATTAAACTCCCTCAGTACCTTCGGATTACTAATTATACCATTCAGCAACTTGAAAAAATGTGTCGCGTAAAAGACGCTCCTACGATGCTCAAGGGTGTTATATCCAAGACTGCCCATTACAAATGCAGATGGAAAGAGATATGGGTAGTAACCATATGTAAATTGATATAACCACCTCAAAAACCGCTTTTGCACTCTTTCCAACATCAAAATGTACGAGTCTTCATGAGGACTCCAAATTATTGATCCCGATTCGAGAATGCTTCGCACAAGCGTATTGTAAAGCAGGGTCGCCGTATTTTGTTCGCGAAAATGCTTCGAATGCCATAATACAAAACCCAGAACTTTAAAAGCTCTGTTGGTTTGTTCAACAATGTGTTCCCAAAATGAAAGTTACGAGTGAAAAGGACACCAAGATCCTTACATCTTTCAACTCTAGAAAGTGGTAAATCATTAATCGAATAATCGTATTCAATTGGCTGACTGGATCGCGAATACGTCATAACACTACATTTTTGCACACTAAACGGATGTTTATTTTTGGATGACCAATCAACGACAGTATCAATGTCCGATTGCAACCTCAATGCATCCTCAGTACATTCTATTCAATCGTATATCAATCGTAATGACCTTATAAGTCGAAGGACGTCTCTCTGCGAATTAAAAACAATAGTAGAAAGGAACACTTGTTTCAAATTGCATTATTATGGAATTCTACTAACACACAACATCAGGCACCCAGGACTACTCATAGCCATCGCGGAGGGTAAGACCGAGGGGACAAATGGCAGAGGCCGACCAAGAGACGCATATATGGACCAACTGAAGAGTGATATGAACTGTGGCTCATACGTAGAGCTGAAAAGACTGGCGGAGAATAGAGACGAATGGAGAAGAAAAACCAAACTCGTTGCAGACCAATCCAATGGATTGTAACTCATTATATATACTACGTGTGCACCGACACAATCAATAAACCCCTATATCATTGATAAATAACGAAAAAAGCAATGGTCCCAAATTGGAGCCCTGAGGTACTCCTGAAGTTGCTAAAAAATGACTAGAGGTTTTATTTCCACTTGCAACATACTGTTTTCTATTCCTGAAGTAGTCAGAGAAAAATTCGGTAAAACCACAAGAAAATCCAAGCCGGGAAAGCTTGCCCAGTAAAATTCGATGGTCAACTCTGTCGAAAGCCTTTTCGAAATCATTATAATTTGCATCGACCTGTATTCTCTGATCAAAACTTTTGGGAACAAAAGTACTAAAGCACAATAAATTAGTGACTGTTGAACGCGTGGGGCGGAATCCATGCTGTTCATCAACGAGCATATGCTCACAATTACTGTAAATATGTTTATGCAAGATCATCTCGAACAACTTGGCTGGAGCTGATAGTATTGCCACTGGTCTATAATTAGGAATTTCTGTCGAATCGCCCTTCTTAAGAATTGGGGTAACTTTGGTAATTTTTCAGAGATTTGGGACCTGCTTCGAGTTTATACATATATTAAACAAAAATGTGAGAACATCAACCAAGGCATCACCTCCGTGCTTCAATAAATAAGGAGGTACATTATCAGGTCCACAAGAGTACTTTGGTTTCAAACGTCGCAAACTAAATCTAACATCAGAATGAGAAATCCGAGGCAAATCAACGCTTAGCGAGTCAATCATGGAACCGCCACGTAATGAGTCATCATCTTCATCCGAGGCAACCCCAAAGACTGACGAAAAATAAGATGCAAATCCTTCAGCAATTTCTTAGTCTCCAACATATGGTCTTCCTTCAAGATACATACAAGAAGGTTTGTGGTTGCTTTTCCTTTTACTATTTACGAAATTCCAGAAACGTGCAGGACTGGATGCAATTTGACTTACGGATCTTTCTATGAATTTACTATAGTCAGACTCTATCAGTCTTTTTACCAAAGTTCTCCTCTGCTTGAACCTCTCATAAATTATATTTGAACCTGTCTTCCTCCAAAGCTTGTGGCAGAACGACTTTTCCTTGATACTATCAATCAAGTGTTTTGAAAACCACGTCGGAAAACCATTACGTTGAGCAAGCTCAGCACTTCTAAAACATAATATAACTAATAGTATTATAGGTGGCAGTGGTTATATTATATATGTAATAAACATGCCAACAAAAAAATTAGGATACTTGGAATTTAAATTTCTCGTGTCTTTATTTTTTCGAACACCTGAAAACTTACGAAAGAGTTGGAGACCACTTCTTTGCCAAGTGCTCCACGGAAAAACGAAAGAATCCTGAATGTCTTATTTTGATTGACACGAAGAAGACAACCTGCATGCTTATTACTTGTTCGACATGCCGTAGGGGTGTGCATATATATGGACATATTATGTCCACCCATATACATAACCGCCACATATTATATTTAAACACATTACACACACACTCGATCATACAGGCAAGTATTTGATCAGGTTCTCCGTGTTTCTGCGGTCCAATTGCAGAAGCCATGCCGTGATCCCCCTCCCCAACACCAGAAGAAGCCTAAGTTCAGACAACTGTACCGTTTATATCTTGTTCAGAATTCTAGATGGATGGAAAGTATTTTAGAAATTACATAAATGTTAATTTAATTAATTATTTTTTATTAATACGGAGAGAACAACTTGCACATTAATTACCTACATGATACATAACTCTGGTAGGCCGCTGGGTGGCAAAACGCAAAGTGTCCCTACTGTAGGTCCACGATTGATTACCTCATAATGCTACCAACCACTTCAGTTTGTACATTGTACCTACAATACTGTAATATACATAAACATAATAATATCCTCTTTACCCCGTTTATTATCTTATCTTTCATTATCATGATTTTGTCCGACAATCTTAGTAAATGATGTTTTATGTTCCTACACATTGTTGAACAGCGTGGATATTTTGTCGACATGTTGACTATATTGTTATTATGATAGTGTGTATTTTTGATGGAGCCATCGACTACTGTTAGGAAAAGAGTTAAAAAGTTGAAGAAAAGAAGACCTGCGAATGCACGTAGATCTAGATATGTGAGTGCAATATTTTTTTAATACGTCTAGTCAATACCTACAGTAAATAGAAATAAAGACAATTCACGCAGCTAATAATTTATAAACATTTTTGATAGGTGCACTTATACGATATTACGAAAACTTAAATAGGTACTATTTAAAACCTTGCGGCATAGTTGTGTTTTTATACCTCAGATTTAAAATATTTATTTAACTTTATATAGTTATTATTAAACAGTCAGCAATTTTAAGCAAATTCGTATTTGGTGTCAATTATAAAAAAATTGGATAGCTGTATCGAAACACTTAATTTCAAAATGATTTAGTATAGGTATAGGTACTCACTAGTGATGTAACGAATGTGTGATTTTGGATATTCGCGAATGCGAATGCGAATATTTTTGCCGACATTCTTACGAGCATATTTGATTCTGTGGTTTAACTTTTTTGTTGTTGTGAAAATCATTCAAAACGTATTTCGATCAAGATGCACAGGGGCCTACAAAATATCATAATAATAATAACTAGACAACTTTTTAAGATGCGCCGTTTTATTTATTTACATATTTTATATTTTTTTCATACTATTATAAAACTTATCGAGAAGAGAATATTTTAAACATTTGAAATTTATTCCACCAATCCAAAAAGTAAAAATTGTTTCTAAATTGATATTAAAACTCTTTATTTATATTTGAAGTAGTCAATTATTTAGACTAGGAGCGAAGGCAGCTTCTCATTTCAGTGCCAACTTTTCATGCTATATTTTCGAAATCATGAAGGGGGCATTTGCCCCCTCTTACCTCCTACTCCATACGTATTTATTATTTAGATACAAATATTAAAGAGATATGATAAATATTCAATTTTAAATGAAATTTTATTTTTGAAAACGGTTCAATCA
Source organism: Athripsodes cinereus (assembly GCA_947579605.1). Classification (NCBI taxonomy): domain Eukaryota; kingdom Metazoa; phylum Arthropoda; class Insecta; order Trichoptera; family Leptoceridae; genus Athripsodes; species Athripsodes cinereus. The sequence continues at coordinate 16,090,961 of OX388329.1, forward strand.
GTTCGTGAATAATACTAACGTGTTAATTTGTAAAAGTGATAATAATTTATACTTAGTAGAAAACTTAACATCTAAAAAAATATTTCTGTACAAATGACATAAGAAGTCGATGATAATATTGTGTAGATTCTTATGTGTACTTATATTAAAAATTATAATTATTATTAGAATACCAGAGGACAAATATCGAACTTATATTTCGATAAAAATAAAATATCTATACAATCTGTTTATCTAATCAATAGATAAATCTAGTTGTAGCGATTGTACCATTCACTCATTCGAATGAATCTTTCAAAAGTTATGATTTATCTGAAAGTAATTCGTCGAAAGAGTTCGTCGGTAGCCTGGAGGTAGAGTCTCGACCTTCAGAAGAAGGGGACCGTGGTTCGATCCCAGGTGCCGGCAAACTCCCCTTTCACGGCACAAGCTTTTAGCTTAGTGTGAAAGGCGTATAAGGTTGTATTTGGGATTATAACAAAACATATATATTTAAACAACATATATATATATATATATATTTTAAATTTAACAAAAAATAAATTATAATATAATAAAGGAATTATTTATTATAATGGTTCGTCCTTATATTATGATCTCTTGGTCAACTTGCATGGCCTGCTTTCAAGCATGCTACACGTGTGAACATAATCAAACTATACTCGTCAAATAATAATGATTCATTGACGTCGTTTATCGTTAAGTTCTTAATATATTGTGGGTAGTAAATATTATAATTTCAATAATTATTATAGATTCTATGTGTGACAACGAGAATGAAAATTTCTGGCGTAAAAAATGCATGGGGTAATAACCGTGGACATTGCAATAGCATGAAGTAGCGCTTGCGTAGTGAAAGCGCGCGCACAATCGATAGTCGGGTGAACGGAATAGTCGTCAACTTAGCGGGAAGTTTCCGCTCGTATGGGGTGATAGTATCACCATGCAGCCGCCCCCAAGAAAGGTAAAATTTCTTTTCACGTTTTTAAGTTAATTCTAACTAAACATATTTTTGATCGTTGTGTCAATTGATAATAACGTGCGTGCTTTTCATTCTTAATATAAATTTTACTGTGACTTTTTTCGCGAAATATTCTGAATTCGAGAGTAAACGGGGAGTTGGGAGACGCATTGGGAAAAATCAATTAAGATTATAGTTTAATGAATAATCTTGTCGTGAACAAAGTCTATACGTCGACTATTGTGAATATTTTGACGCAGAAAAATATTTATATTTAATGAAATATTAGTTTAACTATTTTTAAAATGCGTGGGTTAATAAAATAAATTTCTCTACACATGAATTCGGTCGACGTCGTAATATTGATTTTTGGTCGGTAGTCACAGTGAGATATGAAATAAAAAAAATATATATGATTCAAATAACTTTATTTTATTTTCTATATCAATGGAAAAATACTACATGAAGTTTGATTTCATAATTTTTAATTTCCTTCACCATTTCGGTATAACATGACTGTGTACTAAGCACAAGTTTTGTTAAATTTTTCGTAAATATTTTGATGATCCATTCAAATGTATGATGAAGTACGTATAAGCTTAAATTAAAATTAGTATACTTATGTATTTGCAAATAGTAAACATGTTTACTATTAACGATGATTAAAATTTGTAAAAAAAACGACATTATTATTTTAATTAACATTTGTTACAAACTGATGATATTATTTTATTTGTATTAATATTATATTTAAATATCATAACTTGTGCTTCTGATGATCTTTTCATCAAATGAATAATTATTTTTTTAATATATAAATAAATGCACATTAGAATTTAAAAAATAATATACATAATTTTATTACAAATACACATGATAGAAATTCTATCGTATTAAAAATAATAATACCAACTAGCTTTATCTTAATTCATGATTGAAAACATGATTACACGTATTATCATATTTTTAACGTATTATTAATTTTAGATTATCTTTTGAACATCATACAAAATATTAATAAAGTGTTGCTCAAATGTTCACTTTTATTATTCCACGATTTTGCGTTCAAGTTTATCGTTTTTATGAAGAATTTAATATTATTTTTTTCAGGGAAACTACGCAAAGTTTCTGAAAAATTTACATAGTGAGCAGATTGCGAAGCTCCAAGCAAAAAATCAACATGAGTGCGATCTACTGGAGGACATTCGACAGTTCACTATCAAAAGATCGGCCATCGAAAAATCATACTCTGAGGTAAGGTTTCATAAGTTATTTGACTGACTTGCGAAAAACCTTGCAAATGCTAAACACTGAATAATCTTAATAATAATGTGTTGAAGTAAATATAACATAAAAATTCCCTTTAATTTCTAATTGAATTGTTTGAGAGTTCATTATGTGAAGAGTTAATTCTCTGACTGCCCTGTTTATGGAAGATGCCGTGATAATATAGATAGACAAACAGTCCTAACTCAGTTTCCATCGGTAATTGTAATAAGAGAAATTGACGTGTGTACATGAGAAATTGTAATGAATGTAGAAGAAGCGGAAGAAGTATGTAAGGACGGATCTTTCAGGCTTTCCGTTCTCTCTGCCTACCCCATTTGGGATACGGCGTGAGGGGAATGTATAGTGTAATTGTTTATTGGTTATATAGTAATATAAGAAAAATAATTTTAATTTGAAATCTTAATAAACGCTACAAGTCGTATTCTATACTAAATTTATATGTATGTATGTAGATAAAAATGGAAACTGAGCGATGTTATTTTAATCGATAAGTTGGTGAATGTGAGCTACGAAATGAATAATTATACCTATTGGTTGTAACTAATACACATTTCCCCCTTTTAAATACGGATATGATTTGTAGGTACATACATTATTCATATTATAATTGTTAGGTAGGTACACACAAAACATATCCAGTGAGTAAATATTATTTAGTTATGAGCATGTGCGCTTATTTGCCAAGAAAACCTCAACTGGCACTAAGTTAGGCTAGCAATCATTACAATGGATCTGCTCAATACCCAATAGGTATATATATTTCGCAGAAGACTACAAAGCTCAACATCTCAAAAAATATGACAACTTTCTGTTGTAAAGGTTATCCATGTATGTATATGCTATTTATCATTTTAACACTTGAATATAACACATAATTACAACATACATAAGTACATTTAGACTGCTATGTATATTTTATGTGAAAGAATATTGTTTTTGCATCCTTTTCCTTTGTTCGATGTAATTGGAATGATATTGAAAATTAAAATTATTTTGTCAACAGGCTCTTCTCAAAATTTCGTCGGCGTATTTAAACAAGAAGATCCCAAACATTCCGGATATAAAGATGGATGGTGGAGAGGAAAAGTGGTGGGTATAGAAAAAAATATACTGACAATTATTGACAACTGAAAGAATATAGTTTCTAACAATATTGGAGTAGTGCCTTAAAGTGAGTATCTCATCCAAAGGACACTAAGGGTTTTGTAATTTTGGAGAGGATTTTGTCAGGGAGAGTGCTTTTGGCTAACCCTGAGCCTGTATGGATAATATAGGAACTCTGCTCTTGAAACATCCACGGAAAGTGATGGGAAACTCCCATTATGATAATTATTTCAATGCTTGGGACGGCTCGATAGGTCATGAATGTTCTCTATTTTTATGCAAATAATTACCTACTTTTAGGAACATGTGGAGTGTGTGGAGAACTGTTTTGGAGGAAAATGAAAAATTGGCAAGGGCTCGATTGGCAGCTGTCGAAGTGTTTCAACAACAAATTGCTGACGAAGCCAAAGCACTACGAACGCATAAAATATTTACATCTAGAAAGGTAACAACACAAAAGCTTTATTGAAAATTTCTTCAATTTCGTCATCTAATAATGCGATGTAGGTACCTACCTATGTGTTTTTTATAATTTATATTTTAGTTTAATATGTTAATATGTATTTTTTAATATTTTTCTTATGTCTGATTTTTAGTGTACTGATCAACTCGCAACGGTCCACAAAGAATTGCAAACTTGTGTTCAGGATGTCGACAAGACCAAAAAACTGTATTTCGACGAAGAACATTCAGCTCACGATGTTCGAGATAAGGCCAAGGATATAGAAGAAAAGTTAGTAAATATAAAAAATATGTTACTAGTTATGTTAAGAATTAAATTATTACTTACATTGTATTATTATTCTTCAAATAACTTGTTAATAATTGTATTGCGAATTATGATTTTACAATATAATAATGTAATGTGAGTTTAAGCGATTTTGTGTCTTATATGTTTTTGTGTTTTATTTATCACAGAATGTAATAATTTAAATCACGTTTTTTAACTGATTTCCGAGTTTTGTCACTAACATAAAAAAATGCTTAATTTATATGCACGTACTAAATGACTTGACGTATGACACGCTATTTTTTTTATATATTTTGAATTGTTTTAACTCATAATATTCAAGTATACACGAAAGAGTTGTATTCTTAGCTATTTTTTAAAAATTGTATTTTTATATTTGTATTTTTTTCTAGTATTGCCCCAGAACAGATTTCAATCTAGTGGGGCAATATATTCCATAATATTGTTCTTTATGTTTATAAATAAATAAATAAATAATAAATAAATAAAAAAAATATATTCAGAAAAAAATATTAGTTATATTTTTGATGAGTAATTTTCCTAAAGCACTGATAATATGAAAAATAAAGGTTATTTATTAATACGAGAATAGAAATAATTTCAATTATAATACCAGCTCATTCTGTTATAATTATTTCAATTACAAATCTTCTATCATTTCATATTATAATTATTTCAATTACAAATCTTCTATCATTTCATATGATGTAACATTTACCACGACGTGAATATTGGACAAGGATGAATACCGTGCACGAACGTGAATTTTATATTTTATCCTCGATATTTTCATACACCGCTGATTTTTTTTTATCGGAATAAGACAAATTTTTATTTTTTGTATGTTTTGAGTATTCCACAATGCACTTCCGTTACTTGATTACATAAATTGCGACTGATTTTGGTAAACCTGTACCACTGATGAGCGATACAATACCTTTATTTTATGATCTATTTTATTTTTGAATGTGCATGCGAATAAACATTTTTTTTTAATAACAGGGCTAAATATTGTGAGTGGAATTATTTCGAGTTGGTTCTGGAGTGAAATTGCTTTTCGAAGCTAATCGGAATGAGTATGAGGGAATCACATTTGACATTATTATTTACTTATTCCAAGTTACAACACAGCCCTATGGCTAGTGTGGAAGACATTTTTATGACTGTATTAAGTATGTTCAAATGTGTTGTTATGAAAATGTAAAGACGATATTATTTGAATAAAGATTATTATTATTATTATTAAGTTATTTCTATTTGCATTAAGGCGAATTACGTAATTCAGTATATATGTACTATATTTAAAATGCAGATATGCCATTGCTTAAGTACTCTGAATGTTTGCCTTGACGTACATTACATTGATAACATTTTCAGGTTGAAAAAGAAAAAAGGATCATTCTTTCAATCCATCACATCTTTGCAAAAGAATAGCGCTAAGGTATCTTCACGTCGTGATCAACTCGAAGAAAAATCAACCGGAGCCCGGAATGATTATTTGCTTAGCCTAGCTGCAGCAAATGCTCACCAGGTAACTCAAAACAATCTATCAAACAAAATATGTACCTAACCTACTATTATTTGATACCACGCGATGAACAACAAATTTGCAATTTTTTAAACAAACTGTTGATTTTTCAGAATCGTTACTTTCTGGTAGACCTTCAAGGGTGTATGAGCACAATGGAGGCAGCTGTTTACGAAAGAGTGGCTGAATATTTAACACTCATGGGACGTACTGAATTGCTTACATGTTCCGCCACACAACATTCATTTGGCAAAATAAGAGACCAAGCGCAACAATTAACTAGGGAATACAATTTACAATGCTGCTATCTGTTTTATCCTGTACTAAAGCAGCACATTCAGGTTGATTACTCATAGCTAGATTTGTTCAAATCTTTGAATAAGTTAGCCTTGGTATATTGTTGACGTATTGCCTCAATTTTTGATTTTTGCAGTATGAGTACGAACCATGTGATAATGACCCTGTCGATCATGTAACTGCTGATCACGACAGTGCTGCAGCTACTTTGAGTTCCGAAGCGAAACGCTGGGCTACTCGTATTGCTAGAGATAATAATGCCATTCGGGAAAATACTCGCCGTCTTCAAGTGTTGTTGGCTCTTAGAGATTCGGGGCAGAAGGTGAGATTATGAAATAACATGTCGTAATAATAATTAACATATCAAAATACTAATATAATTATTTCTCATTTATATGCGAACATGTTTTAGGTTGACCCCAATGATCCTAACGGACCAGATTTGGAAACTAAGATAGACGAAACTAGACAAAATATTAGACGTTCAGAAACGTCTAAAGTAAAAGCAGAAGCAAGAATCGAATGTTTGAAAGCGGGAGGAGTCAATGTTGAGGAGATGATGCAAGAAGCTGAGGCACTGTCAGTTCAAGATTTGCCTCGAAGCAATAGTTCTCTAAGTGTACGAACTGATGCTTCTGGAATGGCGGTAAGTAACCGAAGGTCTACCCTTTAAAAAAAAATTTTGGATAATCTAACGGAGAAATCGTAAATTTGGATTGTATTTTTGTATGAATGTGACGTTTGTATGACAGTTCCACTGTCACGTGTTGCCATAATGATTTTTTTTAAATGTTTTTTCCACCATCAACGACTTTTTTGTTGTGTTCAAAAAAAGTAGGTATATGGATAATTATAACAAATTTGAGTTAAATATATATATATATATATATATATTTAAAAAAGATATATCTGGGTTTTTGCTATAAACCCAAATACAACCTTATACACCTTTCACAGTAAGCTAAAAGCTTGTTTCGTGAAAGGGGAATTTGCCGGCACCTGGGATCGAACCACGGTCCCCTTCTTCTGAAGGTCGAGACTCTACCTCCAGGCTACCGACGAACTCAACTCTTGTTTCAACAATTATTCAACATAAATAAATTTCATTTTTTTTACAATATACGATGACACACTTGGACAATTACGGGAGTTTGTAAAGAGATTAAAAATAATATTAATCACTCATTGATTGTTGGCGGTACGAAGTTCGCTGGGTCAGCTAGTAATAAATAAAATTGTAAATAATTTGGATCCATTTGATTATACACTCTATACTATAGTATATTTGTATATATTTACAGGATCAACCAAGCTCAGACTCTTTTTATGATAGTGATAATGCTGAACCTGAGAATCCAGTCGCAATCCACGAGGAAGAACAAGTTGATGCAGAAATGGATGGTAACCATATATATTTATTGAGATAATAAGTACTTACACACCGAGAGTAGATTCACATTTTGCATAATGTCTGCGAACTTTGGTATACATTTGATTGTTTATTTCATTCACAGTTATATTAGAAAATGAACGACGTCAGATAGAACAATTAACAGCTGGATGGGAAGACCCAACGCGCGTAGACTGGGGAGCTCAAAGTGGTGGTGGTACTGAAGAACAAGAACCAGAACAAGAACAGGGGCCAACGTATAAATGTACTGCTTTATATTCATACACAGTAAGTATATGATCTGAGAACAAACAACATGGATCATAATGAAATGATAATGTAAATTGGCGTGTATGTATTTTCTTTTAGGCCAGAAATCCCGATGAATTGAGTATAATAGAAAGTGAGCAGTTGGAAGTTATCGGTGAAGGAGATGGCGACGGATGGCTGCGGGCTCGAAACTATCGAGGGGAAGAAGGTTTCGTGCCTCACAACTATTTAGATGTTGAAAGAGATGAACAGGTAAGCAATGTACATTTTACTTCTAAACACCTCTTAAAAGTTATAAATTTAACCAATTATATAAGTTCATTCAACGCAATTGTTTTCAACGATATCAGATAATTAAATAGATATTCTAGTTTTGTTATCATAATAATGCCACGATCTCCATCTTTATACTTTTATTTTACCCTTTGATGTTTGCACAGTTTTTAAAAATATCCTTATTAACTCTAAAATCATGTTTTGTAAATAAAAGTAGGAATAGTTTCCTCTTTTCTATAATATGTAAGTCAAAATAAATAAACGGACGTAGGAAGGAATTATAATATAAACGTCTATTTAAAAGAAAATATCTACTAGTATTTTGAACTGATCCAACTGATAGTTAATTGTTTTCTTGTGGGAAAACTAGCGATCTATATATACCTAAGAAGCATTATGTAAAAGATAACTATTTTACCCTTTAAACTTTGTACCCTTGTAAAAGCTTCTCGAAGAAATATAGTCTTTTGAAATTGTTTAAAAACCTGAATGTGCATGATGTCTGAGGTGATTCCATTTGTGCCTCGGCGTAGCATGTTTTGAGTATTATTATGGGATTTTGATTGAAATAATTATATTATGTACTAAAATTGATATTGAGACTAACCCACACGTTTATTTTATCAAATACAATATTTCCTTTATGTAGTAATTCTCTTAGTAAGTAATCTATCGATGCATGAAAATTTCTTATGAAACTATTTTTGCTATCGGTATTTTCTGATTGTGTTAATTTTCAGGAATACGATACCACAACCGTTAACAATACACAGGTCGGTGTCAACATAATGTAGATTCTTTCAAATTGCTTGCTTTTGTGCTCAATAGTGCAAAAATAATTATTTAACTAAATCTCTCTGTTAGTTTATTTTATATCAATTCGTAATTTGAGGGCATTAATTGTTTTGATACATACTTTTTGATTTATTGTTTACACTTTTAATATTATTAACTTACGTAGAAAATTGCCTGATTATTGTTATTTAAGTAGGTACCGTAGTATTTATTCACATAATTACTATTTTTGTGCACTTTAGGTTTGCGTGTTTAAATTTAAAAATTGTAAATGTTAGGAACAAATAACTCTCTAAATATAAGGATCTGCCAATAGGGACGGTTTTTGAGAAATAACGTTATAACAACAACATTATTATTCCCAACAAAATTAATTCATTTATACAATCAAAAATTTATATCCCCATATGCCAAATACAATACTTTAATAAACATGCTAATAGATAAAGGAAGGATTATATACAACTACAATCTTTACCTAATCAGTAGATTGTAGATTTTATATAGAAATATAATATTTTTAATGCATAGATACTAGGATCTGTTCAATTAATAGATACATATTATTATTTTTCATAAATAGCTGATTAAAAAATTCATCAACCATAGAGCTATAAAGGAAAGTTAAAATATGCAGCATTTTCTACCTCTAATTTTTTGAGATGCATAAGGATTAATTTTTAATCATGCGAGAATACAGATCCTGAAATAGATTTTCATGCAAGAAAATCTATTTGAGGATCTGTATTTTGATCTGATCTGTATTTTTATTATTGGTATTATAATCGTTGACTTACACATTTTAAATTGTGTTTTATATCTACAATGTATTATTTTTTGTGTATTTGTTCACCGATTTATGCATCGGCTAATAAGTAGGTAAATGACAATATTGATTCGTTGTGTCAGCATGTATGGTGCATGATATATATAATAATATACCCGTAGTTGCACGTAAGCACAAACTTGTATCGATACAGTTGGAACATCTAACTATATAAAATATTTTAAACGATGTAGGTATAATAATTTTCATAACACTTACCCACGATACTAATCTTGCAATATTTCAGTGAACTGCTGTCAAATGTTGTATTTGCAGTTTAACTTTACACCATTGGTCTAATGCTAACATGAAATATTTTGAAACACTATCCAATTTGACTTAAACGACATTTGTAGGTATATTTTTTGTAGATTTATGTACCAATTATGACAGCTACTCGGCGGAAGCACACTAGGTATACGTATATATAATAGGTACTACATTTCATACACACCTTTATTGTGATATAAATAAACACAGATGCTGAACACAATAAATGCAGTAACAGATGATTATTGTTTCTATATTTCATTGATGAGATACACAGCATATATAAAATGTTACGTGCTTGTGTTTAGTCGTATAAGAAATATTTTTATTGAATTGTTTATTTAGTAGTTGAAATTGTAAAGGTTTTAAAATATTTATGGTACGTAAAATATACATATTGCTCATTAAATTATTTCATATTATTTTCTTTGACTAGTAGAGATTATGTTTAAAATCACTACCTACATAATTATTTTTTACATGCAGAAATCAAATTTTCAAAACTGTATGAATAATGATTATCATTAAATTTAACTCAATTCAGTTTGTACCACAGCATTTTAGGATGTGACTTTATAACATTAGCAAAATTTGAACAAAACATATGGTCAATGATATGTATTTTAATATTTTATAAGAACGCTGCTACACCTGGGCTAGTGACGCAAATATCATTCTCATCTGTTGATTATACTGTGGATGGGGAAGACCCCGATACTGCGCAGTCTCCGGATCAAATATCGGTTATTTCGGCGCCACTAGCAACTAAACCGACGGCACAACCTCAAGTTAATGGTGAAAAGCCGCCGCCGTCTCAATACTGCTGCGCACTATACGACTACGAAGCTACGGCGGCCGATGAGCTGTCATTCGAAGAAGGACAGGTAAAATTAGCGGGACATATGCATACTTACGATAATTATATACCTTAACATCTCTATGTCTGTATATTAATAATGTATCTTGTGTTCTTTTTAGGTTATACGTATCATAACAAAATGTGCTCATGATGTAGACGATGGATGGTGGAGAGGTGAAGTGGATGGTTGCACAGGAAATTTCCCATCTTTGGTTGTAGAGGAATGTAACGAGGTAACATAAACGAGCATTAAATGTACTTGATGTATTTAAAATACGCTGTGTCTTTTAATAAACTGTTATTTTAGAATGGAGAACCTCTGTCAACTGGCGAAGATTGGAGTCCACCAGGATCGGCTCCACCGGCTGCGACACCACCAGGTTTTGGAGCGCCACCAGCTCCATTTATTCACCAAGATGACCACATAACCAATGGCAATATTCAATTTGATGAATGTAAGTCTTATGTGAAGATCTTGATGATTATTTAGCTGTGATTACATTTACTTACCATCAAGAAAGTCTTTATGTTAATACCTGCATAATAAATTTTAATTCACAAAAAATCACAGATGTTATCACTGCTAGATATCTAATTCAAATGCAGCGTTTTCTTACTTTAAAAACATACCGGTCTTCATTAAAAAATATCAGATGAATGATTTATTTAAAGTTCTCCAATTCTTCATACAAAATGTTTAATAAACATTCCCAATTTATAAAAACTGGACAAGCTTGCAATATCATATATTATGTTCTTTTGTTAATAAAATACACTGTGATTATGCTTGCGCTTTTGAAATAATATTATGTATTATGTATTTCTAAAAAATCAGCTATCTAGAAAGTGATGATATGCCTTCTTTCTGAAAAATTATCTTAATCCTCGATAGCTCAAGAAAAAAATTAAAATTAAATTCAAAAATTATTCCTTATTCCACATCGGTCTATCTATCTATAACAGGGGTCGGCAACCTTTTAGCTGTGGTGTGCCAAGCCACTCTACCAATATGATTCAGGGTGCCGCCTTAATTCTCAATTATATAATGGGGTTCTAGAGGAGAAGAATTTTATACCAAATTTATCTTTTAAACATATTTATTAAAAAAATAACATAAAATTCTAACATAAATGAACTTTTTTTAATGCGAACCTTGTCCCTGATTACTTTGTAGAGTGCCATTCAGAACCCCATCGCGTGCCAAGCCTGGCACGCGTGCCATAGGTTGCCGACGCCTGATCTATAACCTCACGCCGCTTCCCAGGAGGTGTAGGCACAGAGAACGGAAAACCACATAGATCTATCCTTACAAACTTCTTTCGCCTCCTCCACATTCATCCAGTTTTTCATACATGCACGCCGATTTCTCTTACTCAACACGCGCCCGATCTTTAGGATTTGATTCACGTAATCAAGCCACGTGGTTCTTGGCCGTCCGCGCTTCCTTACATCCCCTCTTTTAGATAAATACATCTTAAAGCTATTTTACACATTAATAGTGAAAACGTGAGATCATCGAAAACAAGATCTTATCTAAATGGTTATCAAAATGAAGTTTGGAGTCAAATATTATTAACCTGCAACAAATTATAGTCATTATGTCTGTAGGTGTACTCAATCTTTACTCTATTTTCGGTAAATGTAATTGAATCACATTTCTCAAGGTTTAAAAATAAACGATTTTCAATGCAATATTCGTGTAATCTATTCAAATTATCGTTAAGTAATTCACAATCGTTCCATGACCAAATATGAAGGAAAATCTTCAGATCGTCTGCAAACATGTGAAATTTCGGTTGTCTGAAACAGTTACCAATATCGTTTATGAATATGGTGAAGAACAAAGAACCTAAAACGGAGCCCTGTGGAACGCCTGAAGTAATATTATTGCTTTTAGATGAAAATCCATTATGTTTGACTGTCATAAGTCTATTAGAAATATACGATTCGATCCATCTCAAAAGGTTTCCATGAATACCATGAGTATACAACTTTCTTATTAATATACAATGATCAACCTTATCGAACGCCTTTTGAAAATCAGTAAATATGTAGATAGTCACTATATGGGTTTGGTAGAAGATATCGCTTCTGCGATAAACTCGCCCATTACACAATATCATTTATTTGTTATTATTTTATAACTTTGTAATTATGTATGCTTCTTATTGTGTAATAAAGTTTATTATTATTATATGATATAAGGTTTGTTAACGTCGATCTACCACTCACAAACCGATGTTGATCAATCAAAAAGTTGGGCATAGGAAAAACATTGCTTTTTCCTTAAGTATATTTATGTGTAAAGGTGTCGAAACCTTTAGCAAGATCTAAACATATTCCAATAAAAGCGTCATCGGAATCAAGTGCCTTTGTAATGATATCTATGACAGTTAATATAGCATCCTTGACTCCAACTCTTTCACGAAATCCATACTGGTGTTTAGGTAGTAATTTAATTTTTTCAACAAAGTATTTGGTTAACTGTATGTTGATGGCCTTCTCGTATACCTTATATTTATATATTCAAATTCAAAATTCAAATATTTTATTGAGATAATAATAAACACATTAAAAATAATTATATATACAATAAGCACAATTATACATATCTTTATATTATCTGTTTTTTTACCCTCAAAATTGAGCAGAGCTCGTGCTTTGAGGGGTTATAGGGTTTTTACTAATAATCAAACAAATTCGACCAAACTTAATCAATATAGAACATCACACACATAATTAAAATTAAAAGAGCAGCAGGATGATATTTTTTGCTTCCTCTCGACTGCTGTTATAAATATGTTATAATAGACCCATTGTCGTCTTAATTTTTATGAATGAGATATTAAAGTTCTCAGAACATTAGTTGGAAGGAGGTGATGTAATCGCGAAACCAAATGGTGATTGCTTGATTTAACTAAATATATTTGATTGCAAGTCATGATATTAAAGTTTGTCCAGTTTTACACAGTATGTAATCTAATCTAGATATAATATGACCGACCTTAATCTAGCGATAAAAGAATTTATGACAGTTCATTTTGCATGAATATTAGTATCTATTTGTACTATCACTCGTAATCAAATGTTATGGACAGTGGAAGAGGAGATTCAGGAGCCCAGTATGCCGCCACCACCAGCTCCACCAAACATCGACAATGATGGAGGATTTAACATGGAATTGAGTCAAAATCAACAACAACACTATGGGACACAGTTCCAAGAACCAGGAGGACCTCCTAAAATTCCTCCAGTTGAAATAACAGGTTAAAATTCACAACATACAGTAGCATTTATTTGAATAGAACGATATCTTTTTGTAACGATGTAACGTTTTGTATGTGCATACATTATAATGTATATATATAACATTACAAAAACTGATACGGTATATAGAGGGGCTTATTTGCAAATTTTTGTGGGCATTCAATATGATTACAGAGTGTCATATTTTTAAGAGTTTTTTTAAAGCAAAATTACAAAATTATACTTGCTTACAATTAAAAAAAAATTATGGACTTACAAACTCCCGAGAATGAGTGGGTGAAAAAACTTAGTTTGTGTTTTACTAACATGCAAAAATATTTGGAAAAGATTGAGCTCTTCAAATCTCTTTAAAACTTCTCTAAATTAACTTCTTTTAACCAGGGAATGTGTGTAAAGCATGTCCATAAAAAATAAAAAGAAATTAAGAGCTTACATTAGTCGCTTGCTCGAGTAAAATTATTTTCTATGTAATGGATTGTTCTCGTGTCTTATTAAAAACTACCTACAAAAAATGAGATTTATGGAGGTGAAATAATAGGTCTCCCACACTTTTACGTAAGTTTTCGATTGTCATAAAAAAGGCAGGTGTTCGAAAAAATATGTTGGACATATTAAATTTAGCGATGAGGCTACGATTTATTCTAAATGATTTCCTATTGGCACAGAGAGAACGGCTTGCATGCTCATTACATGTGGCGGACCTGCTAGTATGATGATACATTTTATTCATTCATACCAGCCCAACATTTCCCGCTAGGGGGGCAATCAGCGACTAATTTGAATACATTATGCGTGCAAGTCATCCTCTGTGCCGATATTGTTTTAAGCATTCGGCATAGGTGTCAGGATGTTAAATTTCTTAAACGGATCGTTTTATGAATTCCCGACTTTTACAGCACACTTGAAGTCTTACATTAAAGAGTGGAAGACTTCATTGCTGATGATGATTTTTGTGTTTCTGCCTCCCTCCCCCTTCTTCATGCCCTTCATGTGTATTCAAACATAAATGATAATGATTTCTTTAAAGTAATGTCACGTGGGCACTTTTAAATTCGTTTTTTTTATTCATTCCAATTGTTATTCATTGTCATTTTATTTCAATCAGTTTGAAAGCACCAACATATTTATTAGTACAATTAAGGATATTTGAAGAACTCAATCTTTTTTCCAAATATTTTTGAATGCTACCCTGAACATGAGTTTATTTTATTAATGCACCTATTAATTTTTTAACATCGCTTTTTGTGATATTTTTACAGAATAGGTGTATCTGTAATAACTGCCACATTTTTTTGAATCTTAAAAAGTTGAAGAATGTAAATTTTTTTATTGGTAAACAAATATAATATTGACAATTGTAAGATAAAAATCCTAAAAAAATGTGACATTCTGTATACATAATGAGATATTTCAAGTGGTCCCCTATCAGTTTGCTTAACGTTCTGCGTAACAGCTGAACATCGTGTATATACATATTATAATTTCATGTTTAATTAAATAAGTTACAATATTTGCTTTTAACATTGTATATTATTGCTTAGTATAATTTTTACAATTTTCGTTATTATTTAATGCTGCCTAACAGTGGATGAAGTTCCAACATTAGTAATTGAAGAAGAAGACGAAGAGGTAAATATTTCACACGAATAAAAATGGATTGTGCTATTGTATTTTATCGTTTGTCCCGAGAATTTTAAAAACATTGTTATATTTTAAACCAAACAGGAACTAGAAGAAATTACAAAACCCGCTATCAAAGAAAAGCAACCTAAGGAAGACGATCCAGATTTTGGTCTTGGAGTGGCACAAATAGTTATAACAGCAGCCACGCCAATGCATGAAGAACCTGAACAAAGTTTTCCACCGTCAGATGAAAATGACGACGAGAAAGAGAGCGAGACAGAGAAAAGTAAAAAGGTGACGGATTCGAATGTAAAAAAAGAAGCTCAACCAGATAGCGATGAGCCAATGGAAGAAGACGAATTAAAATTTGATGAAAACGATTCACCAGAAGGAAGACAATCACCTCCAAAACAAGTACAAGGAGGAAGAGCTAGTATCCCAGATGAATTGGAACCAGATCAACTTGCTAGACTTCAAGATTTAAAAGAATCTAATGCTTAGTGTGTTCGTTACTCTGCTAAATTATTTATACATCTTGTTCATATAATTATACCTACTGTTGCTAATAATTATTTCATAATATAAGTACAGTTTTTGTGTTATATTTCGTTTTAGCTGTTGTGGAAGATTATCAAAACACTGTGTGTTATAAAATTTATTTGAAAATGCATTCTTGCCTTGAAAATGTTTTGAATTTAAAAAAAACCATGTAGACTCTAAAAAGTAATTTTAATTTTCGTAATTTTTTATTATATAAATAAAGGATCGAAATTCAAGCTATTTTTCAACGTCATTATTTATTATTTTCATTATCTTATAATATATTGAATTAATGCGACACGTAAAACATTCGTGAAAAGCTATTTTGCAAGAATAGTAAATAAATGAAGAACATTTTCAATGAATAATTAACTCCATTTTAAAACTCCATAAAAAATTGTTAATTTCATATTCCTGATTTTCTCATAATATTTACACACACATTTTCCTCTTTTAATGTATCCAAAATATATATATTGATTTTTTAAATATTCATTATAAAATAGAGTAGGTCTCACGTGTATTGAGAAAAGTTACTGAATTATTAGATAATCACGTGTTTGCAATAATTTGAGCATCTAAGAAGTCTGTCAATATATTTTTAACTTGTGTTCAAGTCTTCACAACCTAGCCTTACTCGTCTATATTGTATTTCTTGTTGTATATAAAGTATTATATAATATTGTAATATTATTAAATCTGCTAAATAAACAATATAAAAATTTATATAAATTAGATACTTTGTACAATTTTTAACATTAGACAGAATAATCCATGAGAAAGAGTTACTTAAATGTTGACTAACAATAATTAACTAATATGGCGTGTAAGCATATTTTATTTCAAAACAAACTATCAAAAAAGTTGACGTGGCCATAGCCACGGGATAGAAAAAAAAACGCCTAATTTATTATTTTTGTCCATCACCACCATTCCAAGACAAAATAAGATAACTTAATATTATGTTTAACACATAAGCATCTAACAATAAATTGTTTTTGCACTGTTGAATATTAAGGCTGTCTAAAAATTCAAAAGAAATGTATGATGAAAGATAAAATGACAAAGAAAGCTGTATGTGGAGCGAGTAAAGTATATGTCCAAAGATTAATATGTTATAATAATCTATAATAACATTCAACTCAATATTTATTTTTCCGAATGTATGACTGTAATTTGTTTTGAATACTTCTCGAATAGATATTGCGAGTATAAATTTAATTATGAAATATAACTGCAATGTTATTAATAGGCCGAATTGCACCTAAACAATATTTTTATTGTAA
The DNA here is from genome assembly GCA_947579605.1 of Athripsodes cinereus. Taxonomy (NCBI): domain Eukaryota; kingdom Metazoa; phylum Arthropoda; class Insecta; order Trichoptera; family Leptoceridae; genus Athripsodes; species Athripsodes cinereus. The sequence goes on from OX388329.1 coordinate 16,108,294, forward strand.
TTTTTTATTTCCACACGACTGTAATTACGTCGTAATTTAAATTGTTGTTAAAATTTCACCTATTAATTTGAGCATTTCCTTTTCAAAGTAGAAAATTTACGTTCAACAAATTTTCTATGTTGGTTGAATCCTATAAATGTATATAATGCATACTTTTATGAACATTTGTTAATAAAGTGAGTTCTTAGTTCTATAGGTATATATCATAGAAAATTCTTGTGTGAATACGGATCGTGTGTGAATACGACACTAATGTTGATCTACTAATTTCGTAAAATGTTAACATTATTGTTTAGTTAGCTTTTTCGAAGTATTCCGTTAATTTCATATACGAGTATTCCCTTGATTTTCACAATGTTCATTATGTAAGTATGTGTAATTTTATCTACATTTCTTTTTGTATTCAAATGAATAACGGGCTACATTATTATTATTATTTTATTAAACATAATCGCCTCTTATCCGCACACATTAAAGTGCTGCTTTTGAATATAATTATATAAATATGTACCTACCTAAATAATATACTCATAATACTATCATGTAATAAATTGTAGGCAATAATTTGGGTGAATGTTGAGTATTGCTTAAAAAGTTAGGATATGTTATCATAAACTATAGTTGAAACATTTTATTTGCGTAAGAAACAACAAATTCTTGTATATACAAACCCCGGAGTATGTATTTGGTATTTATATGTAATTTAAATTGATATTGTTGTCAAGATAATTACGTCATAAAATATTTATATTTTGACGTATCTGTATAATTGTTTTCCCCTGTTTATGAATACACCTAATCAAATATCCTTTGTGTGCAATACGTAGATGTGAATACCCTCAGTGTAGATATATACCTATGCCTGTAATATAATTGTCATACACAAGTCTGCCGTCTGTATTTTCTTTCTTTTTTCAGAATTGTAAATACCAATAAGCAATTCATCGTATTCTACACTTTGAACATAATATATATAAACTGTTCTATGAATCTAAGTTTCAATACAATCTTAACTTTTTTTTCATTTTTTCCGAAGGAATAATGACTTGGTTTGTAAATAAATGAAATCATATCTCAGTACAAGTTGTAGAAATAGATTTCCTGGTACGTCTGATCCAATGGCGTAATAATTACTATTGTTTTTTTTAATTATATACTCAGTTATATCGGATAACTTACATATTTACAAAAAAAAAAATAGCTAATTTTATTTCTATGGTTAGATGTATGCGTTAAACCATTTTGGTGAATACCATATAATTTCGGTAAGACTGGCATTAACTGACTTGTAATACGCTCTAATTGTTAAACAACTTTTGTGACGGTTAAACATATTATAGTATATTAAACACAATAAAATTGATTTACAAACTCAACATGAAACTCAATTTCTATATTATGATCGTATTGATAAATGATAAAGTGCCGTATTAGATGGCCAGGATTGTTTCTACTGGGAACAAACCTTCATACATATCGCGTGATGTTTTTCAATTGTATATTAATTTGTTTCCTATGTGAGATGCCTGTTTGTTTTAGTTTAAAAGTAATGCGTAATATTATGTAGCACATACCATTGTAGTTATGTGCGAACTGCGAAAATAAAATTATCTCATATCTTAAAACCATAATAAAAAATGAATCCTCATGGTTGTTGGAACAGCAATAAATATTAATATAACTACCTAAATATTTGACAATGGTACAATAATTTTATTATCCTGACTGTCAGGGGTATTACTTAGTAATTCTATTTTTATTTAGAGATATTTCTCAATCTCTAATTCCATACCAATAAAGTCTTATAAATGACTGTGCAGAACTTAAAATGTGCGAGTCTCTTAAATTAATAGTACATCGGAATGTAATACAACCTTTATAATGTTACAAATGATCATATTAGATGTTACTAAGTTATGTACCTCTTCAATGAATAAATGTGTAAAATGCACCTAAAATATAGTCTAGATGCCTATTAGAGTAATGTTTTAAAACATAATCTGGCGAAAGTTCTTTGTTAAGATAAAGGATATTTCAAAGAATCTCATTTCTATAAGAAATATTCTTCTCGAGAAACCATAGTACATATATAAATATAGTACTTCGGCTACCATCACCGTAGTATGCCGAAACTTTTGGTGATATACTTTAATAGTGATAATCGAAGTCACGTAAAATGATGCAATAATAAATATCTCTACCTCAGATGAATTAAAAAAATGACGATGTCTTCCAAAACAGTGAAGAAATCGACTAACGCTCGATTATAATTCATTCTTTTTATTAGAATTAAAACGTGTTTACTTATATAACTTTACAACCCAGAACAATCTTTGAAAATATCGAATAGATATGGTAAATGTATACAATATTTTAGTACTTATACATACATAAATATAAATGTTTGGTGTTAACATAGTCAAAAGATTATAAATTATTGTATGTGTTCTGGATGTGACATATAACTCTTCTGCTTGTAATATTTTAGGTGCATGAATATTTTATGCTATACAACCGATCTTCAAAACACTTCAGTAGTAATATTGATAATACAATATAAATTCATATGTATGTAAATGTATCAGTATTTCAATCAATCTTATAAGAGATAAATACAGTTAATACTTTCTGTTCATTATGTAAATAGATATTAATCTGCTCTACCTGCACGTATTTTGCTTTTAATCATCACAGTCAGATTAATTTATTTGTTCGATTGAGTTGAATAAATCTACTAATTGGTCAAAATGTTAGTGAAAATATTTTGGTAAAATCACTTATTAGGGTCGAGTAGATTGATTTTTTTACAGTATTGCACATAAGACATGCTGGAAATTGCAACATCAATAATTTAATTAATTTAATTAAACATTTAAGTTGAATTATTTAGTTGTTTAGTACGTGACAATTATTATTATAATTAATTAGGATTATTTCAATTATTGTTAAAAATATCATGTTTCATAGAATTATTATTATGTTATGGTTTACGTGTATAGTTTTGATTTGTTATCATAGTAAATTACAAAATGTATTAAATGTTTTATGAGAATCATGTTGTGTTTATTTCAATAAACTGTTTAACTTAGAAAAATCATAAAAAATTCTTTTATTCAAACCTATAGCATAGACCTTATAGATAAAGTAACTATTCTGGAAAATATATGCAATCATCAAGCAAAAATCTTAAATCTTTCGGCGACAATTTGGAGCATTCTCCGAAGAAATATTCAAATGTATGCCTTCGTTACGTTTCATGAACGGGTAACGAAGGCATTCATTCAAATATTTCTTCGGAGAATGCTCTGAATTGTCACCGAAAGATTTAAGATTTTTGCTTGACGATTGATGATTGACGTTCGCGACCAGCTGTCTGTATGCCGCCTTGAAAGAAGCCCCACTTTACCACAACTGTCTATTTATTTACACTCCCTTTCGTTGTTCTTTGTTTGAACATAGGACACGGCATAAAATACCTTAATGATATCTACATCGTTATTTTCAAGGTATTTACAAAAATATCTAGTAAAAAATATGTAGAAAACCATTTTTATAAGAAAATAATGTGTAGGTTAAAGTGTAATAATTGTAAGCAAATATTTATTTACATAGTTACTACTACTACTTCACTATCACGGGATATCCCACAAGTGGGGTAGCCAGCAGACCAGCTGCATGTAATAAACACGCAAGCCATCTTCTCTATGACAACAATAAATTAATACATTCAGGATGCGTAGCAAACCATCTTCTCTATGACAACAATAAATTAATACATTCAGGATGCGTAGCAAACCATCTTCTCTATGACAACAATAAATTAAGACATTCAGGATGCGTAGCAAACCATCTTCTCTATGACAACAATAAATTAAGACATTCAGGATGCGTAGCAAACCATCTTCTCTATGACAACAATAAATTAAGACATTCAGGATGCGTAGCAAACCATCTTCTCTATGACAACAATAAATTAAGACATTCAGGATGCGTAGCAAACCATCTTCTCTATGACAACAATAAATTAAGACATTCAGGATGCGTAGCAAACCATCTTCTCTATGACAACAATAAATTAAGACATTCAGGATGCGTAGCAAACCATCTTCTCTATGACAACAATAAATTAATACATTCAGGATGCGTAGCAAACCATCTTCTCTATTACAACAATAAATTAAGACATTCAGGATGCGTAGCAAACCATCTTCTCTATGACAACAATAAATTAATACATTCAGGATGCGTAGCAAACCATCTTCTCTATGACAACAATAAATTAAGACATTCAGGATGCGTAGCAAACCATCTTCTCTATGACAACAATAAATTAATACATTCAGGATGCGTAGCAAACCATCTTCTCTATTACAACAATAAATTAAGACATTCAGGATGCGTAGCAAACCATCTTCTCTATGACAACAATAAATTAATACATTCAGGATGCGTAGCAAACCATCTTCTCTATGACAACAATAAATTAAGACATTCAGGATGCGTAGCAAACCATCTTCTCTGTGACAACAATAAATTAAGACATTCAGGATGCGTAGCATACCATCTTCTCTATGACAACAATAAATTAAGACATTCAGGATGCGTAGCAAACCATCTTCTCTGTGACAACAATAAATTAAGACATTCAGGATGCGTAGCAAACCATCTTCTCTATGACAACAATAAATTAAGACATTCAGGATGCGTAGCAAACCATCTTCTCTGTGACAACAATAAATTAAGACATTCAGGATGCGTAGCAAACCATCTTCTCTATGACAATAATAAATTAATACATTCAGGATGCGTAGCAAACCATCTTCTCTATGACAACAATAAATTAATACATTCAGGATGCGTAGCAAACCATCTTCTCTATGACAACAATAAATTAAGACATTCAGGATGCGTAGCAAACCATCTTCTCTATGACAACAATAAATTAAGACATTCAGGATGCGTAGCAAACCATCTTCTCTGTGACAACAATAAATTAAGACATTCAGGATGCGTAGCATACCATCTTCTCTATGACAACAATAAATTAAGACATTCAGGATGCGTAGCAAACCATCTTCTCTATGACAATAATAAATTAATACATTCAGGATGCGTAGCAAACCATCTTCTCTATGACAACAATAAATTAATACATTCAGGATGCGTAGCAAACCATCTTCTCTATGACAACAATAAATTAAGACATTCAGGATGCGTAGCAAACCATCTTCTCTGTGACAACAATAAATTAAGACATTCAGGATGCGTAGCATACCATCTTCTCTATGACAACAATAAATTAAGACATTCAGGATGCGTAGCAAACCATCTTCTCTATGACAATAATAAATTAATACATTCAGGATGCGTAGCAAACCATCTTCTCTATGACAACAATAAATTAAGACATTCAGGATGCGTAGCAAACCTCATCGCTGAATTTAAATTGTAAAAGAGTGAGAGACCAATTCCTTGCTAAGTGCTTTTTTACATACTTTTGTTTTGATAATCAATAAAATATATACATATTAATAAGTCATAAAGCGAAGATTGACGATCGGGACCTTTGAAAGTTTATTAATTACAAAATAAATACTATGTTTCGAATTATTATTAATTAAGCATAAACTTATTTCATAATAACTAGGTATGTGCATAATATGTATTCACGGATAGCTAAATTTTCAAACAAATGTAAATAGTACCATCGTAACTTTTACACCTTACAAATGTAATAATAAATTGTTGTTTGAATATAATATCCTAAAACACTTTACAATGAAATTATTAATATTATTTTATTTTTATATGATTTGTTCATAGTATCAAAAAATATACCGAATATAAAGGTGGTAGGCGGCCTGGTAATATTTTAAATAAGGAGACTACGGGTTTGAATCCTGCTGCCGATTTACTCCACCTTCGCGAAACAAACATGAAGCTTTTTATACACACAATTAACAATAATTTGGAAAATTTAAGAATAAAATTGAATTGACGTATTTATATTATTATTTTCTCTCAGTCATTTGACATAGGCGTATTTTTTTGTTTTAATTTTAATAACCGGGTTAGTTGGAAGACATCGCATTTTAGCGATATACTCGCCCTCTGTACATTGAATTGTATAACTGATATTTATATGACACTATTTTATTTTGTAATAATATTATTATAACCAATGTACAGTAATGAATAAAATAAATAAACAAATTAATAAGTAGGTATTTAGTTGATCAGTTAGTATTTTCAGTCGCTCTTCTAACTGTCGCCCATATTTTGTAAGTTGGTCCCTCTGCATGTCTTCTAACTGTCGCCCATATTTTCTAAGTTGGTCCCTCTGCATGTCTTCTAACTGTCGCCCATATTTTGTAAGTTGGTCCCTCTGCATGTCTTCTAACTGTCGCCCATATTTTGTAAGTTGGTCCCTCTCCATGTCTTCTAACTGTCGCCCATATTTTGTAAGTTGGTCCCTCTCCATGTCTTCTAATTGTCGCCCATATTTTGTAAGTTAGTCCCTCTCCATGTCTTCTAACTGTCGCCCATATTTTGTAAGTTGGTAACGAATTTTCTTGTCACTCAATATTAGCTGTGAACTTATTCTTATGTTGGACAAATATTATTAGAGTCAGTTAGCTGTTAGTCAACTTTTTATTCTTGCGGTCATACATTTTACTATTTCCCTTTTTGGGTAATCAAGTAGGTAGTTACATAATAATGTAAAAATTGTAAAAATGTTATGAAACGACATGCTACAGTTATTGCATAAAATTAGGAATTTAATATTAAATTCGATCAGTAGCTGCTCCTGCCATTTTATCGGTGAACGTTGTATATTTTATTAATAAAAGAAGATGCAGTTGTGAAAAGGGCAGGGGCTGAACGGACATCTACTTTTAATGATGTTTATTTTTTTGTTATTCTCATTGGACATGCCTTCCTTCTGTAAGAATATTCAGTTAATACATTATATCTAAGAAATATAATGGTTCTTCGAATCATAATTGATTATATAGTTGTATCAAAAAACTTAATTAAGTAACATGTTGGTCGTTCTCTAAATGTCGTTAATAAAAGACTAGATGGGTAGCAAACTTCATCAAAATAATAAATGTTAAATTCGTGTTATTTTTTTATGAATGTCCGCCTTTTATACACTATTGGAAAACTTGGAAACAGAGGTGGGGGATCTATTATATCCATGGACTCCACGGATTTATCAGCCTGCTCAATTGAAATGTTTGGTATTCGCTTGTTTGAGTACTAGCGGATAACTATCAGTATATAAAACATGTTTATTGCGTAAACGGGTTATTTTACTACCAACTTTTATCAAGTAACTGAAAAACTGTTATATACGTAATGGCAAAAAATAAGGATTATAAAACAACTCCAGTCAAAATTCTTATGTTTTTGGGTCAATGGATGCCAGATGGGAAAGGAAATAATTTCAAAGTATTTTATACAGTTTACAATATTATAGTAAGTATTCAAAATCTACATAAAATTTGAATTATAAATATTTCAGAATAAAGTGTTGAGGTTATTATTATAATACTTAGTTTTGTCCGGTGATTTTTCAAAATTTATTTCAATTTAGTGTTATACATTTTGCAGACCGCATTCTACATAAGTGTCGTATTTGCGACATCTGAGTGGTTGGATCTGATTCATCTAATGCTGATTGGAGGAGATGTAAACAAAATTACGAACAATTTAACTCATGCCGTATCTCATGCTTTAGGAGTCATTAAACATATAAACTACCTCACAAAGAGAGGACGAATTCGTATGTTGATACACGAGATTAGAAATGAAGGTATTATAAAATACAGCAAGTGCGCAAACTTTGATCCAGACGATATTATTGACAGATGTTATAAAAGAATTACAATGTCAACATTTACATTGGCAGGATTTGCTACAACGTTCATATTTGTTGGTGCATTGGCACCAGTTTTTACTCAACTGGTGAGTTTTTATTTTGTTTGTAAAAGTCTATTAAAATTATACCTCTCAGAAATCTAATCGATGACGATATTTTCAATAGATACTACATATTCGTAGGCAATAAATATCTCTCATGAAAAGTTTATAGGAAATCGATACATTTTAAGTATTTTATACTCAAGCGAATGAATACATTGTTTAATTTTGTATACCTATTAAATCAGAAAAAAACCTTCTTACATGCAATGACAAGTTTTTATAAGTATTGTAACATCTAAATTCTACATATTTACCTTAGTAGTATTCAATAAATTCACCATTGTTTTATGAAGTACGTTCTAAACACATTTTGATGATTTTCAGAGCAACTACGAATATTATAGTAACAATTCAATTGATATTATAAGACCGTTACCTATGAGTTCTTGGTTTCCATTCAACACGAACATATTTCCAAATTATTATTTTGCTTATACTTATCAGGTAGGTGAATTTTTAACACATATATTGCTTTCTTATACGCACTTGAAAAATTGGTCAAATATTCAATAATCTTGATCATGTACGTATTACCTCAATTACTATATTCATATGTATATGGAGAATCTACAAGGTTTTATGAAAACCATTGCAGGTGGTTGGATTATTAGGAATTTCTTGGATGATAGCAGCATTAGACAATTTGTTTGTGAGTATAGTGGTGGAACTAACAGCACAGTCAGAAATACTAAACCAAGCTTTAATAACGATTAAAGAAAGATCCATTATATATATTCAAAATAATACAGCAAAACTAACCACAGTTAATTTCCAGTGTAAGTATCAAACATCCTTTAACTGAATATTATATATAATGAGTTACAATCCATTGGATTGGTCTACAACGAGTTTGGATTTTCTTCTCCATTCCTCCCTTTTCTTAGCCAGTCTCTTCAGCTCTACGTAATAGCCACAGTTCATGGCCCTTTTCAGCTGGTCCATATACTTACCCGTCTCTTGGTCAGCCTCTGCCATTTGTGCCTTCGGTCTTACCTTCCGCGATAGCGATGAGCAGTCCTGGGTGCCTGATGTTGTGGCCAATCCAGTTAGCTTGTTGTTGGCTGATTCTCTTAAGGAGTTGCCTTTTTTCGCCTACCCTGGTTAACACTTCTTCGTTTTCGACGTGTTCCGACCAGGGATGTTGCGAATATTCGCATCCGCATCCGCAAATGCGGAGCTTCCGCATGTATTTGGACATCAGCATCCGCATCCGCAATAATCGATACGGATGTTCACGCGGATACGGATGTAAGACAATTTGCGACAAGAAAGAAATGGGGCGGGGCCGGCGAATGGCGCGTGCCGTTCGCACTTGATATTAACCAATGGGAACGAAAAAATTGGTGACAAGATCCGACGCGTTTTTATTTTTGCCGGTTTTATTTTATTTTTTTATTTTTTTTGCCGGTTTTTGCAAATAACAAAAAAAAATATTTCGCCAAAAAAAACATAATATTATTGTAGCAACAATTTCGTCACATATTTGACAGTGGGGCCTACCAACTAAGATAGTTCCTACTTTTTTTCTATAACATCTTAAACATCCGCATCCGCATCCGCGGATGTGAGCCTTCAATAATCCGCATCCGCAACATCCCTGGTTCCGATCGAACTGAATATTTTGCAAATTTATTAGGTATACCTATAAATATTTTTGTCAGAATTAGAAACGCAATAAAATATTATGTATTTTATTTATGCAATCGAACTTATCATTGAATAAAGCTATTTTATACTTGTTTTGTAGCTGGTAGTATAATGGATGCAGAAAGTTATTTTTCTTCCCTGGTCGTACTTGAAATGAAACGACAATTAAAAATATGTGTGCAACACCATCAGAAGATTGAAAAGTAAGAATGGATATTTGTTATTTAAACATTAAGATTATCAATTAAAAAATATCTGACAAATAAATAATTTTGTGCTGTTTACTTTCAATGTTTTAGACTTGGTAAAGAGGCAGAAAGTATTTTCAATATCAATGTTATTGGACAATTTATGGCGGGTTCAATCATCATTTGTGTTTCGCTGTTTCAGTGTGCTACGGTATGTAAAAAAACTACAATACGACTAGTATTTATTCTTATAATATCTATTTCAATATTGATTTATTTTTTCCAGAGACCATTTTCATTAGACTTTGCATACATGTTGGCCTATCTAATCACAATATCCTGCCAGTTATTCTTGTATTGTTGGTTTGGAAACGAACTTATGGTTGAGGTAATTTTGTACAATACTAGCATGAAATAATGTAATTTTTTGTACTTGTATGTCGATTTGTCAAACTGAAAATGATTATGTGTGCTAAATTATTATCATGAAATTTAAAAAAAAAAAATCGTCTTAAATTGGATGAAAGTTTATCGATTTCCCCTTTTTTTAGAGTAATTTGCTTTCTGATTCGGTATATAAAAGCGATTGGATAAATGAAAACGAATCATACAAACGATCCGTATCTCTCATTATGGTCAGAGGGAAAAGACCTATTGTATTGAAGGCAGCTGGATTTGTACCAATATCGACGCAGACATATGGCAATGTTAGTACATATTTTCATACAGGTAGCTTGTGTAACAGTTTCGAGATATTTTCAGAAAAAAAATAATATAATTCCAAAAATGAGAGGACAAACTTGTGTTCATCATACTTAGAGAACTCGTTTGTTAGGTATGCCGTAATGATATAAGAATAATAATAACACTTTTGATAAAAAAAATCATGAGCAATTGGCGAGCTTATTTCCTGGAGGCAATATCTTCCAGCTAACCAAAGGTATGTATGTATACATATATATGTTTTGAAAGAGATTCTCGCGACGAGGAATATGTGATTGTAGGTTTTTTGCGGATACGTCGCGTCGAAGTTTTTGTTCGCAAGCTTTCGGAATCATTGGAGTTTCCATCATTAGGCAACGAGTCTTCGTCTTTTCAAAATAAAATTCTATAGGAACTATAGTAGTTTATACTTGTGGAAATAAATAAGTTCATAAAATAAAATTTAAAAAAAAAAACTATTTTATTATAAATAAGTAAGTATTTTTGTTGTTGAAATAATATTTATTTTCAGGTTTTGAATGCTGCCTATTCGTACTTTGCAATTCTAAAGCAGATGTATAACAAATAATTATCTTATCGATGCATGTATAATTATATATCGGTTTATGTCTATATTACATTTTATTTGGGCACTTATACACATAATCATATTTCCTTTAAAGTTATATAAAAAATATATTAATACATACACACGTGGTTTCTTAGTTTTTAGCAGAAAATAAAAAGTATAATAATATTTTTGTTTTTTTTTTCTATTCTAAGATACCTTTTTGGAATAATTCTGCTCATACGAGAAAGTTTTTTTATTTATAACTACCTACATGAGAATTCCTATGTATTTTCATAGAAATAAAGTGAGGTCTCATCTGTGGGTACTTTTGGCAGAATTGTTGTAAGGAGTAGTGGTGTTATGGTGATTGAAAGATTTTTGCCTCATTTTTATATACGAGTCGGAATTCTTAATTTTGTATGGAATTCTGTGTATTAGACATGTTGGTTGACATGAAGATTCTATTTTTTCATACATTAAACATCGTACGATCCTTTATCAAACGATTCTTATTTTAATTTTGTAAAATGTATACATTTTTAATGTTCGTTATAGTTGTTGAATATTCGCATTTTAATACTTTTGGATTATTCCGCTTTCATATGGAGGTCCCGGGTTCGATTCCCGGGCAGGGCAGATTGAAGAATGACCTTTTTCAAATTGTCCTGGGTCTGGATGATACATGTACTTATTGTGTTTAGTGCATTGTATATAAGTGTATCGTCGCGTTAGTACCCATAATACAAGATTCAGGTCTGAATTTGGGACTAGCTCGATCAGTGTGAATTGTCTTTACATGTAGTTATATTTTGCAAGTATTTTAATTAGAAATAGGTACCTACATTTAAAACTTTCTATAGGTAACTTCTTAAATCAATTATGTATTAAAGCAGTGTTCCGCAAACTTTTTGTGTTCAAGGTACACCTATCAAATCAAGAAATTTTAGAGGTACACCAAAGAAAAAAAGCAATGTTTATTTAACAAAGCGTCTCGCTCTTATAGCTCTCAGCTATTTTTAGGTGTATTATTTTCACAAAACCTTGACTTTTTTCCGCGGCACACAAACTGATGACTACGGTACACCAGTGTGCCGCGGCACACGCTTTCCGGAACACTGTATTAAAGAACACATATTTTTATTCTCTATTATCGCATTTTTTACGATTTTAGACGTTTACGCTGGAATAAAGCCTTTAAATTTAATATTCACTATCGTTATGTTTTTATTGCGAAAGGTTCATAATGAAATTATGAAATACATGAGTAGCGGAAATTTGAAATACAACTTATAAAATAAGTTTGTGTGGTATTTCGTCCACAGAAGTGAAGGGTTGTGGGGAGAAGGTGATTGAGGGCTGGAGAATGTATTATGCGGGTGTGAGTGAGTCTATGAGAGCTCGTGCTGGGGTAGCTCTTTTAGTGAATCCAGTGTTAGTGATTTTGTGATAAATTGGAAAGCCATAAGTGAAAGAATTATTCAGCTACGATTATGTTTGCACGGGGGTTTTGCAACAATAATACAGATTTACGCGCCAAATACAGTGTCCGAATATGAGTTGTTTTTACAGTGTCTGAAATACCGCCGAATGATAAAATACTAATGTATTAGGTGATTTCAATACGCATGTAGGGAATGATACCGATACATGGAGCGGTATTATAGGCAAATTCGGAAGGCCGAGTATAAATCGACAAGGTACTCTACTCTTAGATTTCTGTGCTTCATATTGCTTACCTGTATGTAATACAATGTTCCAACAGGAGATACATAAGATAACATGGCAACAGCCTAATGGAGTGAGAAGCTCGCAAATCGATCTCGTTTTGACTTCACCGAGCCTTAAAAAGTAAATATGTGATGTGCGGGTTTACATCATCATCATCATCGCCCTCAACGCTCCTCTCGCGAGCACAGGGCAGAAACCAGCCTCCTCCATTCAGAGCGTCTCTGTGCCAGTTGCGTCACCTCTTTCCACGACATTCCTTGCGCTCTGATATCGTTGTCATAGGAACGGTGTATTGTGAAAGAGGGACGCCCGGGCCGACGGAACCCCTGCGGACGGAAGAACAGTGCTCTTTTTGTCCAACTATCATTAGGCATTCTCAAAACATGCCCCAGCCAGGACCATCGTCTCTCCTGTATTACGGAGATTACAGGTCTCTGCTGGGTGCGCCGGCGCACAGCATCATTTGTAACATGTTCATACCATTTGACATCCAAAATCCTTGGTTTCCAAAAAGTTTGGAAGGCGTCTGGACTCAGCATCAGGACAAACCGTCATTCTAAACCGACCGGACCCCTCCTCACCTTTTGATGTTGGCAATGAGGATGGCGACCTAGATATCCCACAGGTATCTGGGATAGCCGAAACCCCCCCAATTCATGAGGAGATTGAGACAGCTGTAAAAAGGCTAAAAAACAACAAGGCCCCAGGTGAGGATGAAATCCACGCAGAGCTCCTTAAGTATGGCATGAATGTGCTTATCCACCCACTGTACCATCTCTTTAACAAGGTGTGGAATGAGGAGCTCTGCCCGAAATTACCGTGGAATCACACTACTTAGTGTGCCCGATAAAGTTCTCTCACAAATCATATTGAGTCGCATTCAAAAACCAGTGTTGGCATCTCTGAGAAAGCAACAATGCGGGTTTGTGACTAGCAAGTCCTGTTCGGACGCAATTTTCTGTGCCAGATGCGTACTCCAACAGTCGCAAGAGTTCAACTCACCGCTTGCATGTTGCTTCATTGACTACGAAAAAGCTTTTGACAGCCCCCACAGACCAACCATATGGAAAATACTGGCCAAGGTGATAACCATGATCAAAGCCCTGCATATGGACTCTGAATGTTCTGTCAGAACATCAAGTGGTCCAACTGACACCTTCAGGATCACCACTGGAGTCCGGCAGGGCTGTGTATTGGCACCTTTTATCTTTGCCATAATTATGGACTACCTGCTCAGAAAATCTATTCTGGGCCCTGGCGGTGTGCCTTTATCACAGCGTGAAAACAGTGAGACGTCTGTGGGAGTGCTGCACGATCTTGAATATGCGGATAATCTAGCCCTTTTTGATACATCTGTGGACGGATTACAGTGCAACGCTAATGCTCTTTGTGAAAATTCCTTGCGCCTTGACCTTCGTATCAACGCTGGTAAAACGGAGTACATATGTAATAGTACATGCACGAGTACTCACACCCACTAATGGTTGGTAATTCCCAAATATCTCAGGTTAGCAAATTCAGGCACCTGGGAGCAACTAATGTAATGGCATATTCATTGCATGGGTGAACGATTTTGTTTTTTCTTTACTTTTTTGTATTTTTGCCTCAGTTGGTGCATAGAGTGTACTTCTTTTTTGTTTGTGTTTGTATTTTTTTTAATTGAGAATAAAGTGTTAAATAAAATAATTTAACAAACTTCACTGGCTTGTGAAAAATGTAATATTTAAGTTGTACTATATAAAATGTAATAAGCTGTGTGTTTGTATTAATAAAATAAAATAAAATAAATAAATAAAATAAAACTATAACGCCAGAGGTTGATCTCCGGTCGGAATTACCATCCGCATAGGAGCAGCTAGTGGGGCTTTCAATAACATGAATGGTTTCCAAAAAGTTTGGAAGGCGTCTGGACTCAGCATCAGGACAAAATGCCGCTTGTTCAATGCGTGCATCATCCCAATCCTTCTATATGGCTGTGAGTCTTGGCACTTAACCAAGGCTCAAGAGCGGAAGATACTCAGCGGGTTAACAGGGGTGCGGAAATTGCAACAGATCATTATTTAGTGATATGTGAATGTAAAGTGAGTAGTGTAACTCCTGTTTCGCGTACCAGAGGCCTGAGTCAACAACACACTTTCGTCTCACGTTCCCGCTCCGTTAGCGTTCGGGTGCAGACGATGTTGCAAGCAAGTGTCAATTTCGTTGCTAAGATACACAATAGTTACGAAAATTAACACTTTGGCGCACCATCGTCTGCACCCGAACGCTAGCGGAGCGGGAACGTGAGACGAAAGTGTGTTGTTGACTCAGGCCTCAGGAGACCCCATCAAAGCAGAATACGGTGGGAAAAGCTGTCATGTGATGTTCTCACTTTGGCGAATATCGCCAGGGCACCAAAATATCGCCAGCCATTTGAACCGTGTGAACAAAATGACAGCTAGTCTGAAACGATAAAAACCAGTAGAAACGATATCGTCTCGAGTTGACCACCTTCCAACATTTTCGGCCGATTGAACGATTAGCACATGCGCAGATGTGCGTGGCGTTCGTATCTATGGTAAAAACTTTATAACCTATAACTTTTATAATGTTTCCCGCTTCGTGACAGCTGTTATCTTTGTTGTTGGTTTGTTTCCTTAATTAAAAGGCGCCTTATAACCTCTACTATTACATTTTCGACTAAAAATAAACACTTCGCGATCTCCATCTCGACGTCCGCCATTTTGAAAACAGTGTTAAAATCAAAGCGCATCTGACAGATCGTTTCTATATCGGTGGACTGTGTGAACAGGTGTGACGATCAATGGATGTCCGGCGAAATTTGTTTTTTCGCCTGGCGATATATTTTGAAATTCGCCTGGCGATATCGCCAAATGTGAACACCCCATCTCAGATGAGAACGTGAGAGGCGAGTTTAACAGAAAAATTTGTGAGACATTCTCTAACCTACCTACAGAATGGGGTGACATAGAGGCAGAGTGGAATATGTACCAACAGACATTGTTGAATACGGCTGAAAACTTATGTGGCAAAATAAATGTGTACAAGGGGAATAAAAGTCAGAGAACTCCATGGTGGAATGGCAGAGTGAAAGCAGCAGTCAAAGAGAAGAAATATTTGTTTCGAATATGGCTGTGTGACTCTAATGTTCAGACTAGGAGTAGGTATGTCGAGGCAAGGAACTTGGCCAGGAAAATTATTAAAGAAGAGAAACAAAAAGCCTGGGAAGAATTTGGAAGGAAGCTAGAAAATGACTACCACAACTCTGACAAGAAATTCTGGCAAACTGTCAAACATATGAGGATGGGTGACAATAATCCAACAAAGATTATCAAGAGTGAATCTGGTGTTATTCTTAGAGAGGACAGTTATGGAAACAATATTTTAGCAAGTTGCTGAGTCCAGAGGTAAGCCAACAAGGCGGCAGTCTGGTTGAGGTAGTGCTACCAAACTATGATGAGTCTGATGATGAGACAATAATTCTTGAGGAGGTCACCCAAGCAATCAAAAAGCTGAAATGGGGCAAAGCAGCGGGAATGGATGAGGTGAGATCAGACGTACTCAAATACCTAAGCACTGAGGGAGTTATGTGGTTACATAGAATTTTTTGTATTGCCTGGGACCGTGGTGTAGTACCCAAGAGTTGGAGGGAAGGAATTATTATCCCTTTATTTAAGAAAGGTGATCAAAAGGAGTGCTCCAATTACAGGGGAATCACGTTGTTGAGTCAACCGGGAAAATTGTATGCAAAAATGCTCGACAAAAAGTGTCGTAGTAGAGTGGAATCCCGCATACAAGAGGAACAGTGTGGATTTCGACAAGGTAGAGGCGTTGTTGATCACCTTTTTACATTGTGCCAACTTTCCCAAAAGTGTTGGGAATATGACAAGCCTGTGTATATATATATATATATATATATATATATATATATATATATATATATATATATATATATATATGGACAATTTGTAAAGCGCCGTTAACTCATAACATGACCTCAAGGGCGCTGTATAACGTATCCATCACCCGAAACTCCCAGCAAAAAGGTGTGTCTTCAGCCCTCTTTTAAAACTCTCTCCATTCACCTCCTCTCGCAGACACAGAGGCAGCTTGTTCCAACATCTGGGACCCGCAACACTAAACGCTCTATCTCCAAAGCCTGTTTTGCGAGATCGAGATGGCTCAATCAGTCTGCATTTTGCCTCACCCTGTGCTGAGCGAAGCATGAGCCGTCTTTCACTAGTGTACGCAAGTTTTATCGATTTAGAAAAGGCATACGACACGGTACCTCGTGAAAATCTATGGCAAGTACTAGAAACATATGACGTAAGAGGTATAACCTGTTGTCGTCGATAAAATCTTTGTACGTTGACTGCATGAGTAGAGTGAGGGCTTGTGAGAGTCTAACAGAAGAATTCCCCATTGGTATAGGCTCCGATACTTTTCACGATTTATATGGATTGGATGAACAGAAAGAGCGAAACTCCCGGTCAGATAACAGTAGGTAATGTGAATCTAAAAACATTGTTGTTTGCTGACGATATTAGTAAGACTAACTTCATCTCAGAGTGGTATGCAAGAATGGTTGAGTAGTTTCGAGTCGGTGGCAAATAGGGCTGGCATGAGTATAAGCACGACTAAATCGGAAGTAATGGTCATAAGCCGAGAAGAAGTGCAGTGTGAGGTACATGTGAACGGGGTCCAACTCAAACAGATCTCGACATTCAAATACCTGGGAGTACAGTTCTCAGCAGATGGTCGACAAACAGCGTGCATAGACAAAAGGATTGTGTCGGCAGGAAATGTACTGAAAGCGCTTAAAAACCCGATAATACATAAATCCGAGCTGACCCAACGGACGAAAATGGCCATATTTAAGACAATATACCGCCCTATCCTCACATATGGACACCAGATTTGGATGCTCACGGAGAGCGTGAGATCAAGGTTACAGGCAGCGGAAATGCGGTTACTCAGGGGAGTGGCTGGTGTGTCATTGAGAGACCGTATAAGGAATACGTATGTTCGTGAGGCTCTCAAGGTGGAACCGGTACTCCTGCATATAGAGAGGTCGCAGTTGCGATGGCTTGGTCACGTTTCCGCATGCCAGAAGACAGACTACCACTTAGATCTTTGGAGGCTGTGGGAGAGGGCAGAAGACCGGTGGGCCGCCCTAGAAGAAGTTGGCAAGGGCAGGTGTCAAACTTGTGTGCTGAAAGACTTGGTTTAGAGTGGCCAGAGGTCCTGGAAGCAGCGGTGGACAGGGATCTCTGGAGGAGGTACCTAGGCGCAATGGGCCCCCGACCCAACTAGGACAAGGGGAAGAAGATGTATGTATGTATGAGTAGCGGACGTATTACAATCTCAGTAAATTTGGTATAGAGGAATAATATACGATATTTCCATCTCTTTCACATCGTTTGCTTTACACAGCGCGTGTAAATTCCTCAATCACACCGTTTTTTCATACTACTAATTCGCCGAAGGTTCAAGCAGTGGTCTCGAACCTACCGATTTTTACCATTTGTCGATAAGCAAGTATAATCAGTAGATAAGTATTGGGTATTCGGTAAAAGTACCGGATACTTATGGATTCAAGCAAATATTCTTTAAGAAAACCGAGGAGTTTTTGAAATATTTCAAATTCGCATCAACCGCCTCTTCAGGCGTCATAAAACGTTGACCTCACAATTTATTTTTGATCTGCGGGAATAAAAAGAAACATTGAGTGCCAAATCAGGATTGTGCAGCGGATGACCCATCAATTTGGTGTTTTAAATGCTTTAAAATGCACTTGTTTGAGCTGATGTGTGAGAGCTTACATTATCGTGGTGGAGAATGATTTGTCTTCTGCAATTGGTTTCCCTTATTTTTCGAAACATTTCTGGCAAAAAAATGGTGGTGTACCATTCAGAATTAACCGTTCTACATTAGTCTAATAGAATGGTAGCGATATGTCCAGTTATTCCGAAAAAACAGGCGACCATTTGCTTCGAAGTGTTACGTGCGCGAACATTTTTTGTTGGATTTGGCTCATCTTGAAAGACCCATACAGACGATTGTTGTTTAGTTTCGGGCTCATATGCATATATCTATGATTCGTCATCTATCACGATCTTATAAAGGTCTTTTGAAGCACCACAATTGATTTTTTTCATCATTTGTTTGCAAAAATCGACACGAGCCTTTTTTTGAACGATTGCCAAACTATGCGGTATCCAACGCTTAAAAATCTTTTTGACAACCAAAAGTTCATGCAATATTAAATGTATGCAAGTGGAACCAATGCTCAAGCATACCTCAATCTCACGGTATGTCGATGACAAAGTCAGATTTGACATATTCGCACTGGTTTTGCCGTATCTCAAAACTTAAGTAGCAACCCTCGTATAATAATATTATATTAAAACATACTAAAGTCATATAATTATTGTGACCAAAGTACGTACAAGTAGTTGCTCTGTGATTATACTCTATGGTTCGTGCTCAATGGCTCAACCCATTAGTAGGTCTATGGCATTATGGCTCAACCAATAGATTTTCCATAGATTTTCATATACTTTAAAATCTATGGCTAAACCAAATGCCTAGCAAAAGGGCACCGTTCAAACAGTCGTCGAGTGATCACTCAACGGCATTCTGTCCGTTCACACGCCCGGACCGAGTCACTCGACGAAAACAACCGGACAACCGAAATCATAGCAAGGTAAATTGGATTGTCAGATACCTCAGTTTGCAGATTTTGTTCAGAGGATAATGAAACATCTATCCACATCCTCTGTAACTGTGATGCACTCGCTCGCAACCGAAGCCATATCCTCGGAGGTCCACTGCTGGACTCTGAGAAGGTGAAGCTTCTCACACTAAGACAAATAGTGAGCTACATGACGCACCTAGGTCTTGAGAGTCAGATATAATATAGAAGGATGTCACAATAGATCTGTTATGGTCGCAGTGACGCAAGAGATTCAAGGTCCCTTGACTTTTTCAGAAAAAAAGGTAAATATCGCTCTGACAATTGACTTTGACTTTTGAACGGTGGTGGTTGTGAGAAAACCACTAACGATATTAACGCCAGCTGGGATTTTGAAAAAGAAGTAACTCTAACAAAAAGTACGTAGATTTTGGAAAAAAGTTCGTGGTTTTTAGAAAACTTTTTATATGGATCGTGAAGAGTGAAGATTTTTTTTATTCTCTCTTCGTCAGAATTTCAAAGTGGTAAAGCAGTTTCAAATATTTCATGGTCTTCCAGGATTTGTTAAAAATATTCTGAATCTTGAATAATATTAAAAAAGAGGCACGTTCGAAAACAAATTCTTAGATTTGACGAAAATGAGGAAATATTTAACAAAAGTATATAGATTAGTCCAAAAGTAGGTTGATTACCAACGAGACCGAAGGTAAATATATTTGGCAACACTGGGCGCATTGCGATGACATTTGGGTCATAAAAACGCTCAATGTCGTTCCATAGATTTATATGTACTAAAGTACTAGATATGGTGTTTAGAACAATGAATCACAATTTTCATGTTCCTTTTCTAAATATTAGCAATTAGTAGTACTAGCAGTGAGAAGTAGCAACTTTAGAAAAAGGATGTCAAGTATACACTGCATAAGACAACATCAATATGAATGCAATGAACTTTTTTCTATGTGTACGGATATAACATGGTTACAATGGTACAATATCGAGTCCTTTACGAAGTACTCTTTTACTCATGTGATGCATCCGTATATTTTCTCTCTCACTCATATATTAACAATAAGGAAGCAAGACTTTTATCAGGTGTTCACAAAATTTTCCGTTGTATGTCTGCAAGTAAAGAGAGAATGTATCTAACTATTTCATACACAACCTTTTTTTTAATGACACAACAAACAAATATGTTATCACCAAATATTATCAAACACGCATAAAATGAAACGATAGTAGGTACAATGAATTTTTTTTATTATTTGAAATTTGAATAAAATCTAATATTTTTCCTACATAAATAAAACTTGTTCTGCTCCCTGCAGATTGTTTCTCGGAAAAAGTAAAAATTGACAATAATTTATTGTTTTTATCTGAATGGTCGTATAGTCAAAAGATATAACTTCATGGATATATGCACTTATATGACATTGAATAAAAGAGTATATTGAACAGAAAAGAGCGAGAATCGAACTTGAGACACTGGATTGCTAACGGTAAATATTTTTTGGCCTTTCTTTTATATAACTAAAACTTGAAAATGTGTGACAATATTTACTCCAAGTAATGGGCTCACCACCTGTTCTGTATTTTGTGTGGTTTGGAAAGGGTGTTTAATTTGTTTTTTGGCGCATGATCTTCCTCTTATGCTTCCAAGAGGAGCGTGGAGAGTTTTGTGATGTGGTATGAACGTTTCGCTCTCCTTATGCCTCATTTGGGGTCTCAGGGCGACATAGTTACTCCATACTGGGAATTTAAGATACTTACAGAAAATTAAATTATAGTTGGGTATGAATATGGGTATGTATATAAGTATGAATATGGGCTTACAACCCGAAACATATGTAACTGGTAAATAAAGAAATTTAAAACTCTAAAGTATTTTTTACTTATAATTTTTTTTTTTAAATTATAGTTGATAAAATACCATTGAGTTGTATACACCTGAATAGTGCATGTGTAACATGCATTTTTGTAAGAAACGCTACATCTTTCTCGAACGATGGTCAATTTCGTACTGAACAAGGCAAAAATGCAGGTCGGCCGATCGGCCGACCTGAGTTGGAACATCGCGGCTAAGCTACCAGCACTTCTATACGAAGTAATATAATTCTATGTGTCGTTCACGATTATTCGGTGTGACATTCACCCAGTGTTCTCGAACCTACCGATTTTTCGGTATTTATACCGAAATGGGCCGTGTCCTACCGAAATACCGAAATGCCCTAGAAATCTACCGATTTTTACCATTTGTCGGCTGGTAAGTATAATCGGTAGATAAGTACCGGGTATTCAGTAAAAGTACCGGATACTTATGGATTCGAGCAAATATTCTTTAAGAAAACCGAGGAGTTTTTGAAATATTCCAAATTCCTATACCATTTTGAAAATTCGGCGACGGGGGGGTAGAAATTTTCGTGAAAAGAAAAGTATCTGATATTGACCATCGTCGGTACAAATACCCCATATTTTATACCGATTTTGGGTACAAAATATACCATTTATACCGATTTTAGCGGATATTTCTACCGATATTGGACAATGTCGTTCGAGAACACTGCATTATTCACCACTCACTACAACTTCATGGTCGCTCCGGGTCACTCGATGTCGAGCAACATTTACGCTGCCTGAACGCTGCCCTAAAATAGACCTGCGAATGTGTCTTACGTAGTATTATATTCTCTTTGGTGTCTTATAACTTGTCTTGCGGTGTCGTTTCCTAAATCACAAAATCATTTGTGCTAATATTCTTCCATTTCTTCAAGCATACAAGATTTTTAGAAAACACAATTCCCAAGTTATTCATGCACACCGGGTCGAATCCTATGTATTCGTAGAATAATTGAAATAATAATAATTGTGTACAAAATGGTGTAAACTTGCCCACTGCACTGATAAATTAATTGGTTTACTGCAAGTTATATATTTCACAATGAATCATAAATTATTTTATTTATTCATCTTCGTTATGTATATTCAAGAGATATTTTGTAGGAAACATAGATTGGTTATCTCGGTGAGTAAAAATATTGATGATCGATTTTGATAACATTAATATAATTATAAAAAAATCATGTTGTTACTATAAAGATACTTGAAAGTCATTATAAATGTGTTTGTGATATTTTCTTTTTCAGAACGATGATCGCAAGTATATTGCTCTCAGTAAATTTGGTTTTTACCAAGGGGGTGTTTTGGATATTAAATTAGAAGACTTTCAATTTCCAATAGGCAGCGATTCTACCCTTGTGAGTAATACATAAATTATGCTTTGAATGATGTTGATATTATTGAACTGAAAATCTTTTTTGAGTTGCCAAGAAGAAATTAAGCTGTACAGCAATAAATAAACCTTTCATCTGATAGTTGGAAGGTATAAATTTCCTTTAAAACAGCATACAGCATCAGCATATTCAGCAATTACATTTCTCTGCAAAGTTTGGTAGCTAAATCTAACAAATTTCTTCAAGAATTAAATATAAGTACCTTTAAATATTTGTTTCATAAAAAAATATTTTCAATTTTTCTTGTGAATGTGGCAACATATTACATATTTTAGTCATACTATGAATATGGAACATACCAGCGTGTGAACAGTTTTGTTTTTGCTGACACATATAAAAACCAATATTTTACATTGATCAGCTAAAACAATGAGACTGTCGATTGCCTGGCGCAAAAGTAATTGTGATTGAAGCTAATGTACAATAATTCCTAAGTTATATGCATGTTTTTTCTTGTAGCTTGGATTCACCTTGGATAGGACGGTCAATGATGCTTTAAATCCCTATGTTGATTCACATACTGAAATTTGTCCATTCATATCACCAATTGAGGTAGTCAGTGGATCACATCCGGCTGTTGTTTATCTAAAATTGAACTTCACTACTTTACAGTAAGTATATTACTTTCTCGTTAAGTTCTTTTTGTGATAAGTATTTTCCAGAGAAACTAGTTTCACAACATCTAAAATACGACTACTAAAATTAGAGATTTAGCAAAGTATGCGAGGAGATGCTACAGTACTTAAAATATTATAACTGTTCAGTAATTTTGTAGTAGGTCTGTAAATTGGAAACCTGACGAACTTTCAGATACTGATTAATCTAATTTTTTGATGTATGAGCTCTTATGCCTCGGACATTATTTTTTCATCAAACATTTAATTTTTAGAGTGGATGTGACGTGCGGCGAAAATGTTGGACCATTACATTTATTTAAAAATAGATCGCAGATTGCAAGTGATGGGTCGAAGCGTCAGTCATTTATGTTAATTCAGCGTAAAAAACGTGGCTTAGGTATGATAATTTTACTATATTTTTATTTCTCAATGCTGACTTATGTATTTTATATCATATGGTTTTTAATATGAAATATGTAATTGTTCCAGCAATTGATGATCTTAAGGCTGGAAGTGGTGAAAGCAACGTTAAAAAGACTAAACCTCCATCTTCTTGCTCAAATGCTAACTTGACTATTACAAAGTACATCAAATATGACAATAGTGTGTTTTACAACACAAGTGTAAGTAATCTAAATGTTGGTTCTAGTGTTGTTACTTTGAATTTTGTGGTAGCAATTGAAAGATTTAGTTTATTTTTTCTTTCAGTTTGCTATGTCTGTTGCATCATTACCTGAGGAAGGTTTTTATAACCTTTATTTTCACAACTGTCGATCTATTCCGCTAAGTTTTGAAGTAAGTATATACATTTGCTAGTTAAAACAAAACTACACTATGTCGAGAATTGACATTTTTTAGTATGCCCATTCCAAGATTTTGTGAAGAAGTGTTACAGGCTTCTCGACGGTGCATTGAACGCTTAGGACAGTGATTCCCAAGGTGGGGCGTACGCCCCACCGGTGGGGCATCACGCCTCAGAGGTGGGGCACCGCGCTTGCACATATTATTGAAAATTTACCAAATTTAATTAAAAAAGAGGCCGGTGGGGCATATGACTTATGAAATGACTACGGTGGGGAATGGCATGAAGAAGGTTGGGAAACACTGGCTTAGGATGTTCACCAGTTCTGCCATTCTCACTGTCACAATATAAGGTCTATCAATCGATAACTTTAAATGCAAACTGTAGAAGCAACCATTTTTTGTGATCACATATTTCGGATTTCGAATCGATCAAGATTTAATTAAATGTTCTACATTGGCGGACCTTATATCATGACATTGAGAATGGCATCCTTGAACACCAATTCATAAGCATTAGGATGCCTTTCACACTTCCGATAAGATTTTGCACAATGTTGTTACATTATGTGATTATGGTTCTCCAATTGAAATTGATTGGTTTGGTCATCTACGTGTTTTGCCTAAATCCAGTTAAAATAAAAAAAAATTGTATATTTTTTAAATATTTCAATATTTTTTAACATTACATTTACATCTCACATGTTTATTAATATAAAACAAAATTCCTGTCAAAGAGGATTGCTCCTGTTTATTTCCTTAGCCTATTTTGAAATATAAGTTATGTCAAGTTTTGTTTTGACTATATTTTGAGATTAGTTGGAAGATATAGTGCCTTTGCGATAAACTCACCCTCTGTATATTGATTGTATCTAATTTGAATGTTTACCTTTTATAGTTGTTTGTAATCAATGTACAATAGAGAATGAATAAATAAATAAATTATTCTTGTATCTATAGCCTAATGTGTTTTTAACGCAGAGGTTGACAAAATAATTTCCTTCCTACACACATACTTCCTACAAACATTATGATTATTGTGTGTTTTAACATTTAGACTGAATTATAAAATGTATTGCTCACTTTTTTCTAGGTTGAAATATTTGAAAGCAACAGGGGGAACTTTTTATCAGCTGGAGATTTACCTCTACCTGCATTGTACACAATGATGTCAATACTCTTCTTTTTAAGCGCATGTTTTTGGTGTTTTATTCTAAGGACAAGTCGACATCCTGTCTACAAAATACACATTATAATGTGTGTGTTAGTCTTTTTGAAGTCATTGTCTCTGGCATTGCATGGAGTGAACTATCATTTTATTCAGACAAAGGGAGAACATGTGCCTGCGTGGGCTATACTTTATTACATCACTCATTTGTAAGTATACTGATATGGAACATTGAATCACTTTGTAAAGGTTCAGTATTATTCAATTTGCTATGCTTTACTAATCTGCTTGCGTTACACGAGAGATATTGTATTAATCCAAAATTATTTTTATTAATTTGTACCAGTCTATTGTATACTCAGATATATTGATATGCTTTTGTTTTTGAGAAACTAAAAATATCCAGTTGCAACAATAGAAAAATCATAAAGCATAATATTTAATTCTCAATGTCTGACTTAAGTATTGGAAAAATCAAAGAAAATTTACATCTTGAATCCAGTAATGAGTGTTGCCATTCATTCTAAATGTCTTAATTACATGTTGGTACGGAGAGGACAGATTGCATGACAAAAACTTAAGGCATGTGCATATTGAAATGTTATCCAAATAGTGAAAATTATAGTTAGCGATGTAAGACCTTTTACACTGTGGTAAGATTTACAATGGAAATTTACATGTTATTACACTTACATCAATGTAAATCTCACAGTATAATGATTATAATATGCACAATATCTAGTAATTCGTATACAGTTAAAAATAGAATTATGAATTTTGAAACTCTCATATGATAACCTAAAGTATTCCATGGAAAGAAAAAGTTGAGTCAATGATAGTAGTATTTTTGTGAGAAAAACAATGTTTTAGTTTAGAAGTGATATAGACAGTTTATGCTGCTGTCATCCTTTATGAAGCATTTTGATAATGGCCGGCATGTTTTTTCATTCTGCTGTTGTTTTACTATAGTAATGTATAATGGTAATGTTCACAGGTTGGTATATTTGCTTAACAAGTTTTTGTTAAGATACTGACTCACCTTGTTTTTTCCTTGTAGGTACCTTTACATATGTAGATATTTTTGTAAAAAATGAAAAGCTATTTTTCATTCCATAAAACTCATTCTAGTTGTTATACTCTATTGTTTTTGTTAGCTGCGAATTATGAATTATATAAATGTTTACAATATTTTCATCTGTAACATTTTTGTTGCTTATAGATTGAAGGGGGCTGTTCTATTTGTGACTTTAGTTTTGGTTGGAACAGGATGGAACTTTATAAAGTACATACTGACAGACAGAGACAAGAAATTGTTCATGGTGGTTATACCATTGCAGGTAAGTTCCATAATTTCTGATAATATGTTTTTATTCCCCTTAGAGTGGAATCATCATATAAAATTGTAAACATCTTTGAACTTTAAATTACTTATATATATAAGATATATACCTACTATCCCATGTAGAAGTTAAATTCTTTGAATGGTTGACTGCACAAATAGATGAATAGTGACTTCGTCCAACTATAGTACTTATGAGACACAAGCGCTAAGCTGCATTTTGGATGAAAATTTGATCACATAAATCATTCTTGTATGGATTCTCCAAAATGACGACGACATAAATATCATCATTACAGCTTACAAAGCTGGTGTGAAATCAGTGAACGTGATGAACATAGAGATTGTACTCTCCGTCCCAATTAAGAACGTATACAATTGTAGTGGGTGGCAAAGTGCCTTTTTGCTGTCTGTTTTTTTAAGTTTAAATCAAATAATCATTCACATTTTGTTTAGGTTGTTGCTAATGTCGCTGAAATAATATTGGAAGAGAGTGAGGAAGGTGCTGTAGAGCACAATGCATGGAGATATATATTTACACTAGTGGACTTACTTTGTTGCGCTGCTATTTTAATTCCCGTTGTGTGGTGAGTAATTGAGAGAGAATCTACGATTCTATTGAGTGTCTTCAACTTTCTATTTGTTTTTATACACCAGATGTACAATTGTACAATCTTGTATCTTTTCCCACATATTCAATATTTATATGAGCTATATCAGTTTTTGTTGTGATTATTCTTGAACACAATTTTAATATCAGTTATATCATATTTTTACGTGTGTACTCAGTGGAGCCCTAGCAAAGAAAATGTATCCCCTCTTTTCTGTAATTTTTTCTTTTATGTCCTGCAAAAGGCAGGTCTTAATTAGTCATTTAAGATCCTCAATTCAGCAGTGATATATACCAGTATACTGCCCATCCTGATTATCTTATTTTTTTATTAGCACAGTGAGGAAATTTTTATTTTATGCCGTTGCTCTGCCTGCTAACCCATTTGTGTGATGTGCTACAATAGTATAGATAGATGTTATTTGTCATGGCAATAGTTTGTGTTTAGCTACTAATTTTAGTACTGTTTTTTTCCAGGTCCATTCGCCATTTGCAAGATGCATCAACCACAAGTGGAAAAGCATTAATTAGTCTCAGGAAACTGAAACTATTTCGACATTTTTATGTAATGGTGGTTTCATACATTTACTTCACCCGGATTATTGCATATTTGCTAAAGGTTCAGATTTTTGCAAATTTGTAATACAATATATATTCAAATTGATAATTTCATCATCTAATATTTATAGTACATATTTAAATTTTGTAATTTTATATAGCATAAATTTGATTCTGTATTCGCTTCTTATTTACAGACCACTGTAGCATTCCAATATTCTTGGCTAGATGAAATGTTTAAGGAGATGGCTACATTTGCATTTTTTGTATTGACTGGATATAAATTTAGACCAGCTTCAGAGAATCCATATTTTACAGCAACCACCATGGATGATATTGAAACAGAAGTGTAAGAATAGTTCATAGCTTTTTATTTATTTTGAATGTTAAATTTAGATTTATTGTGTATTATTTTTAATGATATGATATAATTTATTTGTAGCACATTATTTTATAACTTTGTAATTATGAATGCTCCTTATTGTGCAATAAAGTTTATTATTATTATGATTGTGAATAGTATGAATTAGTGTTGTGAAGTGCTGATGTTTGACAGAGAGGACAAAATAACGATTTGTGAAATAAAGTTTGAGAATAAATGTTTAGAACAAATGAATGAGTATGTAGATATATTTTGAAAGTTTCTTTGTGATGGATAGGGATATCAAGAAAAGAAAACTGACCAGTGCTAGAGTGAATAGTACGCTTTGATCCCTTGTTTAACAATAGCA
Organism: Athripsodes cinereus; assembly: GCA_947579605.1. Lineage (NCBI taxonomy): Eukaryota > Metazoa > Arthropoda > Insecta > Trichoptera > Leptoceridae > Athripsodes > Athripsodes cinereus. Next base: position 16,136,927 of record OX388329.1, read on the forward strand.
AATGTGTCGAACATCTTAAAATGTATAGTGCACAACACCATTCTGGTATTGATGTTTATGTATCCTAGCAAAACTTGGACTTAGTTAAAGAAGGACTAAAACGAAATAAATGCTGTAGATACAATCTCTGAGAAGAATGGTTATTGGAGAATAAGCAGATGCAAAAGTAGTGTTATGAATAGAATGTTTGTAAATAAGTTGTGATGGTTTGCACATGTGTGGAGAATAAATGACGATAAGGATGTATTTATTTGAAAAAGATGTGAGAAAGCACGGATATCCGAGAATGCCCACTAGACCACATGGATCAAATTTTCAATGAATGTTGCATAGTGCGTAAAAGAAATCGTACCATGAGACTTGACCACATGCATCAAATTCTCAAGGGCAGACTTGTTGAGTAAGAGAAGTCTGCCTACGTACGTAAGAAATTGTATAAACTTATAGGAAGTGAAAGATGTATGTAAAGATAGATCAATATGACATTCTGTTGTCTCAGCTTATTCCATCTAGGACACGGTGTGAGGGTGTAGAGATTTATTGTTTAAAGGAATTTTAGATAGTGTTGATTAATGAGAAATGAATAAATTTATTTATTTATTGAATATTTGATTTCAGATTGACCGAGAGTCCACTGTTTGAAAATGTTTCTAAATTATCTAAGAGGGGCGACTCCACTAAGGAAGATCAGCAACCGCTAATTCAAGAAAGTAGTCATGATTATGATTGAGTACCTATTGCTCGATGGTTGTAATGTATAATATAATAAATAGTATGTGATTTATTTGAGATCTTATTAGAATGTGTTGTATAAATCTTTCAATTATGAAGTGTGACTAATTTAAGACTACCAATTTGTTGTAAATTAGTTATTAATCAATTTTAAAGAAAATACACTTTATACTAAACTATATTTTCATTAGGTAAACATATTATTCCTTCTACCCAAAAATTAACTTATAATTATGTAGTTCTAAAGCTACTGTAATAGAGTGGAACATAAAATGTATTATAAAAGTAGGTAGCTATTTGTAAATTAATCAGATATGTTAAATTGTTGTGATTTTCACAAAATGGTGTGAAATAAGTTGTCTAGATTATTAACCCAGATAAGCCGGCTGTACGTTTTATCGAACACTTGTCGATCACTTGTTCACGTGATGTTTCTGCTTTAGTGCAAAATAATAGGGATGATTTTGCTAGTTTAGCTGCATAAGAGAGACATATTTTATAACATCTATTAGTTTATAACTGTCAGTTAGAATAAGTGGGCGTGTTTTAGAGATGTGTACTCAGCAATTAATTTTATAACAATGTCGCTGCCATCTTCAGGTCGAGAAAGCTTATTTATTTTTAAATATTTTAATTATTATTATGATTTCCTTATATTAAAATATGCAATTATTGATAGTGTGAATTTAAATACCAAATAACTTTTAATTTGCAATACTTATCACCATCCAAAAATTGGTGTACGTTTAATCGTACAACCGGAACATACCCGTGACGTCTGTAGTACTAATTGTCATAATATTATAATATGGATATATCGCAGTCTATTTTGTCAATACTAATTTCCAAGTATATGTGTACGGTCGCAATCATATTTCTTTATCATTTTTGATTCTCAGTTTAATATTTTTTTACGTCTACATTGACTGTTAATGAAATATTGGCTATACTTGAAGAGGATGATCCAGCAAATGAAGGATGTGATGTACATTTTTATGCTTCCACCCGACAATGCATGCGATTACAATACAGATGAAGATGAAATGTCTCTGCATAATTTACCTAGATCACGGTTAAAAGCTCCAGCTGTAGTCGTATTCTACGGAGTACCCAATTATGAAGGATATGTTACGGCCCAACTGGAACAGATCTCGACATTAAAATACCTAGGAGTAGAATTCTCGGACAAAAATGACCATATTTAAGAAAATATACCGGCCTATCCTCCAATATGGACACCAGATTTGGATGCTCATGGAGAGCGTGAGATCAAGGTTACAGGCAGCGGAAATGCGGTTCCTCAAGTGAGTGGCTGAGATGTCATTGAGAGACCGTATAAGGTATACGTATGTTCGTGAGGCTCTCAAGGTGGAACCAGTATTCCTGCATATAAAGAGGTCACAGTTGCGATGGCTGGGTCACGTGCTCCGCATGCCGGAAGACATACATATTACCACTTAGATCTTTGGAGGCTGGAGGAGGTACCTTGGCGCAATGGGCCCCCGACCCAAGTAGGACAAGGGGAAGAAGATGTGATGTGTGATGACCACTTATGTCTTGTAAGTTTTACAAAAAATACGAAAAAAAATTTGCTCGAAAACTCAAAAACATCGCGGTAGGTACATATATTGGAGTATTCTGATAACCGCAAGGGTGCTCTATCTCAAGACTTCCGCCTGACCTTTCTTCTTGGGACACTCTGTATGTACACTTTGCCTGTTGGCGAATCATTAGAAATAAAATAATACAAATAAATCAACATTTTCAAAGATTTTGTCATTTTTTCATATACTCGTATTTAGGTGGTGTATGTTCCTATTGTACGTTTAAACGAACACTAAATATTTATCAATAAAACTTTAAAAATTGAAGAATTTTTTTTTTATTATTTTTTACTACATTTTTACATATACAACTACCACATATTAAAAAATCACGACCATCCGAATAATTTTTTTTTTTCAGGACTGTCTGGGTTAATAGGTACCTATATGTGGAAGAAATTTATCTCTTGTGATAATATTTATTTATACATACATCCACGGCCTTAGTCTTTTATAGTCTGTTATATTATACATAAAAACAAATAATAATTCTCATTCATAACACAGTTGTAGCAAGACGAGAACAACAATTGGCGAAGAACAGAATATAATTGGAAATTAAATCATAACATTTAGAAAATTTGGAGTGAGAGTATAAAATGTCAACAAAATGTTTGATAATATTTCAAGAATAAAATAAAATGAATTCAATATATAAAAGATATAAGTGTAAAGAATTTTGTTGATTCTGACATAAACCAGTATCCTCTCACTTTTAAGCTCCATTTAAAAAAAAAACAAATGAATTTTTGGTATTACTTACAACATAACTTGCATGTATTTTAAATACAAATATATTAATTTTAAATTGGTAATAATATAACTGCCAATATTGAATGAACCAAAAATTAATTGGGGAAGTGGACCAACAATATGACCGTAGACAAATAATAACTTTACCAATTTGACCATAATTTGTATCTTAACCGATCATAGACCAATGACTTGCAAAATATGCTTTCTGAAGAAGGTTATTATGGTCTATATTTCTGTGAGAAAATTAAAGTGTTTATGTGAGTAAAAATTGTAAACACTTCACTGTCACAATAGATTTGTACAAAAGGCAAACATATTGCCTTAAGGCAAGTCTTCCAGTAAACCTAGTACATGTTTGATAAGCATGTTTTAGGATAAAGTGAGGATAGATAAATCAAAATAGACGTATGAAACAGAAAAAATATATAATATTTGTTTTATGTATTTATTTATTCTTTACTGTACATCGATTACAAGCAAATTTACCTAAAATACATACAAATTAATATACAGAGGGAGAATTTATCGCAGAGGTGCGATTTCTTCCAACTAACCCATTAAACAAGGGTACCTATATAGAACAACAATATTAAAATGTAAGCATTCACGACCATAAACCTATTCTTATACATATATACGAATCTAAGTGAGCAGTATCAACTATTAAAGATGATTATTTATGAGGTATTGACAATGAGATTTTACTTCATATTTGAATGAGCCACTAGATGAAGAGGACCGAATATCACTGGTGAGGTTGTTCCAGATTCTGACAGCATATATGGGGAATTCTAGAAGCTGATTATTTTGGGACCGTAACGGTTAAATTATTTGTCCCTCATATATTTGACAGCTTTATAAAAAAGACCATGTGATTCATAATGGTCATTAAAAATAACCTTCACTCAAAGTTACAGTGTCCACATAACTCTGGAAACTTAATAAAAGAAAATATAAAATTATAGTCAATTTCATTGTTTCTCCTTTTATTATTTTATTTATTCATTCTTTACTGTACATTGATAAAAAACAATTACATAAAAGGTATACATTCAAATTAAATACAATCAATATACAGAGGGCGAGTTTATCGCAAAGGCGCGATCTCTTCCAACTAACCCAAAAGTATTAACTTAAAAAAATAAACAAACATATGATGAAAATAAAAAACATACACACATATATATAAAAAGGGAGAGACTGCAAAAAAAAAAAAAAACAAACATACATGCATAAAGGGAAAGGAAAAGGGGGAAAAAGGGGGGGGGGGTTAGGAGTGATGGGTTTCAGAGGCTGTGTTTGTGTTTGTTGAAATCATTTTGTCCTTAACGGCTCGCTTGAAAGACGTCAGACTTTGAGTCAGCCTAAATTTTGAAGGGAGATTATTCCAGCAACGAGCACCCTGAACTGCAAAAGATTTTGAGATGAAAGTTGTACCATGAGCCGGGATTGACAGGATGCGCTGGTTATTCGACCTCAGAGGTAAACCGTGACTCGCCAAGTATTCAAAAGCCTCCTTAATATAGTACGGGGTTGATCCTGCGTACAGAGCATTGTGGACAAATGTGAGTAGATGGAGCTCACGTCTTTGTCGTACAGTAAGCCATTTCAGGGTATTACGATATTCAGAAATGTGGTCAGTTTTTTTAGATGTTAGATGTTAGTCATCACCAAAATCAATAAATATTACTTTTATCTGCGTGTCCAGTGTTAAGGTGCTAACACAAAGAAAGCAGGTAACCTGCTTTCCAATGCCTGCGTCTACCCGCGCCGAGAATGTTTACATGCATTTCAATTAACACGAACATAGTAAAAGCAGGAACGCCGATTGCGATTTACGTTGCCGGCGCTGGCAACCTGCTTTTTTTGTGTTTGCACACTTAGGAACGAACGTGCACTCTCATTTTTTTTTTTTACATTGAAATAGATATAAATTCTAGGCAAATGGAAATAAGATCGGAAAAGTTTATAGTAATAAGCAGTAGTGGTGTTTTGTTTTTTGTTCTTGCATTCCAAATGCTATATTACTGGCATGGTAAGTAAATATATCACTTGAATAATATGTTAGATACTGAGTAAAGAAATTACACAGTTTGAATTTTTTTTTTTTTTTTTTTTTTTTTTTTTTTTTTTTTTTTTTTTTTTTTTTTTTTTTTTTTTTTTTTTTATAAAAGATATATCTGGGTTTTGTTATAAACCCAAATACAACCTTATACACCTTTCACACTAAGCTAAAAGCTTGTGCCGTGAAAGGGAAGTTTACCGGCATCTGGGATCGAACCACGGACCCCTTGTTCTGAAGGCCGAGACTCTACCCCCAGGCTACCGACGAACTCGTTAATTAAAAAATGAAATTCATTACGAATCATAATATTCCATAGGTAAAAGACAGTTTATATTGTGAACCACCGTATTACTGGATGTTTATTAATTTCAGTAATTATATATTTTTTACACTCAAGACTGTGCAGGCGATGAAAATTTGTGTATGAACACATTTTGTTTTATTTATTTATAGTCTTATAGAACACAAACAGTTTAACTTAATAAATATCAACATTCAAATTTCATCAATAAACAAATCCATCAACGTCTCACAAATTACCAAAGCGTACGACTAACATGTTGCTAGCAAACAATAACATAATATACATTTTTTTTAATAATTAAAAACAAAAAACAAGACGAAAATCATGAAAATTATTCCTATGGTATCGTCTAAGGTCGATTTTATCAATAAAATAATTGTTAACATGTGAACTTCGCCTTGTAATGTTGTGTCTATAGTTTATAAGAAAACTTTCAAACTTGCCCATTAACATGGTAAAGATGTGAAGTGGAAGTGTGAGTTTACTTTATTTGTGTTTATGTCAAATTACCCTCTCAAGTAGAGATGATTCTTTAAAATACTTTCTATAGAAGCATTTAGGACAATGATGTAAATTGCACCTCTGTGTTTTTAGTTTATTAACAATAATGTGGTAGATAAATGAAAATGCACGCAAAATATAAGGATAATAAATAAATTTAATAAGTTACAATATATCTTGAAATGAAATAATAAATGATTTATACAATATTACAATTATTCCTAAACTAGTATTTAAGTTATTCTTGTTCTTGCTTTGCAGCCTTCATTAATTCATAAAGTTGAGCTATTTGTTCATCTGACATATGATCCAATATAGTAGGATCCATGTCTTTTCCAAATTTCACACCTCTTTCGGGATTGAGATTCCTTGTACTCAATTGCTGTGTTAGATTCACTGCGTAATTCTGAAAAAAATAGACAGTCTAAGAAATCATGGAGGAAACATTTTGGTCGCCCAGTTCCATAAGCCAACATTTGTCCTAAGTCGATCTTCACCATTCAAATTTACTCATATCAGTGGCGTATCTTCCAAAAGCCAGGCTTTACCATTTTTTTCAGGTTTAAAATAATAAAAAAATATACAAAAATATTCAAATTGATAATTGGAGAATTCAAAATTTGCCACACACTTATATAACTCACTCATTATGATATTGTTTGAGTGCAGCCTCTGTATCTTGGAGTACGAGTTGTAATCATAGGTAAGAAGCAAGTCATAGTATTTTGCCTTGCTTGCACATATGATTGCTTACATGGTTTATAGCTGTTACCATTTTGTTTCGCTCATCCCGTAATATTATAGTACCAAGATTAGACATTTATAAGTGATGCACTAATAAGTAGATTTGTAAAGTATTTCTTCTCGATTTTCAAATGGATGCATAATTTCGGATTAAGATTGTAGATCACCAAAGCTAAGGAATATTGAGCATGGTCAGTATTTGGATAGGTGACCGTTATATTATAATAGTTCAATGCATCCAATTTTACAGTTTTTTTATGTTTCAGGTTCTCATATAATTTTTTAAGCAGAATTTCATATAATCTCAAACATATAACTATTATTTTTTCATCCATATTTTACCATTAATATTGTTTATTCAATTACTTTATATTGAGGGTAGGCTACCTAGAATGGAAACTCAGGACAGGCCACTGATTCATTTACAACTTGGGATTGCCACAGAATGAGAATTAACAGAATAATATTCTTGGTAAAAAAATATTGAGATTTTTAAAATGTTTATTTCTACAAGCACTGAATTCACGAGATTTTAAGCAAGAGGTAAGAATATTATCATAGGTGTTTTTAGAAATAAGGTTATATTTACAGTCCACTCCTTGAGAAAATGATAAGCCTCTTGTTCCTCGCACTTTTTATGTCTTTTGAATTCATCTCTAACATATTCATTTCCTAATACTTGTAGCTCCTTTGGCAAACCTCTGTGAAGTCTTAGAATTGCTTTGTAAAGTTTTCTAACATGCTGTACATGATTCATGATTGATTAAGCTAATTTAGGATACAATTACAAAATAACATATGAAACAAAATAACTCAATAACCAAAATTTCTAACGAAAATTGTTATGCAGAGTCTAATCTGTGTGCATAGTAAGTTAAAAAATTTAGTTCTACTAATTACTAAGTTTTCAAATGATTTGTTAGACAACTGACAACTATGTCTATCTATACAAACTACGAAGAAGTGATAAATATGTCAAATAATCTAAGAATTTATCCATAGATTTTTATTTTTTGTTCGAATGGTAACCACTAAAGTAGCATTCACATTGCTTCACTTAGGATGATCATCATGCTTTGAATCTGTTCATCGAAATGAACACGTCTGTTCATACTTCATCCTATGCTTTCACTACCACGTTAACAGTCACGGTCATGTTGTATGAAGTTTGACGTATTTTCGGAAAAAAATAAGTAATTAAATGAAAAATAACACTTATTAAAAATTAATATAAATCTCGACAGCATGATAACTTTGAACGTGATTCTGACTTTCCATTCAAATTCATAGAGAATAATACAAATAATAGGATAAAACTTGTTTTTGGTCGTTTCAGTGGAAGGATCTTTCATCAAAATTACCTATGTCGGGTAGTAATTGCTTTCATCCGTCATTCCTAGTGATCATTATTGATGAAACGCCTGCTCACACCTTTTCATTTTGGAGGATTTTCCGAATGAACACTGAAAGTGAATAAATATGAACGCTCCTTTCTCCTCTTTATGATTTATTATGTTTCGTGTATCGCCTAAAACCAAAATCGTTGCTTATAAACCATAGACACGTCGTTTCGCTACAGATTGATAAAGCACAGTTCACATGTTCAATATATTATTTCTAAATATCGATAATTTTTATGATAATTGAAAAAAAAACACAATATGTAGTTAACTTCCAAATGACTTTATTAACTTCGCGTACTAGTATTCGTTAACATCGCGTACTAGTATTCGCGTACTTTTTTACTTTTTTACTAATCGCCTGATGATGGAGACGAGAGTATTCATTAACATCGCGTACTAGTATTCGCGTACTTTTTTACTAATCGCCTGATGATGGAGACGAGAGTCTCCGAATACTAGTATGCGAAGTTAATAAAGTCATTTGGAAGTTAACTACATAATATTGTGTTTTTTGTCAATTATCTTGAAATGGACTTCCAACAAGTACCTTCGGTCAACAACATTAATTTTTTAATAATTTTTATTGCTGAGACAATTTCATTGTTGTTTTTTTACTTTTTTGTTGACTTTTAATTTAATTTGCTGTCTCAATCCATACATATGCACACCTTGTATAAATTATGTATGTAAATCTTCTACAATCATGTAAAAGATTCGAGAAAACCCTTCTAAGACTTCCGCGGGCATAAAAATTCGCATAAAACAAAATAGGTGGGTATACCTATATGGAAAACAATGACTAAATTATCGATATCACGGCAATGAGATAATTTCACAACTCGTCCAAATTTTGATTCAAGTTTTCAATGTACCTGCACAGGTAGTGAGAAATTAATGATGAAGTAAATGATTCTATGAGAATATTTATATTATGTTTTTTTTTCAAGTTTTCAATGTACCTGCACAGGTAGTGAGAAATTAATGATGAAGTAAATGATTCTATGAGAATATTTATATTATGTTATTGCATAATGTGTTTGTGCGAATGAATGTATTATGTGTGCAATTGGGTGAATGGATGCATTGTGAATGAATGTATTGTGTGTAAGATTTTCTATGATAGTTTTGTGTGTTATTGCTGAAGTGTGCACTGTTTGGATGTAAGACTATTGGAATGTTTTTGTCGCTTACATGTTATATTTATATGTCTTTCATCTGTTGTGTACCATGTAAATGAATAAATAAATAAATAAACACAGTAAAAAATTTGCTATATTTACGGCAGGTGAATAGAGCAACTGTCCGGGACCCCGTACATATGGGAAACTTGCGCAAATTGCGCAAAGATGATTTAAAATTTAAAAGTTAGGGAATAAAAATAAGACTAGTGCCTATATTTTTATATGTATATCAGACTACTGTAGATCTCTCAAATTAGACTTTACCTCAGTGCACAATGGTATATCACATAGTAGCTTACTATATAGTTAGGTTTACATAATATAATGTATTGCAGCTATGACAAAAAAATATTATACTACATATATAGGAATATGAATAAAGTATAATATATTATGAATAAAATAAAAGAATAACTTATTTTTCAAATAAAAAATGTTTAAAATTTATGCGTATGCATGATGTGCTATTTATATCTACGAGTATCACCTTTGTAATACCGCGGTCCACAATATGAACTGTCCTTTACATACGAAATCCTTAAATGCGTACCTACATATAACAAAAAACACGGGATTTATAACATGGATGTATATTACTACTCTATTTAGGTCCATGATTTATAATGTGAATTTGTTTTTTACTTGAAATTTCGCGCGATTTCTTTGTGTTTTTTTTAAAATTAAATACAAGTTGGGAGTATTATCTTAATATTAAATATATTATTTTAGCGATATATTCATTTGCCTTGCCAGAAATGTACCTTTTTTGATACAAAAAATGTCTTAATTATTCTACCTCTAATATAATAAGCTTTTGCGGTCTTTTTTTCCACTTGAATGATATTTCTATGTATCAAAATGAAGAAATAAAAGTTGGCTGCATACTTAAAACAAAAAAATTGTCGTTTTATGCAAAATAGAAAAAGAATTTTATATAAAATGCCGTTATGCACAATTGTGCATAACGCAGGAACACGCAGATATATATATATATTTTTTGGTGGTAATAAAAAGTTTAATAAATGTAAAAATAACGAAATTAATTATAGTTTTATTAAGCTAGATACTTTTTTAGATGAAATATAATGAGATTTTTACATTTTGCTTTAAAAAGCTATCAAAGTGTTAAGGAACAATGTCAAATTTGTATGGGGCGCAGAATGAAGGGTACTTTTAAAATTCAAATTTAATAGTTATAAAGTGATGAAAAATTAATACATTAATAATATCAAAAATATATGCAATTTAAGATTAAATCATGAGTTTTTTCGCAATGATATTCGTATATTTTTTAATATAGGTAATATGAAAGTGAGGAACTATTGGCTATTTTTATAATAAGCAACGATTTTGGTTTTAGGCGGTATATTTAATTCGATTTTTTAAAGATATTTATTTTACATCTCTTTATAAACATTGAATTTGTTTTAATAACCTTTACTCTCCACACCATACAAAGTTAAATTGTCGATACTTTACTTCTGAAACTTATTTTAAAATATAATATAAATATATAAATGTTTTATATTTTATGAGAAAAAAAGCGCGGTTCACATTATTGTTTTATTGATATAACCATCCTCGGACCAAAGGAGCATCGTTTCTCATAACGTAAAATACGTCTGTTGTCATCTCCCACGCGCTCTAAAAACAAAAATATTGATATAAATTTATAAAATTACCGAAATAAATAAACACGCAACCCACACGCATCACATTTACATACGAAAAAGTAATTTTTTTGGTACAGGAGGAAAGGTCTTAATTTTATTATCGCTATTTTAATAAGCTTTTGCGGACTTTTTTCCACTTACATCATTATTATATATATGTATTTAAATGAATAAATTAAAGTTGGCATTTTGTCGATAAGCACCCAACGTAATTAAAAAAAATATGCAAAACTCTTAATTGTGCGTAACGCAGGAATACGCAGGTAAAAAGCTTTTTGTCTTTTTTTTTGTGTAATAAAAAGAAAAATAATGAAAACGGTTATAGTTTTTTTAACTAGATACTTTTTAATATTTAAAATGTAATGACACATTTACATTTTGTTTTAAAAAGCTTTCAAAGTGTTAGGGAACAAATATAAAATTTTATGCGGGGCGCAGAATGAAAGTTACTTTTTAAATTTAACAGTTAAAGTGATATAAAATTAATATCTTCCGATAATAATATTAAATACATGCAACTTAATTTAAAATCATAATTTTTCCCCCAATTACATTCGCATATTTTTTTAATGTATGTCAAAGTGAGAACCATTGGTTTTTCTCAGAATCAGCAACCATGTTGATTCTAGCTGTTATGCTTCTTCATAAGGAATCTAGATAGAAATAATATGATGCAAGTTGAAATAAGTCAGCAAAAATTTATTTTAATAAGCGGTAATAAATTAAGACATTTATTTCTGTACTCAAAAAGATACATTTCTGCATTTCGGTAATAAATTAAGACATTTATTTCTGTACTCAAAAAGATACATTTCTGGCAAGGTAAATAAATATATTTCCAAAGTATATAGATACCTAATATATTTTGATATCGCTCGAAATTTCAAATCATAAACAAATTGAGGCTTAAAATTTCGCATAAAAGTGATATTTTTGATAACATTATACGAATTTTTGCTTACATACGTTCGGGGCTTCTGTAGCCCAGAAACCCAGTAATATTGATAAGGCTGATATAGCAATAGCTACGCGCTCCTGTCCCCATTGGAAGTCAGATGGAACGTAAATTAGTTTTCACAGTGTTACCTAAACAAAAATAAAAAGATTGTGATTAAAATACCAAAAATCTTACGACGGATGTGGAGAGGTGGGGTTAAATTTGAAAAGCTGGATACTTACCTGAATCTCTGCCTATACCAAATCTTTGTAATAATAAACAAATTGTAAATCCTGTCCTTCCATTGTTTCAATAGTTTTTGTATTTACTGCGCGTGTTCGACATTTTTTAAACCATGATTCAACAACGTTTAAGTGTTGGATCTACATGGTCAAGCAAAAGAAAAAAATGAATCTTATTCAAAACCTACTGTACTAACTAGTCCCACTACCTACATCTTATTTTTCTCCTTGGGCAATTATTAGTCCCATACGGTGATAGGATCTGCCTTTCTTGTTTTGTTTCGCCAATTGGTTCTGTCGAGCACATTCTCATGGAAAACATCGCAGTTCCGCATGTCTTGTCTCTTGGTCTCTTGCCGGTAATCTCGATACACTGAGCTTTATTGCCTACGTACTACCTATCTATCTATTCATATAAAATCACTGAAAATACTTGTAACGAAATAAAAGCAAAAAAAGTTATATTTAGTTTATCATTCTGCACCCCCCCCCTCCCTTCCTGTCGTCTTATTTTCAGATTGTGAAATTATCAGTAGATATTACCAAATAGCAAATAATAAATACCGACCTACTTATTATTACAATATTAAAATGTTCTGTTTAAGCAAATTTGTTATCATTTTGGGCCCTGGGCATAGCCCCCTGGTGCTTTTATAGTAAAGACGGCATTGATTCCTATTTATTTAATTTATTTATTCATAACCAGTTATACACTTCAGACAACAAATAAAAATAATATAATAATAATAACATAACATCACAAGAAACAATGCGTTGTTCAATTTAAAAGTGTAAACAAATTAATTAATTGGTATATTTCAATAGCCCATAAGGTTGTCATAGGTACATACTAATAAATTATTAGAGATAAAAGTACTTATAACTCATGAAAATTTCATGTTACATTATATACTTACTTGGTACTTGGAGATCGGAACCAACAACAAAACCGCTTCATAAAAAGATATCACGAGTTGCTTCACATTTATTATAATATTGTTGTTGTCACAATAAAATTAGTCTTAGTATTATTTTGGGTAATGTAGGTAGACGTACGATAAAAGTTGAACAATTTTGCTGACATGTTTAATGCTATATATTGTATATTGTGGAATTTGTTTTTTGTTGTGTCTACCTATGTATAATTATGTGATGGTTTATACAATGTAATCTGCTCCCCTCCTTTACACAAGTTTACTTTTTAAGGAGGGTAAAACAGTAAAATACATGTACACTATTATTTCATATTGTAATAAGATTATGTTTAAGGTTATTATGTATATTTTTATGCTAAATAAATAAATAAATAAAAAAAAATAAGTAGGTATTCTAATCCACCAGATAACTTTTATTCCAGACTTCGGTAGGTAGGGGATATATACAGTGGCGGGACTAGACTTTTTGTATTGGGCATGCTGAGCCTCTTTTACAGTATACCGTTTTAATGACACCAACATTTGAAAAAGATAAATATCACGCGGTTTGTGTAGGTACAGTAGGTAGAATTTATTATAATATATTAGAAAACAATTATTGTTGGCCAAAAACTTAACTATTTTTCTATCCACAATAATCCAGATAGTCTGGATGACCTCTTTTACATTAAATCATTTTAATGACAACAACATTTGAACAAAAGAAATATTATAGGATGGAAAAGGTGTCTCAATTGACGCAGGATCACTCTAAGTGGGGATGCTACCTTATACCAACTCGAGACTCCCAAAATAAAGCGATTAAGGGCGATAGTCCCCAGTCTTAGTGAAGAAACAAAACTCAAATATGAAATATATTTATTAAATAAAATCGATAATATTAAATATTTTCAGCAACAAATAACTCAAAATACTTAAGTGATAAAGCTATTCTAAATATAATTATTGAATTCTTTTCTTAAGGCATGGTACCCGACATCGATCTAATTATTGTACTTAATACCTTACCTATCTTAAAACGAGTAAATTAAAAAAAAAATAACAAAACAAGGAATGATAATTTTTTACAGAGCAATTATTTAAATTTACGTAACACACATTGACACCCACTCAAGTGTGTCATTTTTTCACTTTATATTTTAATCTTCTTCTAAGCGAAAACACATAAAAATTTTGAAATATTTAATTTTTTTTTTTTTTTAAAAAGATATATCTGGGTTTTTGTTATTCAATATCAATCAAATCAATCAAAGAATAATACCTAGAGATTGTTCCAGTATTTCTAAGAAATAAAGTGGAATATTATCATAATTATAATCATAAAATAATATACCAAACACATCAATTTTAATTGAATATCAAAGTTATGTTACGATTTTTTATCATATTACCTACTTATAATATTATAATAATTAAATATTAATATGTCTGAAAAAACTAATACGTAGTCAACTTATAAATAAAAAAATATTTATCAACAATCTTAGCAAAACAAAGCAAATTTGAAAAAAGTTAACACACAAAAAACCAATGTATTTGGAGAGAGATGGAATTTTTATGTGTTTCTGAGATGTTGAAATAATAATTATGTTAAATTTTTGTATAGTCACTAAAACAAGTATAATATTTTATAAGAAATTCTGCTATTGGTAAAAAAAATCACTTAAAAAAGAATAAAAGAAATAATATAAGTAAAGAAAAATATTAAACAATATTTCAACTAATGACAGTAATAAACAATATTTCAACTAATGACAGTACCTACGCAAGTAAGAAATAAATAAATTTTGAAATAATATCAAAAAAATTTATCAAGATTTTCATCTGTATCCTCTAATTGAATGAAATTGAACCTCAATAATATATTGGCATTCACATGAATGTGGTATCTCAATAAGCACATTTCATTTTACCGCTATTGGATAAATTTACATAAAACACAACTTCAGTCTATTAAAGGTAACTCAATAAAAATGACTCAACCGAAGCCGTACACACAAATAATAAAACATAATATTATTGTCTTTTGCACTAACACATACAAACCTTTCCTAAAGGCACAGCATCTGGCGTACAAATGTATTGTACCACTACACTTGCATATACACTAGTATTCAACACTTTTATTAAGTACGTTAATAGTTTTGTGCACAACACAAATACTTTTAACGTACTTTCCCTACGTGTGACAGATAACATAAAAGCTACATATGATGCTAGGAGGTGGAAATAGGACAGAACTATTTTCTGGGGTCATACGAATTTATCGAAGTGAAGTTTGCAAAAGGTTTGCTATCGTTTAGCGCGAGATTTGAATCAAGGTTAATTTACTTTATACCGTTTATAGGTACATCTAGAGTTTCTATGTTAGCAATTGACCTGAAGTTTGCAATAGATTAGCTAACGTTTAGCGGAAGATTCAAACTAATTTAAACTTACTTCGTCATTTTTTTAGATACTTTCTCTCGTAAATTATAGATTTATTCCCTAGGCATGCGTTGCTTTTTTGCATGTATGGAAGGCACGCCACTGGATATATAATATATATATATATATATATATATATATTGTTTAGGGGATAGATTCACAAATCACAATACACGGGTGAGTATAAATGTGCGTTCTGGCATAGGTAGGTATATTATAAAGCTTGTACTGTAGTAAATATTAACAAAATTGTATCACTGGGGGGCGCGGCGTCGTGACGCCTGCGACGCGTTTGTTCACTCGTACAATTTCGACGCCGTTCGTATACTTTCGCGTGCACTTTGGTGGTAGAATCCATTTTATGTTAGTATTTCACTCAAGTTTCCGAGACAGGTGGCCTATTCATTCTTCTTTTATATTATATTATTTTGATGGGGTATCGATTCCAAAAAGGCACGTATAATTTGTATAAAAGTTTAAAATTACTGTTTATTCACTTATTTGCCTGTGCCGAGTTTTTTTTGTAAAGTGTATACATAATAATATATAAATATTTTAAAATAACATCGAGTTATCGAATCAGCTATGCATTGCTTTTGGCAATGACATTTTGAGTTGCCGCTTAATTATTCACACATTATAAGTATATTATAAACACAACTTATTTCTATAAATAGGAAGACTTATCTCACATGATCATGCACGCGTAAAGTTTTATAGGTTAAGTTATGGTTAAATTTCACACCGGGGATTGATTTGACAGAGTAGCACAAAGTGCCTTAAGTACGTACTAAATAATGTGAACTTTCCGTCAAACAATACTTATCTAATAAACGATGTCTTAGTTATTTTGCAGTGTTTTTAACCAACATACCTACGCTATAGATATATTAAGTAATTATTTCATTGTGATTACCATAAATTATTCATAGAGCAGTTAGGGTCCTTATATAAGGTAAGATTTGATAAGCTATAGTTTAATAACTCTATTTACAATTTAATTTGAATTATTGTATTTTATTGAATAATCCTGCACAATTTTGTTAATAAATGATTGTCTAAAATCAGTATTGATTATCCATACAAAACAAACAGAAGAAGTCTCGGTTATAGTATTTTAGCCAACACGCAGTAATTTATTTTCGTACTCGATAAAACGGAGGGAGACCTTTTCCTACACATCCATTTTAAAATGCATGCAAAAGTAGATATTTATCATTACTTGATGTTTCAATAACATATCCAACCAACAGATAAACATACAATCATTAACTATTATACAGTTAACTAAGATGCAGCTTATTTACTAGCTATATTTGCTTAATATATTGTATATTTTCTGCATACTTACACATATTATAAAATTTGATGTATTAGGATAGGTAAAGGTTTACCTTTGTTCTGCAGTAATAAATATTTGATTGAAAATTAAATGAGAGTTATTTAAATAATGAATGATTTACCTAACACAATACATACCAAAAAAACTGATATAAAAATGATAATTATTTTGATAATCGTAAAAATACCTGAATTTCAAATCAAAATACCGCAGTCAAGCTATTAGTATTAGGAATATGTGTAATATGTTTCTTGGTAGTTTGTGTAACAAGCTAGTAGGTACGTTAGAATAAAAATCGATTACGAAGTTGAAACCACTTATAGGTATTACAAAAGGCTGACTAATAAAAATAGTAGATACAATCATACCTACCTCCAAGCCAAAAAAAGCTATGAAATGTTATTAATAATTAGAACTTATATTACTACTCTCGCTTCATACTAATACACTAATAGACATAATCATGTCGCAAAAATAATACATCAAAAATCAGCAATTTAACATAATCTTATAAACTCGCAAAATATAATATCTTATTATAAATAAACGCAACCCGGAAAGGGTTTTTGAAAATTGAACTACAGGATCTATTATGATAAAAAAATAATAGATAGACAAACCATCATAACAGACCCGATTTAGTATAACCTTCATGATAAACGTAATAAAATAACGTACCTACCTACAGTGGCGTAGCTAGGGGGGGCAGGGGGGGACATATGTCCCCGGGCGCCACATTAGGGGGCGCCAAAATGAGTATTAAAACTATTTTTTTAATTTTATTTTGATGTAAACAAATGTATCCCAAATACGTTGGCCAGATTGAATTTTGGAGCTCAACAAATATCTTCATTACTAAACAGTTGGCAAACACGATTTTGGCGCCCCCATTGAGCATTAAGGGGCGCCATTCAACTCATAAACAAAATGACACATCCACAATACAGGATTACTGATGGCGTTTTTTTTTAATAAAGATCAGTTCGGGTTCAAATATTATTCTTCATAACTGAAAGTGACATCTGGTTTTAACAATTATACAGGTTGGATAATGTCGAGTCGACTATAGGATTTTACGTACCTAAGTGCAAAGTAAATAGTATAATACTTCACATTAGTTGAAAAGAGATTAATTTGTCTTTAGATAGGGATGTAGCAAGTAAGTTCAAATAAAAAAAAGAAAAATCTAGCAAATTTTTCGTTAATTATATTTTATTTTACTTGCAAGAAAAAACAACATTGGAAAATTTGCATTACTGATCACATCATCACTGTTTTTGGATTATCATGTAAAAATTGTTAATATTATTTTTTTTAACAACTTTCGCATACATTTCTGAAAAAGTTTTTACTCCACATTTTTAACAACATTTCATTTAACTCCCTAAAAAGACCATTCCAGTCATGTATTATAAGTATATTTTAATTTTTTATAAAATTTTAACAATACGTGGCGGCGAAATTGCCATCCACACTTCTCAGTATTATACAACCAGATAAGTCTCCATATGATCAGTCATGATTATACAAAAACTTAACAGTCTAATGCCGGGAAAAATCACCTATCTGGATAGATATCTAGATATCTGGATATACAGGATATCAAAGGATTAGGCTCAAAACGCAGGTTCAAAATACCAGCATTGTGCTTGAAAAATCTGTGTTCAAAAATTTTCTTACAATATTACAAGTGTTTATTGTAATAGTTTTTTGAATTTCAATATATAAATTTACCGGTGAATCTAATTTTTGGTAATTATTTATCAAAGATTTCGGAGTTACCCCTATAGCTGACATAACTAATGGTATTATGTAAACAGACCTAGAATGCCAAATATGTTTTATTTCTCCCGCTAGTTCTGTATATTTACGTATTTTTTCTGCGACAGTTGTTTGTATATTATGCCTATTTGGGACAGCGATGTCTATTAGATACGTAATTTTATTGTTTTTATCATATAATACTAAATCGGGTCTATTATAATGTATTTGTCTATTTTTAATTATTGTTTATTTTAGGGGCTATACTGGCCACCTAAAGGTTGACTAGGTATATATAGGGATGCTGGTTGTTCGGCGCTCACCTTTATGTATTTTAGATTGACTCCAAATGAAAGAATAGATGAATGATTAAGCTTAAAGAATTTAACTATCAGAAGGTGTATTTTTTATAACAATTTCTCATCAAAATTCTATCCTCCGTATCAGATTGAAGACCTGA
Organism: Athripsodes cinereus; assembly: GCA_947579605.1. NCBI lineage: Eukaryota > Metazoa > Arthropoda > Insecta > Trichoptera > Leptoceridae > Athripsodes > Athripsodes cinereus. The sequence continues at coordinate 16,155,994 of OX388329.1, forward strand.
TAAGAAGGATTGTGGAATCAGGTTTTAGAAATGAGAGATACTGGTGTTTGGTACTTACATGTATATTAACGATTCACAAATTACAATTATTGAATAATAAATAAATTTACAAGTAAAAATGATAATACGCAGATTGCGTCTAAGAAAATTTAATAGTACGACACAAGTGTAGCGGGACGCGGGGGGAACGAAACTGGTTCGTGTCGCCTGCGATTTATCGTTCGGGCGGTCGGTCGGCCGCGTGAAGGTGGGAGTCGGGTGTTGCCACATACCGCTACATCAGTCCCCCCCCAGAGGTCTTGACAGGTTAAGACCTCGATGAGATCCTAAACCTGACCTTCCTGCCACTTCTGGTGGTGTATTGTGGTGGTTGGCTCTCGTCTGGCTCCTGTGCTCCCCGGTCGTCATAGTGTGGTGGATCTATGCATGAGTAGGCCGGTTTGCATCTGTCCCAGGATACCGTCTTCTGTTCACGTCCTGTTTGGATGGTGACGGTCTTGTCCTGCCTGGTTAGGACTTGATATGGTCCTTCGTAGTTGGGCTCCAACGATTTGTGGATTCTGTCATTTCTCAGGAAGACCTTTGGACTACTTTTTAGGTCTGGGTGGACGAAGACAGATCTGGAGGTTCTGTGAGCAGCTGGTCTAGGTTGCAAGGCTTGTAGGTTGCTTCTTAGGATGCTGGCGTAAGAGGTGGGATCTACGTAAGTGCCTGGCTCTTGTAGCAGGTCTGCTGGTACCTTGAGCGTTGTGCCAAACGTCATTTCTGCTATTGAGACTGGGTGATCTTCTCTGACGGCTGTCCTTATTCCTAAAAGGACTAGTGGTAGTGCCTCTGTCCACGGTGTTGGTAAGTGGGTTTTTAAGGCTGTCTTGAGGGTTCTGTGTAACCTCTCTATCATCCCATTGGCTTGTGGGTGGTAAGGTGTCGTCTTTACGTGGTTGATCCCCATGTTTTTGCAGAAAGTTTTGAACTCACTGGATATGAACTGTCTTCCTTGGTCTGTTACGATCTTATGAGGTATTCCATACCTTGAGATCCACTGGTCTAGTATGCTCTTGATTATGTCGATTGAGGTAATGTTCTTCAGAGGAGCAACTTCGGCCCATCTCGAGAATCTGTCGATTATTGTCAGGCAATACCTGTTTCCTTCTGCTGGTGGAAGTGGACCAATGAGATCCAGATGAATATCTTCGAATTTGCCTCTGGGCATTCTAATATTGCCGATATCTGTTTTCGTATGTTTGTGGATTTTGTTTTTTTGGCATTCTTCACAAGACCTGGTCCATTGTTTGATGTCTGTATTGAAATGTTCCCATATCCCTTTTGGTTTCAATGTGCGCAATGTGGCTGCTATTCCAGGGTGGCATAGATTGTGGCCGTTGAGGAAGAATCTTTTCCTTAGTGTGCTGGGAATGTAGGGTCTCCAGTTGTCTCCTTGATCATCTACAATTATGGAGTGGCCCTGGATCTTGTGATTTTTCAGGTTGAGTGATGTGGGGTTGTTTGCTAGTAGATTGGTGAGGTTTTTGTCTTTTTTTTGTTCTCTCTCAAGTTCTTCTAGGTTTATTGCTTGAGGTGTCCATACTTCCTCTACTCGTGACAACATGTCTGCTGTCGTGTTTTTTTCGCCAGAGACATGTCTGATGTCTGTTGTAAACTGGCTGATATAATCAAGGGATCTTACTTGTCTGGGCGATTCTTTGGCTGTTGGCTTCTTTGTGAAGGCATATGTCAGCGGACGATGGTCCGTGTAGATTGTGAAGTTTCTTCCTTCTAGTAGGTGTCTATGATGTTTCACTGATTCATAAATTCCCAATAGTTCTCTGTCGAAGGTGGAGTATCTTCGTTGTGTAGTGGTTAGTTTCTTGCTGAAGAATGCAATGGGACGCCATGTTTGTTCTTGGTACTGTTGGACTACGCTGCCTATGGCTGTGTCTGAAGCGTCTGTCCATAGACTCAACGGTGCTTGATGATCTGGGAAGGTTAACAATGTGTTAAGTGCTAATTCTTCTTTGAGATTTTCGAAGTCGTTTTCGAGGGTTGGAGTCCATGGTACTGGTCTTTTGTCTTTCTTCTTAGCACCTTTGAGAAGATCGTTCAATGCTGCCATTTTGTGGGCTGCTTTTGGGAGAAAGCGGCGGTAGAAGTTCATCGTCGCCAGAAATGTACGCAGCTCTGAGATAGTTTTTGGTTTTGGGAATCTCCTGATGGCTTGGACCCTGTCTTCTGGTGGTTTGATGCCATCAGCGCTTATTTGGTGACCTAAAAAAATAACTTGAGTTCTATTGAACTCACATTTGCTAGGATTTATTGTCATATTATATGCTGCTAGTCTTTCAAACAACTTTCTCAAATGGACTTTATGTGATTCTTCGTCTTTTGACGCTACTAAAATGTCATCCATATACGGATAGCACGCTTCGAGACCACTTGTGAGCTCGTTTATGTGCCGCTGTAACGTCTGGGCGGCGTTACAGAGACCAAAACTCATCTTGGGGAATTCAAAGAGACCAAATGGGGTGGTTATGGCGGTTTTTTTAATGTCGTCTGGGTGCACAGGGATTTGGTGATAAGCCTTCTCCAAATCTAGTTTGGAGAAAACTTTGGCACCGTGTAAATTGTTAGTTATGTCATGGATATGTGGCAAGGGATATCTATCAGGGATGGTTATCTTATTAAGTTGCCTGTAGTCACCGCATGGCCTATAGCTGCCATCGGATTTTTTTACCATGTGTAAAGGGCTTGCCCAGTTGCTGCTGGACGGTCTGCAAATGCCGCGCTCGACCATCTTTTCGAATTCCTTCTTTGCGATGGTGTATAATTCGGGAGAAAGTCTCCTAGGTTTTGCGAAAACGGGTTGGCCTTTAGTTTCTATGTAATGTACCGTGTTATGTCTTATGGGTCCTTCTTTCTTGTTGATATTTGTCAAGTCTGGGTATTCTGCAAGCATTTTTTGGTATTCGTCTTGCAAGTCTAGAAGGGATACCGACGATTGAGGTGTATTAGTTAATTTGGTTCCTATTGTAAGGTTTGTGGTATTGTCCACGAGACGGCGTTTCTTAAGGTCTACCGATAAGTCGAAATGTTGCAGAAAATCTGCACCTATAATTGCCCTTGGAATGTTGGCAATAATAAAGTTCCAAGTGAACTTCCTTCTTAGGCCTAAATCCAATGAAAGGATTGATGTGCCGAAGGTTGATATTTTGCTACCGTTTGCCGCGTATAGCTCTAAGTTTGTTTGGTTTTTGTTCGTGGTGGTGGTATTTTTGAGTTTAGGAACGATTGATACCTGTGATCCTGTGTCTACCAAAAAGGATTGGCCGGTTTTTCTGTCTATGACGTGTAAACGGCTCTCTACTACCAGTGCAGACGCCGTTAGTTCTGGCTGGTTGTCTCGTTTCCCTGTTTAGATTTGTTGAATTTGCAGGGAGGAATGCATTTAAAAGCGCGTTTGCCGAATTTGTAGTGGTAGAAACACATGTCGCTGTCTTCCCTGTTTCTAGACCCTGATCTATTCCTATTCCTATACTGGTTGTTCCTAGGGAATGGGCTTCTTGACCTAGTTCTACCTCTAAATCTATTGTTCTGCTGCGATGTAAAGTCGTTTTGTAGACGTTCTACCTGAAGTCTTAGACTAGCGATTTCCCTTACCAGGTCCGTATCTCTGGGTTCGGGGGTTTGTTGTTGATGCAAGGCAGCTACTTCGACAGGTTTGTACACCTGGTGGATTTTATCCGCGATTTCGGCCGCCTGTACTAAGGTGTGAGTGCCTACTGCCAAAATTGCTTGTGTGTTATGCGGTAGTTGTTGTAACCAGAGGTGTTTTAGTATATTTTGATTTACCGGCGTGTTACCTACCATGGCCTGCATTTCCCGGAGCAAGGTGGATGGAGTTCTGTCACCTAATTGTATGCCTGAGAGGAGTTTTTTTAGTCGGTTTTCCTCTGAATCTCCGCAGCGGCTCATCATGGCTGCTTTCAGGGTGTCGTACCTATCTTTGCACGGAGGGTTACTTACAATGTCACTCACTATACTCAAATGCCTAGGTTCGATCGAAGCTACTATGTAGCTGTATTTTGTGTTGTCGTCCACGATCCGCGCGAGGCTGAACTGCGCCTCGAGTTGGAAGAACCACAAATGAAGGTTCTCAGGCCAGAAGGGTGGCACTTTGACGGAGACCTTTTCCATGAAGGAAGTACGGTCTTGTGTGTCGTCGGTGGGATCTCTAGGTGGTAGTGGGAAAGGCTTGTCGTTTGCGTTGGCCATTTTGTATGAGCTCACGAGTGTACCGAATGCGTGTATTTATGGTAGGTATGAGTATGTAAAAATTGTTGAAAAGTTGTTTGCCTAATTGTTTGTGCTATATTCGTATTAAGGTATGAATTGTGTTTAGTAATCTGATTATATATGTTTCATATGCATACGTAAGATTAAAATCACAAAACTGATAATAAATAAAGAATTTGTAAGATTGAAATCACAAAACTGCTAATAAATAAAGAATTTGTAAGGTTGAAATCACAAAACTGCTAATAAATAAATATGAAGATATGTGATAAGCGATGCTTGTAGTTATATACTGTGTAGTAGGTATTTGTTTTTTTTATAAAAGTGAATATTTGTAGTTGTACCTACTTTAAAAATTGTTGTGTGTTATAAATGATAAGCTGAATTGCAAAAATAAATTGGTTGAATATTTGATTTAGTATATCTGTCTATAGATAGAATGTAGTATGTGTAGCAAAGATTATATTGGATCACTTAGGTATAAAATTTCTGTTGCATGAAATAATATGAAGAATTTAAAAATCTATAAAAGTGTAAGAGCGATTGTATAAAACACTTTTTCGCCGTGTTGGCGTATATAAAATTAAACTTATTTGTATGTAAAAATATTTTTTTAAAAATATGTTGTATTGCATCGTAAACTTTTTCACACAAAAAGAATTTGTTCTGTTATCACATTAATTACCGCTCAAAACTTGTAATCAGTATATGTTGAAATGTTTTCTACAAAAGAATCAAATTACAGAAATTAAATAAATATTTTAAATACAATATATGAACTTGGAAAATTATTTGACTGAGAAGTGAATTTATTGATTGAATTAATTTATCACGAAACCGATGCACTGAAATTCAGCTGTATTGTAATCAAAACAGAATTCAACAATTGTTAAAACATACGGTTAGTACTTTTGGTGCCTTAGTATGCCTCTTTTTGTATAGCTTATATAGTTATTCTATTCTTTTTTTTTGAGAACTTTGTGTGGGTACTATTATTTTTTGTACCTACTGTTAATTATTTTTTGAATATTTTTTAGTTTCGTGCTTATTTATTTTTTTAGCACTGATTATATTATTTTTTCGTGCTTATTGATTTTTTAGCACTAATTATATTGTTTTTTTTTCCGTGCTTGTTGATTTTTTAGCACTGATTATGGGCACAATTCTTTTGTTAGTATTTTTTCACTTGGCACAATTTTTATACGTTACAAAGCAATTGAAAAGGACGTTCACAACACTGATGTTTTATATTAAACGGACTTTGTCCGGAGAAGTTAAAAATGTTTAAAAAAAATATAAAAAAAATGCTACGCCTTATAAGGAAGAGTTCTCGGTAGGTATTAGTCTCGTCTGATGTTATAAAAGATAAGAAGTTAGAAAAAAAAATGAAGCTATTTTGCAGACGAGACTTGAAAAAGGCGTGAGAGTATTCTTCCTGAGCTTCGCTCGCCCGCTGCGCCCCTTATGTGTCTTTTGTCGTTATAGATGGAAGTGAAATGTTTTAAGTAGAACACTTTGTTATCAATTGAAGTTAACGCGAAAACACCAATCTCTCTCTGATTCCTTCTTGAAATAAATTAAAATTGATTTTGATGAAGTATGATAATGTGTAATGAGAGTAAAAAATTAATTATATGTAATTGTTCAATGATAAGAAGTATATTAGCTGATAATAGGTAGGTAGTCGGTGGGTTAGTCAGTTAAATATTCAGCAGAAAAAAGAGCTACCCACAGTAGATTTTACAATAGGTATATTTGCAATATCAATTTACGGCTGTTAATTTTATAATTTAATTTTTATTGATTTGCCGTATTATACACAGATTTTACATATTACTTTACTCTGTATTATTATTATAAAAGTAAAAGTTCAAAGTCGGGTTCACCAGTTTTAGGGGCTATACTGGCCACCTAAAGGTTGACTAGGTATATATAGGGATGCCGGTTGTTCGGCGCTCACCTTTATGTATTTTAGATTGACTCCAAATGAAAGAATAGATGAATGATTAAGCTTAAAGAATTTAACTATCAGAAGGTGTATTTTTTATAACAATTTCTCATCAAAATTCTATCCTCCGTATCAGATTGAAGACCTGATAAGAAGGATTGTGGAATCAGGTTTCAGAAATGAGAGATACTGGTGTTTGGTACTTACATGTATATTAACGATTCACAAATTACAATTATTGAATAATAAATAAATTTACAAGTAAAAATGATAATACGCAGATTGCGTCTAAGAAAATTTAATAGTACGACACAAGTGTAGCGGGACGCGGGGGGAACGAAACTGGTTCGTGTCGCCTGCGATTTATCGTTCGGGCGGTCGGTCGGCCGCGTGAAGGTGGGAGTCGGGTGTTGCCACATACCGCTACATTTATCATAATAGATCCTATAATTTTGATTTTCTAAAACCAGTTTTGGGCTGTATTTATAGTATGGTATTATTTTTCGCGAGTTTATAAAATTATGTTTAATTGCTAAATTTTGTGTATTATTTTTGCGACATGATTATGTTTATTAGTATATTCATTTTGAACGAGAGTAGAACAACCCAAAACTATACATATATTGTATTGTTTCCGGTTTGGCCAGACATTTCCTACATGAATTATAAGTTATATTTTGATTTTTTGTAATGTATTTTTGGTATTTTTTTGTATACTTGTACTTGATCTTAAATAGCCAGTATAAAACTCTCGTTTTCCTCATACAATTCCCTAATGGTCAACCATCTGTTTGATGCATATTTGTCAACATGAGATTGATTGAGATCATTGAAGTGTCTGGCATGAAGTTCTTTCGTACCCCAAGATTCTAACAAAATGTTTAATTAGTTTATTCGCTTACCTACTATTTCGACATTTAAATTTAATGATGTATGATTTTTGTCGGCCTGTATTCTAATTTTATGAAATATAGAATTAATTTGTTTATTTTAAAAAAAATTAAGTAAAGAGGGAATGTTAACAATTCCTCTTCCTCCTATACTTCTAGGCAGAGTCAACTTTTTTTTCGCGGAATTGGGATGGTGATACCTATTTTTTGTTAATTGTGTTCTTATTAATCTTTCCAATTTATTTGTTTTTGACCATTTTATGATGCCAAATGAGTATTTTAATAACGGAATAGCCAACGCGTTTATTGCTTTTACTATATTTTTGGTTGATAGATCACATTTAAATATTTTATTTTATCTATCTTTAAAATCATTTGTTAATTTATTTTGATTTCAGTGTGATATAAATTTTTGGGTTGCGAAAAACCGTATTTGTAAAAATAAGTATTTGTATATTTCATTATTACTAAGATTATTTATTTGATAATTTGAAGCTATGTCCTGATATTCTAAACGACTACTACTACTATACCCCACTTGTGGCATATCCCACAAGTGGGGTAGCCAGCAGACCAGCTGCATCCAAGATATTAGATATAAGAAAGCTGATATTCTAAAACTTTACCTTTATCAATATGTAAAGTTTTAAATTTATCTGGCTTAATTGTTTACAATCGTATAGAGAATTATTAGTTTGTAGTGTTGGGGAATTCTCAAGAAATTATTTATTGGAGAATTTCGGAGAATTATGATGTATTTTGAGGCAAATATATTTTTGATTGTTCATTTTTACAATAAGGATATGGTAATGTGTAAAAGAATGTACTTAAAAGACTAGTTTTTAAAAGGAAAAAATAATATAACATAGGAAAATTTTTGTTTTTCAATTTTAAGTAAAGTTCATTGTTCACTTATTAGTTACTAGTTTTTGTAACCCAGCATCGCTCGGGTTGAAATAAACAGATAACAGACAAGTACATGAGTTATTGAAAAAAATACAGTCAGCGTTTAAGTAAATAAAAGTAGTAAAATCCTCTTCAAAATGGAAAAAACTTGAAGTTTGACACCCTACATGCCCATTTAAAAAAATGGTAGGTACCTACATGGAAAAAGTATTCAAAATCTCCGATTTGGGCCCGAATCAGCCGCATGAAGTTTTGGACCAATCAGGTTTTCAGATATTGGGCGAAAGGTTATAATATTTTTGGGAAAATTATGGAAAGAAATTTCTCTTCCATCAGAGGAGAAATTCTCGGAGAAATTTCTCGTTCCCGAGAAATTTATTTTGAGAATTTTCTCTACTCACATCACTATTAGTCTGTATTCTATTTCATTAAAATACTAGATTCATGCTCCGAAAATGAACCATATAAATCGCAAAATTTCAAAATTTTCTTGGGGGCTACGAGAAGGGGCGTAGATTTTGTGTCATGTCCCCGGGCGCAGATGACCCTAGCTACGCCACTGCCTACCTAATAGACATCCCATACAACCATTTTGGTATCAGTTAGAGAACATTCACTACACTCGTTTTCCTACACCGGGATCAAATTGGTATCAGGGCGCGCACTTTTTGTTAAACGGTTCCTAAAAATGGGGAAGGTTAGTCACAGCTACATTCTATATTCTATAGCGCGCGCGCGCGCATCTCAACAGAAAACACGAACATGAACACGGAGAAATCCGAACGACAAACGAAAATAATAGATGACATGTTTCGTTGTAGCTGCGTTCTATCTGTGTGGTGCATCGTTGTTTTGTCGTAAAATTATTAATGGCGTTGATTGCGGAAGCGATCTAATAAATGATAAAGTATTTCGGAGATCATCGTCATTTTGAGTGCGAGATGTTGATTGACTGTGCAGTTTATAAAAATATTCACTAGAAACAAGAACGCCATTTGAATTCTGAAGGTAGGAGATATTGTTTTATAATTATAATATTTATGTAACTACAAAAATTAAAGAAATTGATACCACCAGGTAGCTGGCAAATGATATTGGTAAAATTAGGATAAAATATTGACGAATCTATGTCAAATTTGTTATAATAATCAGATAAATTGCATTTTTGAAATGGCTTGGCATTTAGTATCATTGTTCCAATATGGCCACACTCGTTTAATGGACCTTAAATGGTTATCAAACTGTGCGGCAGTATCTGATATAATTATGTACGTAAATTAATTTTCTTTGAGTAATAATATTTTTTAATATTTGGTATTTTGATGTTTTTAGATATATGCGATCTTGCAGACTAGACATGCACTGTGAAGGAAGTAGACACTTTTATCCAAAATAGTGTTATTAACCATAACAAAGGTTGAAAATAAAGGCGTAAGTATTATTCATTACACATATACCTATAAGAAATTGAAGTAATTGTGTTTTTTCTTGTGTGTACTGCTTTATTTAATTTGTTATATGAATGATGATGTGCAAGAAGAATAAAACAAATAAATAAATAAAATTATTTGCAAAGAAAAAAGAGTTATTAAATGAATAATATTTTCTATTTATTTTCAGATTAAAACATATAAGAAAATTGGGACAATAAGAAGATATGCAAATTGAAATGGAAATGACCAATTGATTTAATTAAAACCATTTTTTGAAGACACCATGATTGTGAAGTGAAATTTGACCAATTTTTACAATATCTTGCATCTAATTAAACCAGTCTACCTGCAGGAATTTGCAACAGAAATTACATAATTTATTTCAAAATCATTTTTGTTTATGTACATTAAATTGTTTTTCATATGTATGTGTGTGTTTTTTTTAATATACTTTCCATTCCATACCGATGTTGGAGTAAGAGTAAAAAAGATGGTAAATATTAAAAAAAAAAATATACATAATTCACATTGTAGATAAAACAGGTATGAATATTATATAATTTTTATCACTCATAGAAATGAGTTAACACTTAACTCTGTCAAGATCGAACATTTTAATTTAATCTTGTTCATACCCCTTCTGTGCAATGTTGAGCAACACTGGTATTGTTTTGACAACTGTCAACTTATTACACGACCAAGACCTTGAGATAACTTTTTCTATAACGGCTACTTCTTTGGGTACACTAAGTGTACTAAACATCATTCAGTGGCAATTTGGGTACGACGCGTAGACATTATTCCTTTACATTGTGTTCTTAACATCACGCATTCTCAAATTAGTTGCAGTGCGTGGATATTGAGTGTACATTTTGTCATATAACCTTACACTATAGCGTTTAGAACACGGCGGGTGAACATTGTATGTACAATATGTGTATGGATTATTTTGTGGCTGATATTTTAGTCACGGCGACCGTATTTGGTTGTATGGGATTGGTGTCCCAAATACACATATGTAATATATAAACAACCGTCGCAGAAAAAATACGTAAATATACAGAACTAGCAGGTGAAATAAAAAAAAAATGGCATTCTAGGTCCGTTTATACAAAACCTTTAGTCATGTCAGCTACAGATGTAACTTCGAAATCTTTAATAAATAATTTACAAAAATTAGATTTACCGATTAATTTGCTTTAATTAATTAAACGGCTTTTAGCTTACAGTGAAAGGTGTATAAGGTTTAATTTGGGTTTATTACAAAATCCATATAGGTAGGTATATCTTAAAAAAAATATACATAAAAATTCAAAAATCTATTATAATAAACACATGTAATATTGTTAGAATGTTTCTGTACACAGATATTTCAGGCAAAGTGCTGGTATTTTGAGCCCGCGTTCTGAGCCTAATTCTTTGACAGCTTGTATATATATCTGGATAGGTGATTTTTTCCCGGCATTAGACTATTAAGTTTTTGTGTGACCATGACTGATCACATGAAAACTTATCTGGTTGTATAACGCTGAGAAGTGTGGGTGGCAATAATTATGCCGCCGCGTTAAAAAATAATATTTTGATAGTTAAATCTATGAAACATTATTTTTAATGAGAACTTATATTTCAAATTACATATATAAATAAATCTTTATTGGCCATAATTTTACACAAATACATATTATACAATAAAACTCAACATTACAAACGTGACAATGACCAAAATTAGGCCAAAAGGCGGACTTGTTGCTGAGCAACGTCTTCCAGTCAACCCAAAACAGAAACATAAAATAATAATAAATTTTTGGCTTCCTAATAATCAAAGTTAATAATAAATTAATATAATATAATCAAATATACATAAGATACAATAAAATATATTAACAAAAACAAATTAAGCGAGTGAGACTTGTGTAAAAAATAATAATTCATACTTGCATGTAAAAAGAAATAATAATAGAATAAAATAAATAAATATTTGTGCACTTCTGGTGGGTCAAGGACAGAGGGGGAGGAGGGGGGAATGGATAAAAGCTCTTACGTACATACATATTATTTGATATAATTATAGTTATTATTCGTAAGTATCACCTTATTATAAAAGTTATTATATCGCGCAGTGCAATCTTCAAATGTACACACATTTTAATCGAAGTTTACAGCTGTATTGTGTATCTATCATGAAATGGTTAAGATTTCTCCCATCTATTGTATTTTAATACAAACATACGAGGGCGGTCCGATAAGTACTTAGCCTACATAAGAAAAAATGAAAATTTTGGAAAAGTGACGATTTATTTTTTAGCATAGTCTCCTTTTAGCTCTATGCACTTGACCCAGCGATGTTCCAACTTCTTTAACCCGTCTGAAAAATATGTTTTCTCGAGGTCTGCAAAATAAGTCTCCGTGGCGGCGATGACCTCCTAATTCGACTTATATTTCTGCCCGGTGAGTGACTTTTTCAAGTTTGGAAACAAAAAGAAGTAGCACGAGACCAAATCTGGAGAATACAGTGGATGGACCAGCAGTTCGTAACCCAATTCGAACGATTTGGCCGTAGCAATGGCGATGGTGTGAGCCGGTACATTGTCATGTTGGAAGAGCAATTTTTTTTCGTCGAATGGGGTCGTTTTTTTCTGCGATTCGGCGCCGAATCGACCCAATTATTCGGCATAGTAGAGCCCTGTGATCGTTTTATAATTTTCCAGGTGGTGCATGTAGATTACACCTTGTGAATCCCAGAAAACAGTGGCCATCACCTTTCCGACCGATAATACAGTCTTCGCCATCTTCGGAGTACGTTCGCCGGGTAAAGTCCACTGCTTCTACTGTTTCTTGGTCTCTGGTAGGTACCAGTAGATCCATGTTTTGTCAACGGTCACAAAACGACACAGAAACTCCTTCGGATTGCTCTTACACAGCGTCAAACACTGCTCTGAAGTGGTCTCACGGTTGCGCTTGTTGTCCGGAGTGAGAAAACGCGGCACCCATTGCGCCGAGAGCTTTCTCATGCCCAAAATTTCATGAATGATATAATATAACCCATGTAGTTTTTTGAAATGCCAATTATCTTAGCTATCTCACGCACTTTCAATTGGCGGTCTGCCAATACGATATCGTGGATTTTTGTCTCATTATCCTCCGTCGTAGCCATTTTCGGGGCACCTGGGCGTGACTCGTCAAAAACCGACGTATGACCACGTTGAAACTCGTAAACCATATTTTGACGATCGTTATCGAAGAAGAAGAGTCACCGTACACAGCATCCAAGCGCTCTTTGATTTCACTTTGCGATTTCCCTTCCAAAAACAAGAATCGAATCACCAACCGATATTGCTCTTTTTCCATTTTTCTAAAATCCGTGGACCCGCCCGCTTCCACATGCGGTTAAAACATAACTATGAGTCCAATTCGGCTGAAATTTTGACAGAAGCCATCTACAAGAATGTACTACACGATGGTAAACTTTTCTTGTGATAGTGGTGCCGACGAGCGCTGAGGCTAACTACTTATCGGACTGCCCTCGTAGACACCCGATGGAATCCACTTCACAGACACTCACTGTAGGTATATATAAATATATGAAAACAAAAGTGATATAGGTACCTACCTATTGTTATACAGTAGGTACCGTAAATAATTTTGACGTCAAACACCATTGCGGATTTTTTTTTAAAGAATTTTTGTACTAGCATTAACAATTCACTGAATTTATTCATAAAGTTCCAGCTATATTTTTGTACACTTATTGCACTTTTATAAAGCTTTATTAGTTTAATCAGTTCACTGCACAATCAATGCATAATAATCGTTGATTGTCTAATGGTCATTCATTTTCAGTAATATAATGATATAGTTCATTTTCAGAAATCCTTTCATCCTGTTCAATAAAGTACACTATTATCGTCTTGAATAGTTCTTGATTTCTAATCGATAATTGTTAATATGTACAGCCTGCTGGCTACCCCAGTTGTGGGATCTGCCATGATGGTATATGTAGTAGTAGAAATAGCAGTTTTAATTAAAAAAAAATACGTTTATTTAGGTACTACGTCAATGATTTAAGCCTATGCAGGTATAGGTAAATGTTTAATACGTAGGTACTTTATAAGCTTGGGACTAGTACCCAATATGTAAAGATACCGAGAAATTTTCGATCGCTTGATCTCAACAAAGTTACAGGAGAATTGACTGTAAAATATAATTATAGTTACCTAGAAATTTGTTAAATATTATTATTATTTTCGATCCCACATTTTTATCAGTCCCAATTGAGAAACATTGTTTAGTTCTTCGTAAATCGAAAGATTGCTAAATGATGACAAAACAAATCATCCATTGTCAATCTTTATCATCGTAAGAATTATTTAGATAGGAAAGTATAGTAGACCAGATAGGTACTTTGAAATAATTAAGGGCAATGCCCACCGCCCCCAGCATAACGAAAATGGACTGAAGATACAAAGATGGTGAAACAATTCGAATATCCTGTAGCAAATTGAAAATTCAACCATGGGGTAGGAGGTGGAGGGAAGGGTCCGAATGGTAGAAATTTTTCGTTTGTAGCAAATTTGAAAATAAAGACTGAGAAAACTAAGAAAAGAAATTGTCTTCTATAGAAAATCCTGCGTACGTACTTTATCTATATTCTAACCAAATGTTTACTGTAATTTAGAGATGAATAAATAAATAAATTAGGTCCATATCATCCTAAAAAATTAAAATGTATGAAAATTATGAGTAGGTTTAGCTGGCAATTATTATGATGTATTATAATAATACATTGTAAACATTAAATATATTATAGTAAATATCAATATTCACATAAATATCTCTCAGCAACTCATTTAAAAAAATAATGAAAAGGCACGTATATGTACAAACTACAAGGGTACGCTATACCGCCAGAATATTTTGGTAATGGGCTGTACTACAGATTTCTCCCTCCGCGCGGTCTTCATCTTCCCTTTCCCCGCAGTTGTTTCCCCGCTAGGATGCAAAATCAAACAAACAGAAATCATATTGAAATCCAGTAAGAATACGTCGTAGATTAGTTATTGCGAATAGGCTATACATCTTTCTCTCTTGCACCGTGCCACACTTCATGGTATCGCATTATTTTACAACTTAGTCAGTAATAACAATAGATATAGGTAAGTAGACTACTTACATAACAATAGGCTTTTATTGAATGATTCTATTCAAAATAATATAAGATAGACATCAACATTAATATAATCTTTACATTATCTACATAATCAGGATAATATTGTTATTGAAAAACATTGACTCTTTGACGCTGAGAAAATATTATATCCATCATTATCTCAAAACAGGTTGCAAACACAATTTGGTTTACCTATGCAAAATTATTTAAATTTACAAGTAGGTATATTATAATCATTATACAATATTGTAGTACCTTTTCCTGCTGTATGGTTTAGAATAATAATAATAATAATAAACCGGGTAATAATAATACCGGGCTAGTTGGAAGACATAACTGTTATTTTGAGGACACTTTTTTTATGTAATATTGTAACCACAGTACAGTGAAGAATAAAATAAATAAATAAAAATAAACTTTATTGCAGATTAAGGAGCATACATTCAAGTTATAAAACAATGTGATACATATAAATGATACTGCGCAATGGGCGAGTACCTAATTAATTAAGAGAATACACAATTTATAAATAATCAAAAATTTAATTTAAAATACGTAATAATAAATAAAATTGAAATAAAAAACTGTTATTTTCACTCATCAAAAATTATCTTTATTGTCTTTTACGTGAGTTATTCGAAATGATGTCTTTGATGCAACTCGAAAATTTACAGAATAGAGTGGGAGACCTATTTTTACAGGACACTCCACGGGGTTTTCTAAATTTCTAATTTTAGTATTGTCACAGAGAGGATGACCTGTATGTTTACAAGTACTTAGTACCATTAGTAGGTAAGTAAGAAATCTTGTATGATTGTTTATGGTCAGGTTTTGTTGCTCCCGTGAAGTCCCCAGTAAAGAATTGGTCTCCCACTGTTTTCTGTTAGTTTTCGGACGTCCAATGTAAGAAAGGTATTTATATTACATTTTGTTTAAGACATTTAACATCTTCAGTTCAGCAATGAGGTATGCCACCCATCTTGAATGTCTTTAATTTTATTGGCTCAAACAGTCCTCCGTTGTCCAACTTGCATATTTATTATGTCAGTTGGTTCGCTAGCTACCCTACTTATGTATAGGAAACATCGTAATTGTATGAATGAATGAATTTAGTTTCTTTCTTGAGGGCTATAAATTATAACGTGTGAAATATTTGACCTAAGCTAGGTATAAAAAATTGTTCTTCAATTACTTCGGCTCTTGTAATAGTAGGTATTGCATTTGGCCTACTGGTTACCTTGTGAAAGTAATCCTACAATAATTAGAAGACATAGTAAAAAATCTGGGGGTATTTGTTATGAAACGAAAAAATATCACATAAATATTTTAGTCCGTTCGTTTTGCACGTCATTATGTATGTATGTTTATATAATATTTTCAATAGACACAATAATTAGACAAGATTGAGGAAATATAATAATCAATGTCTCATTGGATGGGTATTTTTTTAGTCTAAAATTTTTATACATATCTTATTTCTAGACAGATATAATACAGTTTATAACCAGACTACCATGTAATATTATATTGTAAACAACACTTTATATATATCAGGATAATATTTGTAAAATGGTGTTGCCGGTTTCAAGAGAAAAAATACTTTTATTTATTATTCGTAAGTGTTTATTTGTCCATTTTATGTTCATTTCTAGAGTGAAGCCGGGCTAACAACTTGTAAGTAGGAACTTGAACAATATTATTATTTTGAAAACTTTCTAAATTTTGATACCTGCTTTTAGGGACAATCTTAATTTTGCAGTCTTTATGTCGAGTATTTTGTTTATTACAAAAGCTTTTGTCTATTATTGTGTACCTATTACCTACTCGCAACTATTATGAATAGATATTATACCTATTATAGTAGCATTGTGTTTGTGTATACCGACTTACTTAAAAATTGGTCTCCCACTCTTTTGCATAAGTTTTCGAGTGTCCTGTAAAAAGCAGGTGTTTGAAAATATAGACATTTTACATTCTAATTTCAGCGATGAGGTTTGTTACCCATATTGAATGTCTTAATTATATTTTGGCACGGAGAAAACTGCTTACATGTTTATTATTACACATATGTGGTAGAGGATATATACTTATCTGAAAGAAAGGGTGTGAGGAAACGCGGGCGTCTGAGAACCACGTGACTTGAAAAGGAACCGACGTGCGTGTATGAGAAACTGTATGAATGTGGAGGAAGCGAAGGAAGTGTGTAAAGATAGATCTGTTCGGCGTTCCGTTCTCTCTGCCTACCCCACTTGGGACACGGCGTGAGGGTATAGTATAGCAGAAAGGATGGAACACCAGACCAACCTATTCTTGCACACTTCTTTGCACAATTCCTTCTACTATGGAATATAAGTGAGCTCGTGTTGTTTGTGTTCGAAAAGAGATAAAAAAAAGTCATGAAGGGGCCTATATCTTGATCTGTGTAGTGCTGTAATGTAATTTTCGAGTGATTTGTATAAAGCAGGTATTCGTTAAACATTCCTACTTATGAGAGTGTAGTAAACATTACGTATAAGGCATTTCTAAATGTGTAAAAGGCAGGTGTTCGAAAAAATTAAGACATTTTACATTTTAAATTCTGCGATGAGATTAGACACTCATATTGAATGTCTCGGTTATCTATCGGCACGGAGAGGACAGCTTGCATGTTTATAACATGCAGCTGGTCTGCTGGCTACCCCACTTGTGGAATATACCGTGATGGTATAGTATAGTGTATAGTAAGTATTTATAAATGGCACGAAGAGGATAAATTGTATGTTTATTCCATTTAGTTAATTCATTTCTCGACTAGAAGGAGATTTATTGATTTATGACTCATAAGACTTATAGGTAGACATCAGATACAGTACGTACACCTAATGTTATGATATAATTTGGTTGCGAATTATATGCACAAAAAAATGTGCATTTATGTATACATTTCGATATAATTATGAAAGATCATTTCACAGGAATTAATTTGATAGTTAATGCTTAGAATACAAATGACGACTTAAAATATTATTTAGTACCGTTTACAAAACAGCTGACTATCATCTCATAAGATTCTTCTTAACAATGTAATTCTTATTCAATAATTTATACATAAAGATATGCGATACGTCCACCCCTCTCGACATTCAACTCAGTACTAACATTTATAGACACACCCCTAGGGCAAGGCTAATTTGTATTTGAATTCTATTGAAAGTCCGGTGGGCGAAAAACGAGATTTTTATGCATACAAGTTTTTAGATATTTGAAGAAGAAAATTACATAAACTAAAGTTAGGTTAACAATGATATTTGAGATATTTATATACCGAATTACTCAAAGAAAAAAATGAATCTCTCCGACAAAGAGAACTTGAGATCTGATGCGTATAAATATTAGTTAAGCTTTTTTTCTATATTTTTTTCTGAAAAACTGGTATAACTTATCAAAACGTCTCCGCAATGAAAAGGTAGATAAAATATTGAACTATATTATATATTTTTTTTATGAACGCACCATGAAAGGTATACGTATTTTAGTAGCTGAAAAACATCGAAAAAACGTTGAAATTGACGCTTTCGCTATCGGGGCCCCTTAAGTCGTTCGTTCAAATATTGCACATAAATAATATAATTCTTATTTGGTTAAACTTATCAAACTTATTTTTGTTATTTTTCAGGTGAAATTTGCAGACTCACGTGGTCACTACGGTGGTGACCGCAGCTTCAACAATAGTCTGCTAAAAATACTCGGATGTCACATAAACTAAGCAGTGCTTCCTCCAGGGAAGTTGAGCCGTCATACGGCTTTCCCAACCATTCAATTTTACCCTAAACAACGTAGGTGAGTTGTTTTTCGTTGAACAGTTGTTAATTGTTTATTTCCCGTTTGGGAAAATTTGTTTGTTTTGTTACCATGCGAAGCGTTTCGTAATTTTCTTTTTGTTATTTTTTTCGTATAACATTATAACGTATAGATGTTTCCGTATATGTATAGATTTGATTATCTATAGATCTAATAATATGTAAGTTATGTTGTAATCGATATTTTTTGTTTTAGGAAATGCAGGCGAGAGGAAGGTTTAAGGTCACCTCCGCGGAGGCAAGAGATGGCAGTCCTACATCTCCTGTCTCTGCTTCAAATCAAAATTCGAGAGGGCGACATCAGCAAAGTAAGCGAACCAAAATTATATGCACTAATAAATATTAAATATGCGATGGGCTGACGATCGGGGTAGCTGGAAACATTTTATTTACACCTGTATTATGGTCGCGATCCTCAACACGTAGGGGACTGCGGAAGAAAGAAGAAGAATAATTATTTTATTTTTATTTACCACAAAATTGTACCTGTCGATAGATATAATAACGTGGAAAATCAATAACGATATCACAATACTTGAGAATTCTAGAATGTCAGGTGCTTAGAGATGGGTATAGTATAACAAATAGGTATATATATATTCATATCAAAGTTGGTTTGGGTAGTGCTAGGTATACTTATACGTGATTCTCGGTCAAATTTTTAGGGTGTCGCTATCCAATTAACTTAATACAATAGTGACGTAATTGAGGCAATGAAATATCCCTGTAAAAAGAACGTAACCATCTTGTTACAGGTATTTTTTCGAAGTTAGGATATTTATGTTCAGAAACTCGGCAATACCATTTGATTATTAAAATGCAAATATGTATTAAGATATTATTAATTTATATGTCAATTAAAGTGAACATTATACATATTATGTTGTGAATCTTACACATCAACCTCTAATGAATTGTATTTTTTATCTTTCAGACACATTTTCTAATTCACCATGTATGCAAAGAGCCAGATTCGCAGTTATACCAGAGGACACAGCCCTCGTAGAAGGTGCCACACAGCAGAACGATTCACAAGCCTGGGATTTCGGCGACGACACTGGGGTAAGTTGAAAACTTCTATTTTTATGAAATTGGGAGGTGTTGGTAGGTAGTCGTAAGTGATACGGAAACGGAATGGCGTAGGTACTCCCTCTACGCCATATTTCAAAATATAAAGGTAGGTACATACGCGTAGGTACTAGAAATTCTTTAGGTATTCTATAGTTGGCGTTGGTTGTTCTTAAATTTAAGGTTTCTTAAGGAAATAAACGCTAAAAAGGCTACAATCTTATATTAACGACACACTCAGGACTTTCTCTACGGAGGGGTTCAGCAGTTTAGGAAATATTTATTGATAGCCACGTGGACCTTTTCATGTCATAGTTTTCGCTTTTTGGTAACTTAGTAATTGGTATACGTGCATTATTTCTACCCTCCCGTTGTTTAATTTTCAATTTGGTAAATATAGGAATTGTAATGTTTCACGATATCGATTCTGTAAAACCACCGAATATATAGTCTGTCTTTTAGGAGGGCAGCCTCCCACTTATGAAACCACTTGTGGGAAATGCTGTGATAGTATAGTAGTAATTTCCCACTTCGATTCCAGCCAGAAGTAATTGCCCCAGTTCGCCCCCCCCCTCCTGGTTACAGCCATGCTTTTAATATTGAATGATGATAATTTATATTAGGATTAGATTTTATTATGTTTTAGAATTATAATCGTGTATACCTACCTATTATTTAAGTAACCGGGGACATATTATTCATCATTAGTTTAGGTACAAGTAATTTCAATTTATCGTGGTTATGCTGCCTATTTGTTTTCAACACACATAAAATATACGATGGGTTTATTTCACATTCATTATAGTGTAGGTACTTTTTATAATTATGTAGGTACCTATTTAAAATTTTCACCTGTGAGTGGTTTAGGATCAAAAGTTGTCAAATGCAATGTTTTTTAAACAAGTACCTATGGGAAAATATGCTACGTACTAAGTTGTATCAAAATGAATTTTTCAAAATAATAATAATACTTACGATAGTTTATAATTTATAGAGCCGCATAGTGATAATATTTACAAGTAATTCAAGGGCGAAAATCAATGTCAGTACGGAAGTCCGGTGGCTCGTGTGGGGCGGAGGTAACGCTCTTGCCTTTGAGTCACGCAATCCCGGATTCGATTCGCGGCCAGATTGAAGAATGATCTTTTTCAAATTGTTCTGGGTCTGGATGTTACATGTACCTACTTATGTGTTTAGTGCATTGTACATAATATGTGTATCGTCGCGTTAGTACCCCTAATACATACAAGATTCATAACTTAATTTGGGACTAACTCGATTTGTGTGAATTGTCTATACATATTATCAGTCAAAATCTAATTAGTTTTTTTGGTTTTACCGACATTTTATCAAAAACGGATTTGTCCAATTTCGATACCATACCACACATTTATTAGATAATAATTTCTATCACATAATTATGTAGGTAGGTATCATCGTACAGGTGCATTGTTTATGAACCGCGCTACCAATCTACGAGCACGAGCGATACAACAATATTGTACGTTCGTTTTGTAGTTCGTACCGTCAAGAATCAAGTGCGAATGGTGCGAACTGTGTTTGCGGACAGCGGACTGCTAAAGTGACAGACGAAACGGAGTGAGAGAAGAAGTGACAGTCACCGGGATCGCAAGTTATTGTTCGCGTAGTTACTTCATAATCATTACAATCCGTATAAAACTTCGTAAGTCTTTGTGAAATTGTTTTTAATTGAATAGTTCAGTTTATTGTTCTACAAATGGACATAAAGTAGTGAATAAAAAAGGTGACTTAAAAGTTTGTTTAAAATTAAGATTTACTTGTGGTGTGCCTATTTGCTAACTTTGCATTAGAAATTCTAATGATGTCAATTTTTTAAGAGTTTATTCTAATAGTTGTTTAACATTATATACAAAAATGTACTATGATATTTATATAAATTCGAAGAAAACAAATTTTGATACACGAAGTTCAACTTAGTTTGTTGTTTAAATTTGTTGTCAAATCTAATGTCATCACCCAATTTATGAACTCATCTCATGATTATATGTAGGTACATGGGTACTCCTAATTACTGCTTATAATTCTCTATTTATTGATAGTAAACGGCCATTCAGAAACATATACTTTTGAAGGCAGTTCTAAAAATTATAAATATGCAGCCCTTCTAAGATTTCCTTCAATACATTTTTTGTCATTGTTCACAACATAGTGTTGGCATTATTTAATTGCTTTGTTAGCAACTTTATTTAGCTGTAAATTGTGAGTAAACTGGTTCAATATTCTTAGTATATTATCACATAGCTGTACTAAAATAAAATATAGGTAAAGTGATGATTTCATGTTCGTGGATTCACAATAACCTCAATATTCATGTATCACAAATAAACCTTGATATCAAGTGTAACCATATCTTAAAATATCTATTGAACCTCATACAAATTGAGGAATCACTTAAAATTTAATGCACTGTTTCTGTATTGCTTTAATAAATAACAAAGAGTTTTTTGATATGTCCATCCTTTTCGCCAATTAATTTGTGTCACATTTTAAAATAATGTTCATCATTATCATGTTTCATACTTTCCCGATCGATTGTAACAAAGTTATCAAGAAAATGTAATGAGAAGAATTTTGTTATTTACTAAATGCATTATACTCCTGTTGTATTGTACATTCAATTACATATTTTACTTAAAAAGGACATATATTAAGTGACATTAACAAATTACAATTTCATGATACTTATATAGACCATAGCGTAAACATATTGTGTTGGTATTAATGGTATTTGTCCAATGTACGATACATCATTTTAGTTTCAATTGAATTTAGGTGGTCTATGATTGCAAATTTTACCTTCTTCCTACTACTATTTTTTCAAGGATATCTATGAAATTTTTTATGTTTCCAATAATGTAAATATGATTACATCTGAAAATGTAAATCAAGCATTAAGCAACTAAGCATCCATTTGAGATCGGAAATGTGAGATCCCAAAAAATGTTAACTTTTATGGTTTGCATAAAGTGCTTCTCGTTTGGTGGACCGTGCATTGTAATAGTGAGAATGGCAGAATTGGTGAACATTTTCCATAGACACTGTGAGTGATGACTTAAGCCAGCCTAGAGCCAATTCGTAAGATGTCTAATTGGTGTTGTCATCTGCGTGTTGTGCCCAAATCCGGTAAAAATATAAAATATTAGCAAGTATTCTAAATATTTGGAATAGTGTTTTTTGGGTTGGCTGGAATTTGCATATGCCAGAAATCTGCCTTTTCTTATTTTTTGTAACCATATGACATGCTTGTATACTATATTGATGTTCTTTTTTTATTTATTTTATTTATATGTTCACTGTTTTCATATATTACTCCCCACAGATATTCCACAGAGAGTGCTGTGAAATACTCGCAGTTGAATGTTAAATTCAATACAGAGTTGACTTACCTATTTAAATACTTATAATATAATGTTGTTTTGTACTATGAATTACTTTATTTGTTAATGTACAAGGTTCTTGTAATACAAAATAATCCTTACTTCCCTGCCAAATTATTTTGTTTTGGTAAACATACCCAGTGTCACACATACATTTTATAAACTGTAACATAACCGGTTACCTTGAACAACTCACATCATAATTTCAATAATTTAGTATTTCTACCGTACATCTAAATTCCATTTATACTTATTGTTTCAATCTTTTGAACCAAATTAGGTCAATTTTTTTGTATGTCATCCTAACTCGCATACAAACAAAACATTTTTACTCGTTCGTAGCGAGAAAGCCCTTCATGTGAAACATCAAATATATCAATAGTAAAATAGTAATCTTTCACTACATAATTTGATTATAGATGGTATACTGTTGTAAAAAGACGAATTATGAAATGTACTTTTTTTGGCCCATTATCACCTGGGTATCTTCAAAACATGAGCTCACTATGGCTGTCATGTCATATCTTCTGAATTCTGAGACTACAGATCCTTGCTGAGCACGGTGATGGCACACAGTATCATTTGTGATATGCTCATAATGCTTGACATCTGATATTCTCATATATGATTCTACTAATCATTTCTCTCCATCTGTATGATCTATTTTTGGAGTTCACTCCAGTCAAACATTAATGATCAACCCTTTCCACACCTCTTGGCTTATGCAAGTTGTCAAAATCATTTCATTTTCAAAGTAACAAAGGACGCAGTACCTTTTGTGTTGAATCGTGTTAAGATGACTGTTATACAGAATGAATAATATTCTATTATGTATTTCTTTTCATATGATCTACGATGTGATGACTCTTTATTATGCATGATGACTCACTCGAAGAACTAATTAAAACAAATAAAGGATAATTAAACAAGTTATTAAACATTTGTATCACATGATATTAAGTGTATTCTATATGTACAATATCTCATGTTATATTAGTTTGTGCATGAGGTATTTTATGTTATAATCATTATTCATCCAAATGATATTTGATTTGGAGTCCAGAATGCGGGAATGTTTCTCATTTCATTATACGTTAATTAATATTTGTTATTTTGATAAATTGACTTTGCAAGATTCATTACAAGAAAATTGTATACATATTTTTTTCTGTAATCTGTATTGGCTTTGGAGTTTCATTAAATTTATAGGTAGCGTTTCTTTGAATAGCAGAAATGAAAGTATTGTGTATGATTTTCTCAAATTATCTGTTCCAAAATTATTTTTATCATTATAACCTGCAGCTGTTAACTCTTATTTTATTGTTTTTGTCTGTCAAATTGTTATTTTCTTTGCTATAATATGTTTAACATGTAAAAGGCTCACGCCGTGTAAAGTTGATAAATAAATAAATAAATAACAGTTATGATTTGTCTTGAAAACACAAGGCGAAAACAAATCTCGTTTATTAGTTGTAAATTTTGTGCAATATTGCTAACACCCTAATTTCATAAGAATGTCATTGATCTCCATCCTTGAAGAACTTGAAACTTGATATTCTTTTAACCCCATAAATTCATTTTTCAATTTACCTTCTCACATTTTTCTTTTGCATCATTGGTTGCCATTACATTTATTTCCATCGGTTAGTAGCCCGATGTTATATTCTCAGACTTTTCAACCAAACATCTTGATGTCAATTCAACCTACTCTAACTTCTTGACAGAAGCATCTGCTTACTGCGAGGCTATTTAAGCGTGTTTTTGAATTTATTTAAAACTCACATTCAAGTATTTGTACCTATTTATTGTACTTCTCATTAAATTGTTATTTCGAATCTTGAGGTTTTAAGACTTTGAAATATTCTCTAGTTTTAATTTTAATCACAATTATCTCTCTTTGATTTTCATGTAAATTTTGAGACAATATTATTTAAATTTTAAAATGTTTTGTGTCAACACTGAATCTTTCATAGCTATTATTGTTTGCATAATTTTTATAGCTCTGTAGCAGTAATAACATCACATAAGAGTTCATGGAAAATTGTTATGAGTCATTATTGTATAGCACTGGTTTGAAATGTGTGTAGTGTCTAGTGTATTACTACAATACAACGAGTACAAATATAATCACTAATAATAACAATACTACGGATATTTGTTTTCAAATTGTTCTGTTACTTTACAGAATTTACATCATGAATATTTTATTGTGTATTATTGCTTGACAACTACATGATTGTAAAATTCTGCTCTGTAGAATTCTTGGCAGTGAATAGGTCTCCCACTGTTTCCTTCATTTTCAAGTGTCCTGTAAATGGCAGGTCTTCATAAAATATTAATAAAGCATTTAACATCCCCAATCTAGTGATGGGGTATGCCTCTAATTTTGATCATTTTACTTTTAATTCATATTCTGAATACACCATATTGTAGATGGCCTAAAATATTGCTGTTCTAACATCCATATATATTTGTCATGTCGTTGTTCTAACATCCATATGATAGATGATGGTCCCGGCTGGGTCATGTTTTGAGAATGTCCTATGATAGTTTGCCAAAAAGACCACTGTTCTTTCTTCATAATTTATAAAAGATAGTTAAATATCATAATTAATATTTCCCAATAGTTCATTATTAGAAACTATAAGAAGTACTGTGAAAATTATGATTTTGAAGGGGATAAATGTCTTCCATCGACCATTTTGTTTATTTTCCATTATTTTAAGGATGAATATTTAATCTGAGTATTCTACAACTTAAGTCGTAACACATTTTTCAGTGAAATGCATTGGTTAAAAATTAATACATAAAAAGTGAAACACCAGTATAAAAGGTGAGGCTAGTGCTCTTCAACTTTTATCCAGATATTTTCTCTGTTAAAAAGTATCAGTAATAAACTGAAAAATTTCATATATTTTAAATATTACATTACCGTTAAATGTGCCACTTTCACACTCCCATGAGTAGATTTTGAAAATAAAAATGAAACAGTTATTAAAATATAATAGATCAAAGCATGCATTTTCACACACGTCCTGTACGTAACCAGACTGTGTTCCGTAGGGAACTATGCATTTCGTGCAAAATAACACAAATTATTCTGAAAAGTTTATTTAAGTAGTAATTGTCTGCAATATGTATAGTCAAGAACCTCATATGAACACCAATTTCGATATTTCTAAAAAACTTTCATCCTGAAAATGAGGTGACAAATCCAAAAATTTGTGTCTGCATGTACGGAGCTAAGAATAGCTCATGTTAGGATAGAACAATATGGCATAGCTTTCTTTTGGGATTGTGTTCGCTTATAGTTGTAATTATATCAGCTAGAGTTGCCTTGATGTATACAAAACCATAGTGTTTTGGATACATCAAGGTACCAACGGACCACCAGTGGGGTCAATTTTGGTTGTCTCTTTTGATGTCAAAAGGCAGAGATATTCGGGTGTGGGGTGGGTGTCTCTTCAATGCTGTATATAATTATAATACATACAAATTTACAGTAATGGAATAATGCTAATATTTATTTGATAGTTAATTTTCAGTGTGATGTGTCTCAGGGAATGAAATATGTTCTGAATGAATTTATTAGACATATCAATATGTTATAATATGGCTGTGATGAAGATGAGTGACAAGTCACATTACACATTATTACACAATTTGATTTACACCTACACACATACACACAAGAGGTTAAAAAGAATTTCATACAATACTAATCTATTTATATAGTATACCTACATACAAATCATCTGGACATTGCATTGTATACTTATTGTTGATTATTGCATTATTGTATTAAACATATTATATGTATTGTCTGTAGTGTTCCGTTGACCAAAATAAATAAATGTAGCATCGTACAAACATCACTTCAAATGGGGTAGCCGGAGGACTAATTGTATGTAATAAACATACACTGTGCCACAAAATCAAACAATATTTATCTGTACAATGTCTAAATAATCACTGCATCCATATACTGTATATTAATAATATATTTTATATACTTAGTCAGTCTTGTGGTGTGGCAACCTCACTTGTGAGAGATGCTGTGATGATAATATGATATTCTATGTAGTTTTGACACTTTTTTGATTGACATTCAGTTTGATATTGTAATTTATAACCAGTAGTGAGCGAGTGGAGTGAGTGACAGAGGTCTGGTCTTGCTGATATGCTCACTATATACCTAGGTAATACATATAGCTAGTTATATTTTATCTGTTTAGCTTTATTCCATGTAAATATTGTATATTTGATTACATACGCAGTTTATTTTATAGTTACATTTCACATTATCAAGTTGCCTGTTGACATAGGTACTCAACTATTGTTAATAGAAAAATATCATTCTGGTCAATTATTCAAACTTTTTATATTATTAACTTTTTTAAACTTATTTAATCTCTTCTATTTATTATGCATTTGAGATAAAATAACATATATCTGTAGGTATTTGCATAGTATAAATAAATCCAACTTGGAAACTACATTTTTTTTAACATCCTAGTGAAAAAAACCGGTTTTGATTTACATATTAAAATGAATATAAAAATAAATAAAGTAAAATATTTTAATCCATAAAAAAATATATGTTGTATACAGATGTATATTTACTTTATGTTGTTCTCACTTTTCTGAAGTAGGCAGAGAAAAAAAATAGTAAGAAGGCGTGTTCACTTAACTATCATTATTATTTTTAAGTAGTTTATTATTTTGTGTATGAAAGATAATTAGATTTATTTAAGCTACTTTGTGTTAAGTAATTGTTTTGACTTATGCATCATCTCTGGTTTACCACAAATTGTTATTGTGAGTAAATTTTCCCTTATCTCTTCAAAATTTTTTTTGTGTGAAATCTTTTTCATAATTCTTTTACGAATTTTAGCTACCAATTCAAAACTCTTATTGTCCACTTTGATTACTTCATAAACTTTTATATATTTGCATATAAAATAAAATTGCATGACGTAATGTTCATTTTTATGATACGCGGCGGCAGAATTGCCATCCACACTTCTCAGCATTATACAACCAGATAAGTCTCCATATGATCAGTCATGGTCACACAAAAACTTAACAGTCTAATGCCGGGAAAAATTCACCTATCCAGATATACAGGATATCAAAGGATTAGGCTCAAAACGCGGGTTCAAAATACCAGCATTGTGCCTGAAATATCTGTGTTCATAAACTTCTTTACAATATTACAAGTGTTTATTATAATAGATTTTTGAATTTTAATGTACAAATTAACCGGTAAATCTAATTTTTGTAAATTATTTATTAAAGATTTCGGAGTTACCCCTGTAGCTGACAAGATATTTGATATCTATAAATTGGTTATTTTTTTATTAGATGCACATATAATTAACTTTGTTGAATTAGAATATTGTGAATATAACAGTTTAATGTGATTTTGAATTAAATAAGGAATTTCAACAACATACATAACATTACATTATGCCAATATGTCACATAAGATCAGTGATATAATAATATGTTGCTAGGTTATGACAGTTGGCACTACCTATTTAATGTTTTAGAGCAAATTGAGCTAAGAACCTTCATGTTTTTTTTTTGCTTCTATTGTGCTCATTATGAGGTGTTAGTGTTGTGTTTTTGGTTAGTGTTGTATCCTTTGTAATTTATTTCTTTATAATTTTACTTAAAATTTTAATCTTCTTTAGTCTTTTTCGGTTTGTCTTCTTTCCTCATGTGTGTTGTGGGATAGTTTTTGATTTTTATTCCTTTGTCTTAAATATGTTTTCTCAACAGCTGTTTAGAGATTTTCTGTGATTTTATTTGAGATGGGGCTGATTCCCAATTTTTGAAGTGGGGCAGTGGTGTGGGACAGGTAATACTTAGGTAATTGATTATTTATATTGTATTGCATTTCATCATCACACAAAAGTGGCAAGCAAGCAATATACTAAATTATAATATTATGTACCTACTTTGTACACCAAGGGTGTCAAACTCAAAAGCTAACTTGGGCCAAACAAACAAGGTTTAACTTTAGGTGATGTTTAGGATTTTTCGTCATTAGTAGCATGCTATTTATAACCAAAACAATTCTAAAACATTTTGAAATTAATGCAACACAATGAAGAATGTTTTACAACGAATACTACTGTGTTGACAACTACTATATAAATCTAAAATACTGTAAAAGTTTCTCAAATTTCAATACATTTTACTTGAGAATTATCTGACATGCTCTCATCAAAACTAGTATTTTAATCAATAAATAAGATATTCGAAATGTTAATGCCTAAGTCCTGTCCAGAGGATGAGACCTTGTATAGTGTATTATTTTACCTTTGTGTTTCCTAACTACGGAGTTCATTAAGGACATAGATACATACTTACATATATATGAACGCACTAAAAATATTCATTGTGTGCCGATATATCGGCCGGGCCGCAAAAAACGTTTGTTACGGGCCGCGACACCCCTATTGTATACCATATGATATCACAATAATTTTGCTCGGTACAGTAGATATAGAATGTAATCTGTACTTATAATCTATATTCATACTCATATAAATATGCAAACTTATTATGAAGTAATTGAATCTGAGTATATGTTAGCATTTATTATGCAATTTGAAGAAGATTCTTATCACGAACACATTTTCAGGGTTATGTTGGTCGTGTGTTATACGAATGAGATTAATTTATTAATATGTAGCGCTTACCTACTTATTACTGTAGATGAACATAATATGATAGTGAACATTCGCAATTATGATAACCTAATGTAATGCCTTTACTCGTTGGCAACTATTGTATTAGGAATTCTATCTTATACTAATTTAGGATAAGTCGTTTTGATAATGTTGTCGGTGTCATTTGAGATGGCCGTGTTGTTCAATATTTGACAGGCACTTTGTCACATTCGGGGCAAAGATGTTCCAGATTAACAATTAGCCCGCGATGACTGACGTCCATTAGTAGTCAGTCCTAGTTGGGTTGGGGGCCTATTGTTTATAAGGACTTCTTCCAGAGATGTCTGTCCATCGCTGCTTCCCGCACTTCTGGTCACTCAAACCAAGTCTTTCAGCACATTTATGGGTTACCGGCCCACCGGTTTTCTATATATTTCTTCCACATCCTCCTACGATCTTAGTGGTTGTTCATATTCTGGCACGCTAAAAATGTGACCCAGACACCGCAACTGCGATTTCTCTATTGTCCTATAGTATTGGTATATATTAAAACATATCCAAGAATGACTTCTAATATACACACATATGTCTTGTTTCTCAAGCCTTGGTCGGCAAAATTGACATACTACGAGTATATACCCCCGTCACAACGTTCTGAAAATAGTTATAACTTTTTGAGATTTAGCTCCCGATAATTTAGTATTTAATACTTACGATGTACAACGATGTCTTGATTAAATGGGATAGTCAGTGGAGTTAATGAGTATATACCGTAAATAAAAAGATATTTTTATTTACGGTATATACTCATATACTATAATATATATAATAGGCGTCACATTTCATCATTGTATTAAAAAAAAATTATATCAAATATTTCAGGGATTCTACGGTAAAGCTTTCAAGAGCGCAATACAAAT
Source organism: Athripsodes cinereus (assembly GCA_947579605.1). NCBI lineage: Eukaryota > Metazoa > Arthropoda > Insecta > Trichoptera > Leptoceridae > Athripsodes > Athripsodes cinereus. The sequence goes on from OX388329.1 coordinate 16,186,554, forward strand.
TCTGAAGTACTTTATGAAATGTAAACTTTTACAAACTGTGTAATTATGAGGTATTTTTGTTACGAGTATTTAGATCAATGGGTACATAATATCTACTACATTATCTTCCTACAGTTATTTAAAAAATCACTGATAATACATACATTTATCCAAATGTGTGTAGATGTAGTTTTTTACTCTATTATTATGATTTTGATTCTTACGAACGTTATCACGTTATTGTTATTATTATTATTATTTATGTCAATTTTGTTTGTGAAACAATGCACTATCTCGCTGTCCATGTTTTTACAATACGAGCGATAACTGTGTTATTCACTTTGGCCTAATCTCAAAGTATTATTCTTGATTTATTGTTTATTAATTTTTATGACGTATAGAATTTTTAAGTATATACAACGTATGTATTAGGCTACAGGTAAGGTGGTCTGATAATATACCTACAGTGGTGAGGTGCAGTCTGGGTAATGCAGAGAAATATATACTTACATAAAATAAGGGACCGTTCAACGGACTCAAAATGTTCATGATTGACGATTATTTCGGAAAAAAATCAGGAATAAGTAACTACAATTTATTGCCAAGTTACTATTGTCTTATCCATACCATGACGCCATCCCATCACCCACGAGGGATTTGGTGGATTAATTAGAAAGATACATAAAGAAGATGGACGCCTGACAAACCTGTAGATATGTAAATATTTTTAGCTTTCTCTGCATTCATAATATCCCTAATGTCAACGCGTTTTTTTTATTTTTTTTATTGGAGTTTGCTTTAACCACGAAGTTTTAAACCTCCGTATTTTATTGTAGTATTTTTATCCCGACATACATTTTCTACTGAAATTTGTTCAGTCATTCTATATGTTTAACAATTTCAACCACAATATAGTAACCTCGCTACATGTGTCTATTATACATGTACGTATACTTGACAAATCCGATCCTTTCTTTATTTAAACAAATCATGACTGGGACAAGGCTGAGTTTACCCATAACGGTTAGCTAAAATTTTGTCTCTTATTTTTATGATTTCAATAAACAACGAATATTATAAATGCACATGCACGATTTATTAGGTTAACATCTGAATGTCTGTCGTAGTTAGTTCCGTGGATTTATCTTCGGTGACATAATATTTGTTCAATATCCAAAGTATTTTATCTGCGACGAGTCCGTCACAGATAAAATATCATACAGAAGTGGGTAACGTGCATTTGAAGTTAGGTACTGCCTTCTATGAAGAAATACCATTATCATAGTATCGACTATTGACGACTTGCAGTTCAGTCTGCAGTTCATCATTTTATGTATGTATAACATAACTTGCATAGACAGTTCACACAGATCGAGCTAGTCCAACCGGAAGGGCATTTGCTTCTATACCACGAATTAATTTGAGTAGGTAATTTAAAAGGGGTAATCATTACAAAACTGCAAATGGGTTTATGTCAGCGCACTCTGCAGTTATTTATTTGTACGATGTAGTTCGAAAGAGATCTTTATTGTTTTTTTTAAGATATATTCAGTGATATAATATAATATGTATGTTGGATGATTTATTCGGCGTCATTTAATGGAGCATCCATCTCAAGGGCAATATAAGTCTGTTCTCTCAATACGAATTTTATGAAAAAAAAAAACACATTTTGCTTTGAAATGTAATGCTTTCAAAGTTTTTATTAAAAAATATGACTCTGTGGTTAGAGTCTGGGATATTTCAATGTTATAGAAACTATGATCAAACTACCGACCTTCTGAAATAGTCAGCGTATCTCGTTTTGCATGGTTGTTTATTTGGTATGTGTGTGGTAAGGTTAGTAAGGTATATGAAGTCCTCTTTCCTCTCTTATAAAGTATGGGAGCTTTTCTATGCCACTTTTTAATAGATTAATACTACACATATCTTCCAGAAATATCTCATTATTTAAGACACGTTGTTTAATTTTTTATGTTTTTTTTTTTCACAATTTGTTTTTGTAGATAGATTTTCGTACCGTATTTTGTGATTTTAATTCGCGCAAGTTTTTTTTTTATTACTTGTTAGTTTGTAATATAACCTTTGAAAAATGTTATGTATTGATTAATGATATTTATTCTTGTCGTAGTAGGTGGAATAATGTAATAAACAATGTATAATAAATTCAATATATCACACGATGACCTTCTTGTCATTAGTGATGATTTGTAATCTTGATCAGATTCACGATTATTAAGTACCTACCCATATTAATATTGGTAAACTGATTTTCATTAGAAATAGTGAATACATTGTTTTGTTTAAAAACTGTGATAAAATGAGAACACATCAAGAACACGTGCTAGAGCCACATTTGTATAATAAATATGCGACACGCTATTGTACCTACTGTTCTTATTTCACAAGATTCACATTGTACCCTAATATTGCGTGTAATAGCTAATTAGTGGACACTAAGAAGCTAACGTCACGTCATTTCACAAGAGCAACATAAGTTTAAGTTGTATTTATATAGATATATCGTATTTTTGCTTCGTATGTAGGTACTTGAGCTGAATGCTAATAATCCTAGAACCGACTTAATAGCGACCTTCACCCATCAAGTTTCCAAATGAAGCAATTTTTTTTTATCAAATAATGTATAGAAATAATAAATCGAACATGCGTTGCCTTATCATATCCGGTATAGGTTATTTTTTTGACAACTTTTCACTCATCTGTTTTCTCAATGATATTGGTGAAAAAGTGATTTCATTGTCAATACAATGGTATAAGGCTGTAAGCGGGAAATCGGTCAATAGTTAGGGTACCCGCGTTTATAGAGCAAAGTTAGTAGATGTGGTCTTATTTAATGAAAGTAAAACCCTTATATTTAGTACTTGCATATTGACTTAATTAATCGCAACCCAGCTTTCTAGAGCTTCCGTTCTCATCATCAGGCTAATTTAAAGTGACTTACTTTAGCCTGATGATGAGCACGGAAGCTCTCGTGTTGTGGATAGAATGCGTCTAAATAAGTTACGATGGTTTGGACAAGTGGAACGAATGGATGACAAAGAGGATGTACCTATCTAAAAGAAGGGGTGTGAGGAAGCGCGAGAGTCCGAGATCCTCATGGCTTGATCACGTGGGACAAATTCTCAAGGACGTTCTTGTGTTGAGTGATAGAAATGGACGTGCGTGTTTGAGAAATTGAATGAATATAGAAGAAGCGAAATAAGTATGTGGTGTATGAAATAAGTATGATCTATATGGAGTCTCATTCTCAAAATTTTCATTATTAATATATGTACCTATATGATAAAAAATATATTTCATTCAGAAACTCGATGGACCGTCGTTAGGCCGTGTCTTAATATTATAATCTAATTTTCTTTAGTACATATGTACGGCTATATAATTATGGTCATCATATATTGTTGAATCATTTTCTTGCCCTCTTGGTCCCGTTGACTGCACTCGCAACTAACGGATCATGTGAATAAATAATTTCTATGTATGTATGTACGTACCCATCTACCTACATTTCAGCATGAATTAGTTAAAACGCACACGATAGTCTATTAACAAATATATAATAATATTATTCAAGTGGTAATTACCTCTATTTAATTATTTTATATCATTTTCTAAGAAGCTCATGATTCTAATTTGTTTGACGAATGTTGTCACGGTATGCTCACAGTAAAAATAAACATCAAAAAGCAAACGACCAAAAAAAGGTGCAACGGAAAATAAATGAATTATATGGTTGACAAGATTGACGGAGATGACCAATGTAATGAAGTCGAAGAGCAGAGGAATGATAAAGAGGTGATACAAGATGACAGGGCCATGCGATATTTGGCCCAAAGGCGACGACTCTCGGAGTGCGTCGAGGAGGATGAGGAAGCAGAACCGCCCCCACCACCGACAACAAATGCAACAGTCATAGGGAAATTCCTCGTTACCCCGGCCAAAGTGACAAGTCCGACCTTACACGTTGACAGAAAGTTCTTTGACAAATCACTTGTGGCCATGAGATCTAAGACTTTAGATACCGAAGCTATAGCGCCTAAAGCTGAAGAAGAAAACTTCAATTTAAACTTTGAAAACGTATGGGTGAAGAGGGATGATGTGGATTCTTCAACAGAGGTAAGTGAATATTGAATTACAACATTAGTTATTTTTTCAGCAATCCTTATCTTTGTTTTTTCTAATATAAGATATTTAAATTAAGTTTTCGTGTGTATTGCAAAAGACAGGTGTTTGAAAAAAATACATGCATACCATCACGCCGCTATGGAATACCTTTCTTGTTTCGTGCTAGAGTGAGATTGCACAACCTGTAGCCGTAGTGAAAACACATTTTAGCGCTATGTAGTCGTTCGAATATAGACGACTTTGCGAGAAAGTATCAATTTTTGTCTCGTAAAGTCGTCTGTAGTCGAACGACTACATAGCGCTAAAATGTGTTTTGTCTAAGGCTGCTGTTGGTAGCGCAGATGAGCTGTCTAGAAATATCGTTTTGTTGATTTTATTGATCTTCACTCACGCAGGTGTGAAAAATCCATTTTAATGTGAAAACTGTATTTGACATATACCCATATAATTTATATTAGTTTTATTTGGTCATTGTCGTCGTATGTATTCTAGTTAAAGCAGGATATAATTTAAGTGTAGGTGTTGCTTCTAATTAATTTGTAGCTGAAAGATATTCGTATGGAAGATTGATAATATTATATATTATGTACTTTCAATGAATTAAATTGTGCCTTGTGTCACACATGTTTACAACGTAAGAGAGATTCACCAATTAAAAATCTCATCAAAACATGACGAAGGAAAGAAATCTTGTGTGATTGGATATTTTGTCACTGATGTTAAGACATGATCAATGCGTGTACCAGATAAATTTAATAATATATATGACCCGTTCAGTTGAAAAACTTGTTTCTGATTAAATATGAATAAAAAATAATACTTTTTTGAATAAAATGCACCAGAGAAAAACTAAAGATCATTATGAATATTTTTTTATTATATTTGGAAAGGAAACCTGTATTTGAATCCTTCATTTTTTACAAGTAGCAAATGGGCGAGTATTTATAATTTTATATTTATGTAAAAGATAAACGAATTTGGATGTGAGGAACATTTAAATGCAATTAAAACACACATTCGTCATTTTCCACGGTAATCAATATTGATGATAATAGTATTGATGTTTCATAAAACTATATATTCTAGAAATTCGTCCGTCTGAGTTCGATATATATATACTTACAGAGTTTCAACACCTTCGTAGGTTCACATTTTTTAGTTTGAAGTTGAACGCCCTACACGATTATCTGCCTTAGATAACTATTAAGTGAACGTAATGTTTGCTGTTCTATTCCGAATACTATTCCGAAATTTTGTCAATTTCGAGTATCATTTACATTTAAAATTGCTCACCTGATGTGGAAAATTACAGGCATACTCGAGGTCACAAATAATAGAACAAATAATAGAAATTGTATTGTATGTATCTAATAATGCTATGTAACAGTTTGTCGGCAAATTCATGAAAGACCAATATCGGTCTCAAACGTACCTATGTACGATGCGATGATTACTTTTCTTGTCTTATCTGATAATATCGTTCCTAATCTCTAAATTAATACTATATATTATGTACCTATACTAACGGCTTTTTCATACTATGAATCGGCTTGTTCTTTTGTATTTTCCAAGTAGGGTGAACAGTACAGTGTTTGACGTTGTTTTGAAACATCAAACTTATTTGTTATTACTCTGTTCTGACTCTACTATTCTTTTTTATATAATGTACAGCGTGTATGAGTTTTTAATATATTATTATTACTCCTATCTCGCTTTAACTTTTGGCAATGTAGAGTGGATACAAGCCTTCCTCTATGCAGAGCGATTCTTTGCCGTATATGCTAGTTACGCGTATTTAACACGGAGAAACTGGATAAAGTTGTTTTATGTCATCTTCTTAATATAATAAAACTTTTTTTTTGTGATAAAACTAAAAATGGAGGTGATCAGTTACCGTACACTTTTCCTTGTATCTAAATTACGTATACCTATCTACCTAAGTACTTGGTGTAATATATGTAGATATACGGTATTATTATTATGTTGTATAGCTGATACTATTAGCAATGATATAAATAACGTATCTCTACCTACTGTATCTAGTATAAACTGTAGAGGTTGACTGAGTAACTATCATAATTTACTTTTTGACAGATAGGAACTATAATATGTCTAATAAGTATGGAAAATGGATACATACATTTGAAGCGATTTACATTCGCCGCGAATTACATAATGCATCGGTAATTTATTGGAGAACTGAGCATGTGCCTATATTTAAAAAAAAATGCCATTAATATCAACGTCACGTGATTCTCAAGCGCTTAAGTGCGTAGACATGTGTTTTTTTTTAATTCAAATTACGTGGTATTGTCCCGAGTATTTTCTCAAAAATTCGACCGCTGCAAAAAAATTGTTTCTCCTTATGTAGCACAAAAATTTCGGACAGTGACAATTTAGCAAAAGGCGATCTTTTAGGTTTTCTCCAGTAGGTATTTTTTATTGAGATTTCTTTTAGTTTTCATGATGCCAAAGACCGTAGTCGTAATATGATCTGAGATTCGATCACATGAGTTGATGCTGATTTTAAATCAAAGCGAGACTGTCCTCTACTATTTAAAGAAAATGTGATAAGGATACTTTGTCTTTTCTTTATTCAGAGTAGATATGCAAATTTTCCCTGAGCCAATCTCGGTTTGTTCCACTCGTTACGTAATTATTCTTCCATTTATAGTTAATTTGCACAAGTCCTTGATATATATCAGAAAGAGTAAAGGTCCTAATGTGGTACTCTGCGATATACATAGCTTAACTAGTTTTCGATCACTAACATACCTCTGATAAATTTTAGATGATTGATACCTATGGTATAAATATGTAGGTACTCGGTAGAGTTTGATGAAACACCTATGACTCCCAGTTTCAGCGTTTTTTTCAGAATAATATCACATGGGATACGGTGTCAAATGCCTTCGACAGGTCTAAGAAAATAGCCTAAGCCTAACACTTGTCACCGTCATCTATTGCATACATTAATTCCAGACAAAACATATTTTTTTCTCTTTGTTGTGTAGCTATATTTCCTACGATTTAAAGTATAGTAGGTATTCGAAATATACTAGCATAGTATTCTATTATTTCAACATTTTTGTTTATGATAACAACTATACTTTATAAATTATTGGCATGTTATTTTCCAAACTAGTAGTACCACGACCTTTATAATATCGTGAATGGATCACTAATATGATTAGTAATACACTAATTAGGGTGCGATCTGTTGGAGTGAGAATACATAATTATTTTATAATACATAGTAGGTACATAACATTATAATGATTAGGTGCACTGTATTATGTCATAGCTTACTAAGTAAGTACATACAAGTAGTGCAGTTACATCTCGTGGCAATAGTGCATAGTTTGTGGTAATACATAATATGTATATATATTATATACCTACGTTGCATTGTTTTGCTATTATCATAAGTTGACAGGTTGTTAGCGTTAATAGTACTCAATAAATATTGTGACACAAAACATTGGGATTAAAAAATAACTCTTACACCTGCTGAGGTAAGATTGATGGGTGTTTTTAGTTAATCCATGGACATAATCCATTCACGTGAAGACTTAGGTTTTGTATCTAATATTATTCAAGAGGTAGGTATATAATAATAAATGATGTGTTATTGATATCGTATCCATACATATCTATGTTTGCAGTAGTATGTAGTCTCGTCGTACTTCAAGGTCAGGCGTCGGAAGAAAACAATAGCGTTGTTCCGTTCAGGTGAGCTTTCTGATCACTCGACGATCCTCCAACAATCCTATACATAACTCATTTCAATTCCCAATAAATAGAATCAAAACAACCTCATGAATTGACTCGGAACATTCAATGTAGGCGAGAGCGGCTAATAAATCGTTATTAAATATTGGATTTGAGTATGGTATTATCATATAATAATAATACATCACGTCAAATTAAATTTATCTGTACTATCATATGATTCTTTAATGCATAATTGCTATTAAGATTTAAGCGATTAACAAGACGAAGTAACAAAACGTAAATTTCGTACAGCGGCATGTCTCGTTCAGCGGCGACCATCCGTCTATGATAACAATAATAATTATTACCTATATACCCGTATTTATCAAAGTTCAAATGTGACATCACTACTCACTACACCGTTACTATAAATTGATTTTAAAACGGAACGATAGATGGCGTTGCCTTACGATACAAAATACATTGCTCCGTCAATATTTTTACCCTTTCTGTGGTTTATTTCAAGTGTTATTCTAAGAGCTTGAGTATTTTCATTTGTTTTCGATCACATTATATTATTTCATGGATTGCAACAAATAATCATTAAGATTTAAAGTATGTACTTTAATATCTATTTGTATGTATTATTTATTCAATTTTTTTTGTAACTAAAGAATATGTATTATATATTTTAGTTTTCGTGTATCATCCTAAAGACTTGTTAATTTTTTTTGTTATATTCAATTTATTTATTTTATTGGGTTAGTTGGAAGATATCGCGTCCGTGTGATAAACTCGCTCATTGTGCAAAATTGTTCGTTTATATCACGTTGTAGTACATTCTATACTATACCCTCACGCCGTGTCCCAGGTGGGGTAGGCAGAGAGAACGGAACTTCATGTAGATCTATCCTTACATAGTTCTTTCGCTTCCTCTACATTCATCCAGTTTCTCATACATGTTCGCCGATTCCTCTTAACACGCAACCGTCCTTGAGAATTTGGTCCACGTGGTCAAACTACGTAGTTCTTGGACGTCCGCGCTTTCTCACATCCCCTCTTTCAGATAAATACAACCTCTTCGTCAATCTTACATCATCCATTCGCTCCACATGACCAAATCATCTCAATTTATTTACAAGCATTCTATCCACAACACTCCTCTTGCATCCATTCATTCTTCTAATATCCTCATCCTCACTCCATCACGCAATGTTGTAGTAATCTTATTATTTTTATCCAAATATTTTGTACAATAAAAGTTTATTATTTTTATTAGATACTAGTGTACCCGGTAACATCGTCCCGAAGTTAAATCTTGAAGTTTGACACCGCAGACGCCCATATTTCACTAAAAAAACTACTGAAAACCTCCTCCCATTGAAAAATCTTGAAGTTTGACATCCCACACGACCATATTTCAATTAAAAAAATATGGGTAGGTACCTACGTAGATATAAGTACTAAAAACCTCTTCCTATTGTCAAATTTTGAAGTTTGACATCGCACACGCCTATGTTTAAATTTTAAAAAAAATAGGTAGGTACCTACGTGGATAAAAGTACTGAAAACCTCTTCCTACTGTAAAATCTTGAAGTTTGATATCCCACACGGCCATATTTCAATAAAAAAAATGGATAGGAACCTACGTGGTACACTGTACAATGTACAGTAAAGAATGAATAAATAAATAAAAAACCATAGTGAATGAATAAACATTCTTCAATATTCTAGAGTATTGCCTACTTTCAATTGATATACCTTCATCGGATTTTTTTTAAAGTCATAAAAATATTAAGTCAAAATAAATATTACTCGTTGATTGAGAAAAATCTAGTACCTACCTATGTACTTATTGGAAAACTCATACCTACAATATTGTCTATTGATTTCATGATTTCATTTTCACATTTATTTTTCTTTGCTTTTTTTTTCTCATGTGTCATATTTCTATGGTCTAAGAAACCGAATGAAAATATACCGAAATTTATGCAATCCTAATTTACACAAATTAGAAGTTTTTTTATGATTTGCAAGCATGATGTTTTATAACCAAAATAATCTCCAAGCTTTTAGTTTCAGTTTTGTAGTATTTTCTATCACTTCCATTTTGAAATTAATTCAATATAATGAAAATGTTTTGTCAACAATATCTGCAATTTTTAAGTCAAATTTTCATCCATTACCTCAGTAAAATTCATTAAAATGGTGATATCTTTGTCAATAAATAAGATATTTGAAATATTGTTGGCCTGGAGTCTGTGATTATGTATAGAGTTTATTATTTAACATGCCTTTCCTAAATTAGGGACATTGTTGAGGATATGCACGGGCTCAAATATTTGTGCCGATTCCCACAAATACTAAGAAATAATAAAGGACTACCAATTTTTTGAAGTCTGAGGCTTAAAAATTTCAAAATAAGTCAAGCTTTTCTTCTTTCCACACAAAGCATGAAGGGGACATTAAAATAGAAGAACAATACATGCCTTCTCCTTTTTTGTAATAAAGATACTTTCAAAAATATAAATCATGTTATCATTTACCAAAAGGTAATCATTGCAAAAAATAATGGATACTCACCTATTTTTACTTAATTTCTTTTTCAACTACAAATTTTATAAAACATATCATAGGAAAAGAGAAAGTTCAATTATGTTAATCAATTTATTGCATCAAAAATTCATAAAACAAACTTCTTTTGATAAACCTTTAGGATTTTCATGGGAACGAAGAGAAGAGAATACAGTTTTTTTCGTTCAGATTTTTTGCAACGATTGTGTCACTTCTTTCTACGACATTCCTAAAGCCATAATGCCGTCGTCGTTAATTTATTTTTAATTTAATTTATAATTTCTTAATCATTAATATCATCATCATTGTGAAAAGGGGGCATCCAGATAAACGCAATCCTTTCGGATGAAGTAACGGTGCACCGTTTTGGTGTTTTTTAAAAAAAATATAATGTTAACTAAGTAACAAAAATGTAAAGCAGGTTTGATTTAGATTAATTATATTTAGATAGAAAACGTAAATTAATTCTCACCTGATGTTAAATTAAATATTGAACGTACTTTTTGACACATCTCTCATTGATCGCCATTTTGAATGTTGTAATGACACATAATTGCTAGATGAATAACATATTGTTTTTGGCTATTCAGTTAGCACGTGCTAAATTTTTATAAATTGGATTATTTACGCAAAAAAATATTTTAAGTGTGTTGACTTGCACGAACTTCAAAATATTTCAAATTTGTTTATTTGCACGAACTTAAAAAAATCTGATTGTGCTTTTTTTTACAAATTAATCATAAATAATTAATTTTAATATGGCAATATCTTACGGTACACAATTTTGGCGGTAAAGAACATTTTCTCACTCTTTCAAACTCACGCAAAAAACGTATTTTTTTCTTTCACTCTTTTTTGCAGTTTTTCTCGCTTCTTAAAAAGAAAGTACGGCATTTAGTGAGTTTTTATTTCAAATAGGTACCTCATCTTGTAATGGTCAGGTCAATGGAACGCAAATTTCTTGAAATGGGAGAGTATAGCCCGGTGAAAGTTTAGTACGTAAATTTGAAAATCAGATTTATATAAATAGATTATTTTGGAGTAATTATTAACCTAGCCTAAATTATACTATTTAATTTAAAATATTAGACACCGGGTAGAAAATCGTCGTGAGGCTGCATTTATGCAGTCATAATATTTCGTTAAAATTAGTCTGTGACGTTTGACTAAGAACGTTTTGGAAGCTATCGAGTTGTACCAGTATTTACACAAATAGAAAAGAGAAGAAAGTATTGTTTGTTAATACATATATGCAAATTACACCTCAAATTCAGCTGTGAGGTGTGCCATCCATCCTGAATGTCTTAATTTTATGTTTATTACATGCAGCTGGTCTGCTGACTTCCTCACTTATGGGATATGCCCTGATGGTGTAGTAGTAATATATATGCAATAGAGACATACCTTCCATGTTAGTGGTGTTCTCGTCAAAGAATAGGTTTCCCCCTATTTTGTATAAATATTCAGATGTCTTTTAAAAGGTAGGTGTTTGCAAAACATTACGAAAAAGTTATGCGTGTGCCGCTAATTCTGAAAACGTTCATTGGCACGGAGTGAAATAAATACACGTTTTTAGATATGATTTTTCCGCTGGCTATCCCATTTGAGGAAATGATGGTAGAAGTGACGGTATGAATTTGTGTGCACATTTACTTACATCTATCTATCATTTCAAGTGGGGTAGGCAGAGAGAACGGAACGCTATATAGATAAGTATGTCTTTGCACATTTCTTTCACTTCTATCTATATGTCTTTTACTCAACCCACGGCCGTCCTTGAGAATTTGATCTACGTGATCAAGCCACGTAGTTATCGGAGCCCGCGCTTCCTCACACCCCTTCTTTCAGACATGGATATCTTCTTCCTCATCCTATCCCTTTCCATTCGTTCTACATGACCAAACTATCGTAACTTATTTGCACATATTCTATCTACAACACTACTTCTGCATCTATTCATTCTTCTAATATCCTCGTTCCTCACTCTTATTACGCAGCGTTTTACCAAACATCTCAGTGATTGCATCTCCACAGCATTTTTTTTTTTTAAAAGATATATCTGGGTTTTTGTTATAAACCCAAATACAACCTTATACACCTTTCACAGTAAGCTACTAAAAGCTTGTGTCGTGAAAGGGGAGTTTGCCGGCACCTGATATCGAACCACGGACCCCATGTTTACGAGGCCGAGACTCTACCTCCAGGCTACCGACGAACTCAAATTTTACTCCACTTCTGTCCCTCTTCATCGTTGTCTAAGTTTCACTCGCATGTATCCAAGTCTCGCTTGTAGACATAAGTTGTTTGTATTTATGACAACATGAATATGATTGTATTTTGTTTTGAGTGTATTTTTGTGTGTAAATTTGCTTGTAATTCATTTCTTCATTTTGTGCGGTCCGCAAAACGATTTTTCCTAAAATTGTTTATTCTTTTCCACTCCCTTCACTTCCAATTTTAAATATGCTGATTGTGCTTATGTTGTTTTTAACGCAGAATAACTTACAAAACTGGAAAAATTACAAAATACTGGCATACGTTTCATCTTTGATGTCAAAAGATCTGACCGTATTATTAGATATAGAAATAAACTGAGGTGGTTTATCGTGCGTCGAAGACGAGATATCTATGACTTATCACATGTCTATAACTTATATAGGTACTGTGTCTTCACTATAATTGAATCGTGTATTTCAGAAACCCCAAAACTCCCATTTTTTCGAATTTCACTTTTTTGCAGAATTTAATTGTTAATGGGTAGACACATGTTATAGTGAAGAGAAACATCAAAAATTCATCAATTCAATACAACAAATAAACCGCCAAAAATTTCATGTATTGCAGAAACACCAAAAATCCGGGAGTTGTGGTGTTTCTGCAATACACTCTGAATATACGATAGTGAAACACTGGGAAAATCAATGGAAAAAAAAATATTTCAAGAGATCAAAAGCTTAGCTTTCAAATATCTCAGTTTCGCCACTTTATCCATTCTTGGGAACATGAAGGTGTTGTCATAAAAAAAAACTTTATTGATGGTTTCCAAGATCACTCTTTTAGGCTACGCAATAGTAATAGAGATATTATTCGTTTTCCCTCAAAAACAGCATACACTGAGAAAAATACTAACGAAATTTCACAACGAATCATTGGTAGGTACGTACTATCAGATTAGGACCAGAGATCGTACAAACGATTCATTAGTACGAATCTATAATATAAACTCTTCGCAAACAAGTTGTTGGTAAATTTACCAATGATTTGTTTGCGAAGAGTGAATATTATAGATTTATACCAATGAATCGTATGTATGATATCTGGTCCAAATCTGATAGTACCGTACTAATGATTCGTTTAGTATTTTTCCAAGTGTACACACAAGGCTGTATACCAATAAATACGTTGAAAATGCAGGACATAAAAAAACTTGAAAAGTATATTCCCGATGAGGAGGGAATTTCAGCATTTTACACAGAATTTTTTAATTGGCTGACATGTGACCCCAATAAAGATGCTAGCCCAGATGAAGATTAATTTTTATTATTGTTATTTTAATTTGAAATTTTTTTTTATATAAAAACAGATTTTTTTTACTTTTATGTTCACCCATAAATACGTGTATTGCAGAAACACCAAAAATCCAACAATTTCAAAACTTAAAAAATAAATAAAGAAACTTAAATGTGTTTCATTTTTTACTCTTATCGTATCCGTTAGCATTAAAACTATATTTCTCTCTCATACACAAAAATACGTTTCCCACAAAAAAATTGCAGTATTCACTTTTTTTCGATTTCCCAATAAATTGATTCTATGGAGTTTTGGGCTTTCTGAAATACACGATTCAATTATTATCTCAAAGAAATGTATGAATATCTTTCGAGTCACGGCTTTCCCTTACGATTCAATAGCAAACATCTTCTGGCGATACTAGCTCATAGCTCAATTTTTACGAACTATTTTCTTTTCATGGTGCTCGCAGTTAGAATAGTCAACCTTCGAGAATAAGGTTGCTCCTCTTGCACACAAAATAAAGTTGATCCTCTTGCACACAAAATAAAATTTAAACTTGAATCACTATGTTTATTTGTTACATTAATTTAAATTACGCTATCGCGATTTCAGTGCACTTGCACCATTGACGAGCTTTTCAAGACGAGTCTTGAAAATGTCTCTTAATTGTTACATAGTTAATGCCTCTAAAATAAAATTTAGTTCTCATTTTCTAAAGTATTATTTAAGAAATCGAGGAGATTGAGGGTAGAAGTTTCTAGTGCAATGAAAATTTATAATTGAGATCTAAAAAAGCTCATTTTTTTCGAGATTATTAAACTTTTTCTACGTACTTTTTATTCTGAGCTACGTTTTTTTTTTCAAAACCTTAGTTGTTAACACTGGATGATATATCTAATATCTAAATGAGAACACTGAAGATACAAATAAAATCCAATTATCAAGTGTGCGGCCTTTAATGATACCTTAGATTGTCTTATTATTATCATAAAAATGTTACCCTGCACTGAAAACATAACAGTTTTTGGTCAGAGCGACTTCAGCAGAAAAAAAACAATGCAAAGTCCAAAAAAGAAGGAAAGCAAAAAATCACAAAATAGACATCGTCAAAATGAAACAACAGAATCATAGGAGAGTCTCTATCTTGGCGATAAAATCATTTTATGTTATGTTGAAAATATTACGTGGAACTTGACCAGAAAAAATTGACCACCGCTGGTGTAGATTGAAATATTATTTTACAATTGACCGATAATTTAATGAGCACGAAATAGCTCATCTTTATTGACTTTAGGTGAACGTGGGATAATGACATCTCCAAGACTAGAATCGAGAAAAAGCTTCATTTAGGTTACAAATGACTTTACAACCTAAGTCGAAAAGTGCAGAGAGGAATCGTGGAGGCAGGAACTCGGCGGCAGTCCATGGATGATGTCATCTGAAAGTTGAAATACTGCTCATAGTCTGAGATACCCCTCGTGGAATACACAGAGGTGGAGCTTTTTGGACGGAATGGACACGAGCTGCGACTGCGGGGAGATGCAGAGTGATTCTCTCATATTGCAATGCCCGCTGATGCGGCATGCATGTGGTAAGAGTGATTTAAAGATAATTGACAACAAAGCAATACAGGTCGCTACATACTGGAGTGGCAAGGTCTGATATTTGGAGTCGAAAAGTAAGTAAGTACCTGCAGGGTATGTCTTATACATTTGTATAAATTGATATGAATACTGCTTTTCTTCAATTTTATTAGACGTAAAAAATATATTTAAATATGATATAATATGATGGCATGGTAGACAAAATCATGTCATCAAATCTTGCGAACGATTCTGTGTGTATGTACGGGGGTTTAGTGTCGTCCTGTTGAACTTACGAAGTGAAGTTACTATGTGACTAGTGTAGTTTTCTCTCCAGTCTTAATATTAATTTCAAGCGGTAAGACCGTATCCGCAAGTGTTTGCTTTGGTGTTATGATTGAATTGTGCTTTGGTGTTATGATTGAATTGTGCAATTTCGATTGATATTATATATTTCATAATAAGGGTGCTTAATTTACATTTTCCACTTTGTTTTATCAAAGTGCATTCCGAAATGTTTAGAAAGTTGTGGCGTGTGTTACATCCTATTCCTGAGGATGAAGAGGTAGTCATTTTTTACGTAAAATTATGTCATATTGTTAGGAACTCACTCTAAGTGATTATAATGATTCTGCACGTGTCAATATCAAAAGCGGTAATCTAATTTCACCTGTTGCATCAAATACTATTTCTTAAGTTTTATTTATTTAATCTTATTCTATCAGCATTTAAATTCTGCCATGCATAATGTATGAGTTCGTTAGTAGGTATTACTTCAAATGATATTAGTTTTTCAGATTTTCATTGAGTTTTAAAACCAACATGGCCGTCGTTGGATATGCATGGCTGTGAATGAGTGTCATCTATGAAAATGGCTAATATTAGTTAACACTTCATACCTATCGAAGTGTCAATACATTTTTGGATTTCAGCTTTCTCAAATCGCTGTTATGGTTCAATTTTGGATTGCAAATTAGTTCAATGTAGTCCTCTAGAGTGATTTAGAAAACTGGGTACATAATATAAATGGCGGACGATACCGAAACTTCGGGCTATTGACTATTTAGTAAAAATGGCTATTTTTTATACTAGGAATGTACCTAATTCCCAAAGGTACGGTAGAATAAAATTTCATTATAATTAATTTTTGATAGCTACGGCTACGTTATGATATGATCTCATTTAGCATATATGTAGTTATTTTATTTAAAAGTGCATTGTTTCATGAAACTTGTTCTCATTGATAGAAAATAACACGCAGAAATACGATCTCTGTTCTGAAACACGGTTTGCAAGGACTTTAACTGAATTTTATTTCAATGTAAACAGGTACCGTTTAATGTTAGTTACGTTATGAAAGACAATAGTAAACTTTTTTTTATTTACTACGTAGGTATCTCACTCGATGTAAATTAGGTGTGTGAGAAATTGATGATTATTCCAAATTGATTCCGGCATTTATAATGACATGGGCTAAATTTACAATTTGTGTGATGACTTTTGATCATATGTCCTCAAGAGGGGAAGAACGGAACTCTTAATAGATGCGTCTTCTGCTTCTTTACGAAGCCAGTAGGGCTCATTTGGTTGTTTCAAAAAATAAAAAATGCAGAGGTAAATGCCTAAATATAATTTTATATTTGAATTATTTTTAATTTAATCTTTTATTGACGTAGCTAAGTTGGTTGGTTGTATTCAAACTTAGTCTTAGAATAATTATTATTCACTGAATGCTGTGGCAATAATTCATAAATTGCCCGATTTATAATAAATATTTGCTTCTTTCTATTTTCTAAATGCATTTTGAACTTGATGAATAATGTTTGAGCCTACTATCATTAATTACCTAATTATTATTGACTGCTTGTCAAAATTGGGGGATCTTTTAGGTACTTACTTCTACAACCTACTTATACGATCGCGCCATATCGCGGTCGATACGGCACCTTTACTTGCGCGTAAGTAGTAAGATGAATATGCGCATGACAATACGTTTTAATAAATGATCAAGAAATGTTTAACGTTGCCTACATTTTATAAGCTGACACCTTATTTACTTTCTATGTCCAATACTAAATGGTTACCTACACTAAGTACATTTCGGTGTGGCTCGCAAAATTTGCATCTTTATCTCTCTATGGTTTTTTATATAATATTGATCTTGGTTTTGCCTGCTCTTGTTTCTGAAGAGGAATTAGGTTATTGGGGGAAAAATCTGTAAAAATAATACTTGTTACCTTGTAGTCATGATTTTTCTAAAAAAATCTCTAGTCTTTTGATTTTATAAAAATATTAGTTACTTATCAATAATATTATATTAATTTGTTTTTATTTCTTTCAGGAAACATCAACAGGAGCCGAGACTAAATCACCAACTTCCAATAATGGCCGAGATAGATCAACAGGTCGTGAGAGGGAAAAGTCATCAAAGAAAGATAAGGCCTCTAAGCAAAAGTCGTCAGGTTTGTTGAACATATAAATAAATTGAACAGATATCTGCCACCCAAGTATGTAGTTGTAATACTTATTCACACGTAAATATTTGAGTCGGTTCGTAAATATGTATGTATGTATGTTCATATGTCCTTAATGGACTCTGAAATTATGAAAGACAATAGCAAAATAATACACTCTATTCGAGGTCTCATCTTCTGAGCAGGCTTCAGGCTAAAAATATTTTAATTATCTTATATATTGATAAAGATATTACTATTTTAATGAGACACTTGTCACAAAAATTGGTAAGCAAATGTATGGAAATTTATAAAAGATTAACTAAATAGCGATATTCATAGTCAAACAATTTTCATTGTATTGAATTAATTTCAAAATGGATGTAACAATAAATACGAAACTAAATACATCTATTGGTACTAAAATATTGCTTGCTTATGATAAAAATCCTCAATTGTTTGAATGATAATTGCATATATGTATTTGGACATTTGGAGCGATTTTCATAATGGAGGACATACCAAGACCATAGAAAACTGTACTGTGGAAAAAGAATAGTATCATGTACAAAATCTTTTTGTAATAATTTTTTTTTAATAAGTACATTAAGAACATTATTATTAGCCATAAGAACCTATTTATCTTCGGCAAATATTTTTAATATGCATTATGAAATATTTGAAAGTAAAATATTTTTGATAATTCAAGCATGCTGGTACATCCATTCTTGAAGGTTTCTTTTGGGAATACAGGGGGAGAGTACCAGATGACAATTCTTTCTTCACCTTTTTTTCAATTTTATGGCAAACCACTTGAATACCTATGCAGGTACCATTTTTTTGCACAAAATGGGATATTTATCCGTTTTTTGTTAATGCGTACGTATAAGCATTTGAGACGTCAAACTTCAAGTTTTTATATTAAGATGAGATTTTTAGTACATTTGTTCACGTAGGTACCTGCCTATTTTTCAAAATTAAATATGGGCATGTGGGGTGTCTAATTTCAAGATTTTTCATTGGGAAGCAGTTTTTTGCACATTTTTTATGTAGGTATCTACAATTTTTTTGCTTAAATATGAGCATGTGGGCTGTCTATCTTCAAGATTTTTCATTGACAAGAGGTTTTAACCACTTTTTTCACTAGGAACCTAAATATTTTTAAAAATTAAATATGGGCATGTGAGGTGTCAAACTTAATTTTTTTTTCATTGGGAAGAGGTTGTAACTTTTTTATCTACGTAAATGTGTTTACTCCATTTTTTTCAATAACTCAAGTATTTGCACGATTATCTGTTCATTTAAACCCGAGCTATGCCGGGTCACAAAAACTAGTATTGAATAATAATGAACAATCATTTGATAAAAATATAAGTCATATCAGTTGTTTATATATTCTACATAATACGTGGGCTGGAATCCCTGTATAAATATTTATAATCATTCTCATTTATGTATCTCAGTTTATTTGTTACGAAAGATATTACATACTTCATACATACCGGATTAGTTGGATGACATCGTATTCTAGCGATAAACTCGCCCTCTGTACATTGAATTGTATAACTGATATTTTGATGATACTTTGTATTGATTTGAAATATTGTAACCAATGTACAGTGAAGAATAAAATAAATTAATAATAAATAAATACTATAATTCGAAGACAGTTCTCAAAAAGAAGTAATAACAGTATGGATTTGATCTAATCCTGAAACAAAATTTGTTGAAATGGACTACAATAAATTGATTTCTATTCTTATACACACTATAAGACAACAATGAAATATGTTTATTAGTCGAAATTAGAAAGCTGACCATCAACAATGTGTAGCAGCGAAAGGTTCTTAGTGAAATGGATTTCAAATCTATGCTACTAAAAAATTTATGTGAATGATTATATATTTTAAATTATGTATAATAATCACCAAGTATCACATATTCTGTGGAGCATCCGGCCAAGAATATTTTTAACACTCTTTTCCGTAAGTTTTCGAGTGTTCTGTGAAAGGCAGGTCTTTGGAAAATATAGACATTTTATATCTTTAATTCAGTGATGAGGCTTGTCACACGTCTTGAATATCTTAAATTTATTGCTGGCACGGAGACGACAGCTTGCATGTTTTAGCATGCGGTTAGTCCGCTGGCTACCCCATTTTGTGGGATATGCCATGACGGGATAGTAGTATTAGATAATAATTATCAATTTTTTTAAATGTTTGATGTATTCAGCCATTCAGTATTCATAGAAAATGGATATTTAGACATGTCTTAAGCTAACCCTGATTAAATGAAAAACCATACTCTCAAATTATTAGCTATCTTAGGTTAAATAAAAATGTTCCTCGCAACATAAAATATTTGATGCACCTACCTGAAAGTCCTAAATCCCTTATAAAGAAGAATTTCATTTTTTTATTTATCAAATGACAGCTATTACCCAACTGTCAGTACAGTTGGACAACAAACTTTGTATGCAAGTGAGTTGTCACATAGGCAAGTATAATAATTGAAAAAGCAATTATTTATATTTACTAAACTAGAATATAATAAAAATATTTTTAATAATAATGGTGCATTATCGAGGTCGGACTGTAGACACAGTATTGTAGTTAGTAATCCATCCATTTTGCATACTTCAAATAGAAAAGTAAACATTTCCACGGTAACCTACAAAGGTAATATCATATTTTACCCTCGTAGCATATTTCTATGAGATGAACACACCTTCCATGTGCACACAAGCAAACAGTAAATATTGTTATTAATAACTTAATTTCACGTCAGTATATGAAGAAGCTTATAACAAATTACATGTATTTCCACACTATACATACATGTACATGTGCTTCCTCACACCTCTTCTTTCAGACAACTATATCCTCTTTGTCATTCTTTCTTCATTCATTCTTTCAACATTTCCAAACCATCCTAACCTATTTACGCGCATTCTTTCCACGATACTCTTCTTGCATCTGCTCATTCTTCTACTATCCTCATTCTTCACTCTGTCACACAACATTTTACCTACCATTCTTCTCAGCGATCACATCTTAACTGCATTTATTCACTTTCGTCCTTCCTTCTTCAACCATGTCCATGTTTCGCTTGTATACTTAAGTGATGGTATCATAGTGGTATTATGCACCAACATTTGTTCGACATGTTCGACACATTGCCATTGCTGACAATGGATCGAAGTGCACCATTCATATAAGCACCAATCACTTTCCTTCTTTGAATGTCCCTATCGCATTTTCCATTCCTGGCAAACAAACTTCTCAAATATATATACTCGCTTACTTGCTCCAAAGAGATTAACAATTAATAAAAACACATATATAACATTCATCGACCTTGAAAAAGCATTCGATAAAGTAGAATGGGAACAACTTTTTAACACCCTCAACCAGATAGGAATGAATTATAAAGACAGAAGAGCAATCTGGAGCTTAGACAAGAACGAAATGGCTGTGATTAAAAGCGGAGAGAGCTGCGCAGAAGCAAGGGTCGAACAAGGCGTAAGACAAGGATGTTCAATGTCGCCAGCTCTCTTTAACTGCTATATACAGCGTGCCATTGATGAACTGAGAGAAGAAATGAAGAACTGGACAGGAGTAAAAATAAATGGGAAAAAGGTCGATATGATAAGATATGCTGACGACATAGCACTGCTCGCAGACTCCGAGATGGAGCTGAACGAAGCCTTAGGAAAAATGGAAAGTATACTGTTGTCAAAGTACAACATGAAAATAAATAAAGAAAAAACAAAATGTATGGTCATTGGAAAAGAGGAAGCAACTGCGAACATTGCCTTAAATGGAGTGAGCATCAAACAAGTAAGTGAATTCGTGTACCTAGGCAGCAGAATAAACCAGGATGGACGCTCCAAAGCAGAAATTGTAAGCAGAATAAACCAGGCAAGGATTGCCTTCAACAAAAAATCGAAGATATTGGAATCCCCAAATATTGACTTAAGCGTAAGGAAGAACCTTACTAAAGCCTTTGTATGGAGCATTCTGCTTTATGGTTGTGAGACATGGACCATCAGCAAGAGTGAAAGCGGACGGTTGGCGGCCTTTGAAATGTGGTGCTACAGACGCATGCTTAAGATCCATTGGTCGGAGCACGTCGAAAACGAAGAAGTATTAACCAGGGTAGGCGAAAAAAGGCAACTCCTTAAGAGAATCAGCCAACAACGAGCTAACTGGATTGGCCACAATATTAGGCACCCAGGACTACTCATCGCCATCGCGGAGGGTAAGACTGAGGGGACAAATAGCAGAGGCCGACCAAGAGACGCATATATGGACCAACTGAAGAGGGACATGAACTGTGGCTCATACGTGGGGCTGAAAAGACTGGCTGAGAATAGGGACGAATGGAGAAGAAAAACCAAACTCGTTGCAGACCAATCCAATGGATTGTAACTCATTATATATACTTGCTCCAAATATTCATCATCAACCTTTATTTTGCAAATCATTTTTTTGTTCTCTCTTTCAAACACTATAACTTTCGTCTTCTTAACATTAATTTTTAAACGTAACAATCGTAACTTCGTATCATCATACACACACGTAACAATCTCTTGTGAACCCATTTCGTTCTCAGCCATTATACTCTAACTACCATCTGCATACATTAATGCATTCACCTGAGAATGATTCAATTCTACACCAACATCCATCTCTTTAACAGATCGCATGTACAGTATTGTCCATTCTAATTTTGGAAACTTAGAATTAACTAATTACAGATGAAACAAGATAGATGAATTTTTTTGTATAATTCAGTATTTTTTATTTATGTGTTGCAGATAAAGATATCCGAGATCGTGACCGTAACAGTGCTGGTTCCCGCTCTACAGGTGGATCTCGCAGTAGCTCAAGGGAAAGAAGAGGTTCAGAAGAGGAACAGCCTTATTATCAACAAACCATTCATGGTAAGTTTCTATTTACCTACCTAGATTGATCACAACTTTGCTCATATTCTTACTTTGAACTCCTAGATAAAACCAAACCTCTTGGGTGAGTATATTCTCAATATTATCTTCAGTGTCAAATATTTGAGAAGATTCTCAGTATAGCATCTCCTAATTCAAATAATTTTTTTATTGAAACTATGCATTTGACCTTCTTCAAATCTTTTCTATTTTTAGTGTTTCAAAATAGTATTTAAAAAACTAATACATAGCTTAACTTAACTTCGAGAGAATTTTTAGTTACTTTCCGTGTCCGGTTTCAATTTTTCTATTCCAAAAGTTGCCCCCCCCATCATTAGATATATTAATAATGATTGACTAGATTGATTAATAATAAATTAATTTGTTTTAGGTACTTCTGGTGTGAGCAGAAGACCAGCTCTTTTTGGTGCCTTCAGACCTAAAGTTAAAACTGAGAAAAATGACTCTAAGAAAAATTTATCCATCATGCAGCAAGTTAAAGCAGCAATGCAGGTAATATTACATTAATAATAATGTATCATAGATTTTGTTCAATATAACATTCCTCAATGGGTGCATCCAGATAGTAGGATGCGAATGTCAATCAATAATCAATTTTCAATCATTGGTTGACATTTTGGAGCATTTTTCGAAGAAATATTTGAATTAATGCTTTCGTTTCCCGTCCTTATACGAATTGTCACCGAATGATTGAAGATTGATGATTGGTTGACGTTTGCATCCTACTATTTGGACGCAGCCATTGGGGTATGTGTGATGCTGAAATGATGGAGACTTACAGACCCACCGACGATCGCTGAGTGTTTTAATATAAAAAATTGAATATTTTTATGTATGCATACTAACATGAATCCTGTTTTTATGGCTGTGTGCAAGTTTATCCATCATTTTGATGGTACACATCACATGTTTTTTTTTAGAAAACTTGCATTTAACCGTGAATATTCACATTTATTTGGTTTTATCCACAGCATTGTGACCTTGACTTTTAAGTTCAGATCTTTTTTGGTCGTGTGTTCTTCAGATATTCTTATTACATGACTAGTATTGTATTCTGAATTTGGAGAATTTTTCGAAAACTGTTTATTCTTTAAATCATTTTCTATCGTATATGTTAGAAGTTTTGTGGACCAAGAGACTTGTTACTGCTGATCATCTTAGCATTCTCTTTGTGTTTTCTCAATTTATTTTATACCTGTATGATTTAATTTTCCAGAATATGGGATCCAGTAGATCTGCAACCAAGGATGGTTCAGCCCATCCCCATGGTGGTAGTGATGTCAAGGTAAGTCTGAATCACCTCACTTTAACAGTTTGACTTTCAAGATCTTTGAAAATCTGGACATTTTGTATGGATTTATTTTTCATTAAAATTTCCTATATATATCTGTCGTCAGAGCAAAATAAAATTATATATATATTTTTTTTTTTAAAAGATATATCTGGGTTTTGTTATAAACCCAAATACAACCTTATACACCTTTCACAGTAAGCTAAAAGCTTGTGTCGTGAAAGGGGAGTTTGCCGGCACCTGGGATCGAACCCCGGACCTCATGTTCATAAGGCCGAGACTCTACCTCCAGGCTACCGACGAACTTGATAAATATATAAATATGCATTTTAAATTTCAATTACAATATAAACTATGATAGGATGGTTGTGTTTTCAATGTTCTCACAGAGATGGCAGTACAATGTCAATTAATTGTACAGCCAAATTATAATGAAAATTTATGTATATTTCTGTTCTTTTATTTCAGATTTGTTAATATGCTTTTCTCTGTTTCTGTATTACAGTATTATCACACTGTCACTGCTGCATCATCCTCGTCAAGGAGACCAAGTACAATGACAAAAGTAATGGATATATTTAGAAGTAAGCCAGTGTCCAACACAGAACCAGATAAACGACGGCAGGTTTGTGATATTCATATTTATTAATAGTAGTAGTTATATGGTAACAAATGGATGAAATATCTATTGCTGTAATAGACAATATTTATTTACTACAATAGTTAGCAGCAATGATGGCAGTGAGATTATGGTACAATTTAGTTGCTTGTTGATAGTAGTGATTGACATTATTTTGTTTAGAGTAATAATTATTTTCCAAGGACTATGTATGAGCTGTTTAGTGCAACAAAAGTCTTAGGCTCGTATTCTAAAACAGCACTATGAAGTCTCATAGTCTAAGTGATCTCTATGCGTGGAAATTTGTATTCTGAAACATTACTAGACTGGCGTTGGTAACTATGCATTATTTTAGAAACGTCAAAACCCAAGTGTGGTCGAGAGGTGTTTTAACATATGCGTAGTCTAGCTGCTGTCATTATCAACATGTTGTTTTGATATAATATTTTGTTAATGAACATTATTTTGTATATTTTACTCTATTTATAATTGAAAAAAATATGCCTCATTACGAAAGTGAAGACGTATTCGATGAGCGCTTGAACGAAATTATTGATAAGCCACAATATTTATGTCTCGTCGCCTTGTGAAAGACCGGCAAAATCTATTCACAAACTATGATGGTTCTTGTGGACATTGATCTTCCAATAAACCATTCATCTTTTGAGATGAATTGTAGCAGTGAATGCTTAGCTTTTAGATGAGCATTTGGTCTACAAATTTTTCTTACTACTTACTATACTGTACCCTCACGCCGTGTCCCAAGTAGGGTAGGCAGAGAGAACGGAACGCCATGTTGATCTATCCTTACATACTTCTTTTGCTTCCTCTACATTCATCCAGTTTCTTATACATGCACGCCGATTCCTCGTAATTAACACGCGACCGTCCTTGAGAATTTGGTCCACGTGGTCAAGCCACGTAGTTCTTGGACGTCCGCGCTTTCTCAGACCCCCTCTTTCAGATAAATACAACCTCTTCGTCAACCTTACATCATCCATTCGCTCCACATGACCAAACCAACTCAATTTATTTATACCCATTCTATCCACAACACTCCTCTTGCATCTACTCATTCTTCTAATATCCTCATTCCTCACTCTATCACGCAATGCTTTACCTATCATTCTCCTTAGTGATCACATCTCCACAGCATTTATTCCACTCTCGTCCTTCTTCAGCCACGTCCAAGATTCGCTTGCATACATAGGTGTCGGTATGAGAATGGCGTTGTGCACCAGCATTTTAGCCATGCTCGACACATTGCTATTGCTAACAATAGATCGAAGTGCACCATTTACTCTCGCACCAGCCGCTTTTCTTTTTTCAATGTCCCTATCGTTTTTATCATCCCTTGCAAACATACTTCGTATGGAATCAATGTAAGAAGAAAAATACATTTGCTTACAACCAACTTAATTTATTATAGTAATTAAACATAAAGAAGATAGATAGATAAGACATTAAACATATAAAATAAAGACATTTCTTCAATCTTTTTGAAAATCTTCATTTTCAGAAAATAAAAGGAAACTTCTTATTTAAATTAACTTCTTATTTAATATTGTAGGTATACTCTTTCTTTTTTTTCCGGCAAGGCACCCGACATCGAGAATTATGTATTGTACATACTCATTCAAATAAATATTTGTTAAATTACTACTACTACTACTACTATACCATCACGGCATATCCCACAAGTGGGGTAGCCAGCAGATCAGCTGCATGTAAGAAACATGCAAGCTGTCCTTTGTTAAATTAAATAAGTTTTATTTTATCTTTTGAAAAAAATAACAATAACAGATACAAACAAAAAAAAATTCTGAATTGAGAAGACAGAGAGCATCTATTAAACTCGCTGGTGGATCAGGAAGAGGTGGTCCACCACCTGTTTTCGACACCTCTTCGCATGTGCCGATAAAACCTTCCTACGCAACGACTTCATATTCTCCCAGCACCTCTTAAGTTGGAGGTCATTCCTTTTTTGAGTTAGGGCGGACGAAGTATATTATGCTCGGGCTACAGCCTTCCAGGCATCTTTTTTTACTGGATGTTTCTGGAATTGGTACTCATGGTACTCATATCTTCTATAATTTTATGTTGAGCGACGATCTGCGTAAGCAATAGCTTTTCTGATGCAGTAAAAGGAATGTTCCTGTAAAATAAAAGATTTATGTTATAAATATAGGTACATTATAATAATTATCTTGTGTTAGGCAAATAACTGCATCCCCAATTGCCAATTCGACATTGTTGAAAGTAATTTTAGTACAACGTAAAACCTTCAATGGACTTGTACCAATAATTTATTTCACACACTTTAAATTATATTTAATAATTTACTATAATTTAATAATATATTTGATTAATAAGTAACAAATCATTTGGATAATAAAATTCATGAACAAGGCCCGTATTTATTTTAGTTTAGGTAAATGAAATAATACACATTTTGCAGTTAGATTAGTTATCTGGTAGAAAATATACTTATTTAAAATATGTAATGTCTTGTAATATATTTAAACATTTACCTTTTGTAGTGTTTGGACCTTGATACACAGTACAGGTTAAGTGAACCTTGAACCTTGTTTTCAAGTAAACAGTAGTTATGATGAGTGAGTAGCAATACTATGTAGTCTATATAGGTTGGCCGCCTGTGGAGAGCGGCGCTCATTAATTGATAGAACCTTGACTTGCACTGTTAGGCTGCGTGTTTTGACAAATTGTGTTCGACAAATTATAATAGGAATTATTTATTGAATATATTGTGTAAATATAAAAATACGTGTCGTTATTCAAAAAGAACCTAATATTGTTATACTTAACCCAGTATACAATACGTGGCGCAGTTCGGTAGTTCAAAATTGTCGTAAACATACAACAATAGTCTTTTTTTTGCGCGCCGAAAGTTTTGTCGGCGGTACGCGGAAAAAACGAGTGAAAGGTAGTCTACAGGAGTAGAAAGGAGGCAGGAGTCTCCAAAGCCAGATTAGCCAGCAGTGCAGGTAGCATCAAAGAGACAGGAGTCTCAGAAGCCAGTTGGGCAAGGTTGCAGGTAGCAGCAGGGAGACAGGAGTCTCAAGAGCCAGTTGGGCAAGGTTGCAGGTAGCAGCAGGGAGACAGGAAGTCTCAGGAGCCAGTTTGAGGCAAGGTGCAGGCAACATAGGGAGACAGGAGTCACCCAGCATCCAGGCGGAGCCAGTTGGTGGATCCAGGAAGCCAGGAGAGGAGAGTCTTGCTAGTAAGCCAGGCGGAGTCCATTGCAGTTGCAAGGAAATCCAGAAGACCGGGGCGATTGGAGGAGACTCTCATCAGCTAAGTCTATTTTTTATTCTTGGTTGTTGTTGCTTGTGGTATTTTCCGAAATGACTTCGAGAAGTTTAGAGCCGTTTTGTCACAAGACAATGAGTTGGCCTTCTTACAGGACAAGGTGGGAGAACGCCTTATTATTGAATGATGAAAGTTGGACTGATGTGAAGAAGCGTGCTTTCTTCATAACATCATTGTCCCAAGGCAGTTTCAAACTACTGTCTGATCTGTGTTTTCCAGCTTCTGTGGAAAAACAGTCTTATAAAGAGTTGATTCAGTTATTTAATGGTTATTTTAAAGAGGAAAAAAGTGTATTTGAGTCGCGTGAAATTTTTTTCAAGGCTACTCAAGGTCATTCGGAAAATGTTAAAGATTTTGCCTTAAGATTAAGAGAATTAAGTATCGATTGTGAGTTTGGTACAAGATTAGAAAGTAATATAAAGGATTTGTTTATAATCGGAATTAAAAATAAAGAGATTAAACAACAGTTATTTTTAAAATGTGATAAAGATAAAGTGTCTTTGAATGAAGCAGTTGCTTTGGCGTCTAGTTATGAGCACATACTAGAGAGAAAAATAGAGAAAGAGGAAGAAAATTTTGAGGAAATTAGCCAAATTTCCAGGCGAAACAATAATAGTTTCAGTAGTTCAAGTAGTACAGATACAGATTATAAGAAAAATAATCGACCGTCGAAATTTTCAAGGTTAAATTCAAATGTAAATACGAGTAGGTATAAGCATAATAAAAATGTTTCATGTTTTATTTGTAAGGGAAATCACTATAAAAGTGAATGTAAATTTTATAGAGAATTTTTTTGTAGAAAATGTAGATCTAAAGGGCATTTGAGTGAAAATTGTTATAAGATACAAGGTATTTATAATTCGCAAGACACCGAAAACGATTTTATAAAATTAAATGTAAGAATTGAGAATAAAAATGTTGAATGTATTTTAGATTCGGGAGCGAATATTAGCTGTATATCTATTCAAAAATTGCAAGAAATATTCAACGAAAATAATATAATAGAGAAATGTGATGAAATTAATTTATCTACGTATAGCGGGCACAGTTTGAATGTGTTAGGTATTAAACATTGTAAAATAAATCATAATGGAATGGAAAAAAATATTAAATTTGTTGTAACAGAGAGCGGGAATAAAATAATATTGGGTACAGATTTTATGCGTAGGTATAATATAGGGTACAAAGTACATAGCACGGAAGGCAGTGAATTAAACATTATTGTTGCATGTAAGCCCATTGAAAATATTCCGAATTTCAGTGCGGACGCATCGCTTGCGTGTAATGTGAAACAACAAAAATTAGATTTTGTAAATAAAAATAATAGTTTTAATTCGAAATTAATTTTAGAGAGAAGTAAAAGTGATTATACATTGGAAAAAGTTGTTAAATATGTGGAAAAAAATAATTGGCCGTGCAAAAGACAGTTAAATGAATCTATTGCGAAGTTGTTTAATGTGAAGGAACATTTGACTGTGTACAAGGATTATTTATTCTACAGAGATAGAATTGTTATTCCGGAATCAGTTAAAGGTATTGTGATAAATTATTTGTGTAAAAATTATTCAGTTATTGGGAAAATGAAATCATTTGTTAGAAGTTATTTTTATTGGGTTAATTTTAATATAGACATTGAGAATATAGTTAAGAATTTAGTGAAAAAGCGGAATAACAATGGATGTAAATGTTTAAATAGGTATAGATATGAGGAAAGGTATGTAAATAGGGAAACTTGTAAAGATAGTTCCAGGGGCTCGAAGTTTGTCTCGGGGAGGAAAAAGGAATTTAATTTGGGTACATCAGTACTTGTTAAAGATCTCAAGAGTGAAAAGATGGTTTTAGGTAAAATTGAAAAGGTATTAGGCAATACAACTTTTCTTATTAGAATCAAAGGTACTGGTCAGCTCTGGAAAAGACATATGGATCGGATAGTTGTGAGATCTGTGCATTGGGATGACAGTCCCTCTGATAAATAGTAGGAGCTTAGGTCCCCTCCCCCTGTTTGAAGGCAAAGCTCTCACCGGTTCTGAATTTTTCAGGTCAGATTGGAAGCCATTGGCGGGGACAGCTGAGACCCAGGACTTAGGCTGGTGGAAGACTTCATCTGGTGGCCCTGGACGGAAGGAAGAACTTGTCTTCATGATGTATTTATAATGTTTGTCTTATATAGAATCATTGGAATAAGTAGAGAACACTGTCAATCACATAGAATTGTATAAATATTTAAATATGTAGTATAGAAAGATTTTCAAGGTTGTGAGGGGAGAGTGTAGTGTTTGGACCTTGATACACAGTACAGGTTAAGTGAACCTTGAACCTTGTTTTCAAGTAAACAGTAGTTATGATGAGTGAGTAGCAATACTATGTAGTCTATATAGGTTGGCCGCCTGTGGAGAGCGGCGCTCATTAATTGATAGAACCTTGACTTGCACTGTTAGGCTGCGTGTTTTGACAAATTGTGTTCGACAAATTATAATAGGAATTATTTATTGAATATATTGTGTAAATATAAAAATACGTGTCGTTATTCAAAAAGAACCTAATATTGTTATACTTAACCCAGTATACAATACCTTTAAATAGTGTTTTCCATTTTAATAACAGCGAAAATAAGGCACAATATTATAACAAACACAAAACAACGTGCAAAATAATGAAATGTCAGATAGGCGCTGATTAAAATGAATGCGGCAATTAATCACCAATTGCGAATTGGCCAATCACGAGCGGTGTGTATTAGTATTAGTGTGTGCACAGCTATGTATAAGCCAAGTGTTGTTATAGAATACAAATTTATCAGTGTATATTTTGCACAGGGAAAGATTTTAACTTAGCGTAGCGTAGGCCGTCGCCATGCGTAAGTATTGTTTTAGAATACGAGCCTTAGTCTCTCAGAATTTATTTTACGATATGGAAGTTAAAATCAATTCTAAATTTTTCGTAGTTTTTTTTTTCAAATTTAATTTACTACTACTACTGCTATTACTATACCATCATGGCGTACCCCATAAGTGGTAACAAACTTGAAAGCTGTCGTCTCCGTGTCGATAAAAAATTAAGGCCCTCAGGATGGGTGGTAAACCTCATCGCTGAGCTTAAGATGTAAAATGTCCTTATTTTTTAACACCTTTCTTTAACAGGATACTCCAAAAACTTACCAAAGAGAGTGGGAGATCAGTTCATTGTTGGGTACTCCGAGAAACATTTTACTTTTATTTACATTTTTTACATTTATTTTAATCAAATATTAAATTCAGCAATGAGGTTTGCAACCCATCCTGAATGTCTTAATTTTCTTTTTGTTATGAATTTTTGACACAATTGGATGTCACATAAGTTCACATACGTGTATGTGTATCATATACAACAAACCTACTTAGTTAATTTTTCGTTATACCTACATTTCATAGTAGGTATAACGAACATCAATAAACACACTTAGTTTTTTAGACATTGAGTTTATAAGAGTCACCTTATTGATCAGTTGAATAGGTCATCTTAGGACAAATGAAAAGGGGAACTAATTATTTGTTCGGCTATTAATCCATTCGTTCGGCGAGGAAAATCAGCATTTAAGTCATTTGCACAGCAACCAATGTTTTCATCGGCAATATATATAAAATAAGCGCAACACTTGTTTTACAAATAATATTGGTTATATCGCAAATTGACAAATTTTAACGGCTTGATAAATACTCACTCAACAAAATAATTAATTAACCAGCAGAATTGTTATTTGAGCAACAAAATTGTTATTTGACTGGCAGAAACTATTAATTGATAAACAATATTTTTCCCACACCGATCTACCTTCGGATCCACATGAAGTTTTTGTGATTTCTTACCAAATTAATGATGACTACGAAAATAATCCCAGTTTCCGCTTTGCTATATCAACTGAATATCTAATTGAAATGTCGAAAAACGCTAGTGTCGTTCGTGCAGATGCTACATATAAAATCATTTGTCAGGGTTTTCCAGTTTTTTCCAATTCCAACAGAAAGTACAGCAAACAAGTTGCATTCATTTCATGCTTGACAAGCAAAGATTTATTATTTGAACAAGATTAAACATTTAGCTTACACAAGTTTAATTAAAATTAGTTTACGGTTTGCCACTCATTTATTTATTTTTAATTAAATTTAGAGTTATTCAATATAATATTGTTTTTAATAGAAATATAATATTCCCGCTGGGCATAAGTAGCATATCAACATGGTATGTTTGTCGGCAGAATACATTTTTCTGCTGAACATAACTTCAATATTATGCTGATCGTTTAAATGATAGCCAATGAAAAGGTTGATGGTTCAAGTCTCACTGAATTAGAAGTTATTAGGTTTATGTCTTATTTTATGTTTTAACATTTAGCACTAACCCTGTTATATTAAAACATTATAGTGTATATATTTGTTTTTAATGTAAAAGACATTCCAAAAGGAACATTGAATTTAAAAAGAAATGCCGTCTACTAAATGTCAGTTCAAAAAGTTCAAATAATATTGTGTCTGTAATCTCATATTTATGTATTTTTTCCAATAGGTATTGTTGATATTTAATATATTTTATTTATATTATTATACAGTTACATTAGTGTTTGCAATAATTTATATAGATATTATATAAAAACAATAGCTAGAAATCAATTAATTGGTATCACAATATTAAATGCAGACATGACGTATAGCTAACCTGATAACCTTTATCATAATAGGCAAAGTGTCATATTTTATACATTTAAATACATTCGACTAATATATTCACAAATTTTCATATAAATTTCGATATTGTTTTATTATTTTAGAGATATTATGTAAACAATATATATTGCATGCTAAATATTACTCAAATGAAAGATTAGTGTGATTTCTTTTTAAAAATAATTAATTCTATTATTATACACAAATTATTAAAATTAAATATAATTCTAGTCTATTAATTAACTTACAGCGTTTAAACGTTTTCGAGTAATGTAGTAAGACTAACCATTGAGATTTAAAAATACGGCCTAATAGCTTAAAAGTATTTGTTACATAGTATATATATTTAAAGATGTACCCATATGTTGTGTTTGTATGATGTGTACATAGATTGGGTCAAGTAGGAGTAAAGAAAGGATAAGGTATTAAGTAAATTAGATACACTAGAATGTTGTAGAGATATTGAGAAATAATAAATTTGGTTAACAAACAAGTATATCCCTTAACATCTCCACTCATATCACTACTACATGTGTCATCGCTAACAACTCCTTACTCTATACATCACTGTACCTTTACTCTTACCTGACCAGATCTTCACATCATACGAACTAGGGAATGCAATCTCGATCTCGCGAGATCTCGAGTAATTATTCGAGATTTAATCTCGAAGCTAGGTAATCTCATTTTTAAAATATCGTTCGAGATCTCGACTAAATCGATCGAGATCACAATCGAGATCGAGATTGAGCGCGCATGAAAAATGAACGTGTTCATCGATGCGCAACAGCGCGCTGACTGATAGTTAACCAAGTGAAATATGTCTAAAAACAACTCAAGCCAAGTGTATATGGACGTAACTACAAGTAAATTGGGGGTATGGCGTTACTTCCAAAAATCTGCGGATGGATTGACTGTTAAATGCAAGTTGTGCAGTGCTATTCGTAAATGTACTAAAGGTTCACCAATAGGCTGAAATATATGTACACTTAAAATCCATTCATAAAATTGACACCAAACATTTGAATGTGAGTGCGGGAACAGGAACAAGAGACGATGATGTCGGTGCCAGTGCCAGCGGTACTTGAAGTTCGCATATAACAGCCTTCTTACTGTAGTTCCAGCCAGCGTGGAGGCTGAGCGGGCTTTCTCAGCCGCTGGATATATTGCTACAGATATTAGGTGCCACTTAGTTGACTACACCTTGAACACACTATTCTTCCTGAGAAGTTATTTACAAAACAATAACATAATTCTTTTTGTTATATCTCTTCTAATGTGCCTATTACATTCCCCAAATTTCAGTGCACAAAATTAATTTTCTGAGTTTGTACAGTGTAAATGCATATCTGCCTTTACAAACTGAGCATGCTAAGATATTTAGTGCACTAAAATTTGAGAATGTAATGGAGACTCAACACTTACCATTTCTTTAATAAAAGTTGATTTTTTTAATTTTTCACAATTATTGTGTTTTATTTACAAAATTATAACAGTCACATAGGTAGGTAGTTTTTATTCAATCTAACATTAATTTTTGAGCGAATAATAAGATATTTTTAAAAAGTAGTCTAATCTCGATTTAATCGAGATCTCGTCGAACTATTTGACGAGATCTCGAATGACTCAATCTCAAATTCAAATTTTGAGACGAGATCTCGATTCGTCAATCTCGAGTCGAGATTGCATTCCCTAATACGAACATAACATATAGGTACATCTATATAATATATACTTTTAACTCCTGTCAGTTCTCTAGGATTGAGACAGACAATCTATGGTTTAGGTTTTCTCCATACAAATATTATGCAAATACTAACATTCTGCATAATTTAATCACCATCGTATAACCTATTTAATTATGTCATAACATAACAAGTGTCTGTCGATATTAGTTGGGGTTATTTCAAAATTAGAATACAGCTATTTTTAATATAATCCGTAACTTTTTGCGTATTATCCATTATGGTATGAAGTAAACACTTAACTTTTTTATAAATACACACTATATTTTATAAATGAGTAGACAATTGTTTCGTCTTTTACCAAGACATTATCAATACTAAATTTAGAAAGAATACAAATTGATTACGAAGGTACAATAAATAAATTATGCAGTTAACAATTTTAAGTGGGGGATGAAGAGGGCGGGGACTTAGGGTGGAGTGGGAATATTTTTAGAATGGGTGATGCGTTAGGTACCGTTATGTTATTAACTATATTATTACAACTATTAATGTTTTTATGTATTTCCAATGTCTCTCTCAAAATTAATCTTCTATAATTACTATTGCCGTTATGTAGAATCTTAAATGGTTTTCTATTGTTAATGTGATGATTGTTCTCTATGAGGTGGTTGGCGAATTCCGAGAATCCGAGTTCCTTACACAATTAAGATGTTCGGTAATCCTTGTTTTTATTCTCCTCGTGGTCATACCAATGTATTTCTTATCACACTCTTCACAGTTTAGTTGGTAAACCCCACTTTTTTAAACACCCCGCTGTAAACACCCCACTTAGCCCTGAAGATTACATTAAGGAAATAGACATAATTAAACAGATGGCGTACAATAATGGATACGATGTGTCATTAATTGATAAACTTGTTAACATTAAAAAACAAAACAGTTCATAAATAAACATTTATATTCCTGCCCAACGCCAAAAGAAAATAAAAATGGAGGAGATTTAAATATATTAAAATGCATCAAAAAAAATCTTAAAAAATGTACCTAAGGATACTACAATTTCGTATTATACCGACCATAAAGTTGGTAAGTACATACTTAACAACAGA
>OX388329.1:16822418-17010117 GCA_947579605.1 Athripsodes cinereus
TAGATCCATCGATACTCTTGATAAGGGATCCACTTTTTGCTACCAAGAGAATATTTTAGATAGGTATAGGTATCCAAGAATCTCATACAATAAAAAGGTTACCCTTTATCAAGAATGAATATTATTCTCTATTTCAAATAGGATACTCACCAACAGATCACAAATTTGTAAATTTATTGACAATCATTTTCAAACAGTCCTTTGATGAAATTACGAATGTGATAAAAGAACCATCAATTCTGAAATCGCATTACAGTATTCGGAAACATTTATAAATATATATTTATAACTGAGATAGTTGTTGAAAACAATAAACAAATTTGATATGTAAAACAACATAGGTACATAAGTTATTGTTATGTTATGTTGTGTTGTTATTAATGATTAAATAATTTTGTACTTGCAATTTAAAAAAAAACGTCGACATATTGAATGTACATAGGTATATTAATTGTGTATTGTAGTTAATTTTTGAGCTAGAAAATGTTGTGGATATAAAAACAAATAAAATATGTAATAATCTTTTTAAGTATCTATACCCAACTCACCTATAATTTAATTGATTATAACTCTATCATAGCAACAAGTTCATTCATATACCGACGGTATATAAAATATTTCAATATCATGTTAATAAGTCATATATACCTATTTCAATGAGTAAAATTAAAGTATCTAATCATAACCAATAACTTTTGCATTCAATTATCCGAAACAACAATAAAATTAAAACATAACCCAACAACTATAGCTTGAAAAAATAACTGTTATACACATGGCTATGATTAAATTGGATTCAGTACTTACATACTACATAAACAATTGGACTTTAATACTCAATACTAACTGAACATCCATCATTAAAATTAATTAATAATTTCATTTTAAAATTTCGTCACCAAATTATATTATTTATATATACCTACCTACTTTGACCATTGAATATTTATTTGCATGTTTTGCATCGAAAAATAAGAACCTACTTATACACGTATTTTAAAATACGATAAAAAAAACTACAAAATTAGAATTGGTACAATAATATGAGAAAATTAAATTATAAAATTAAGAAAACGAATGAATTACTGCTTTATTTAATGACAGACAGATTAGGATCACTTTTTTTAATGTAGGGGAGAGAGGGGCTTGTTGTAACGGGGGTAAGTAGAAACAGCCTAATAACTCAGCCGGTTTTAAATATTTTGTTTCAATTTTGAACTCAACATGCTCTTTAAGATAGGGCCTACGACGTAAACGCAGTAGGTGCAACACGGAAGAGCGCCGTGACCGGTTGTCAGCAGGGGTACTGTTTTTTGCCAGATAACCTAAAAAATATTAGTTCGTTAAATTTGATTTCAAGATCATACTGTGTCTTATTGAAAAATGTTTCTATTAATTTTTGTTAGGCATATATTAAACTATTGTATGATAGTATTTTCACATAACCCAAGCCAATCATTTTTTTTAATAAATAAAAATGTTAGCAATTTCGGTGTGGGGCTAGTTGTAACAAAATTTTGGGGCAAGTTGTAACAGGCTGCTACGGCTTAATTCTTGCCCCAAGCCCAGAGAAAAGGTAACAGAACAGGCTAGTATATTACCAAGTGATGCTGACTTGATATTAGGCCTCGAAGACGCCAAACTTCTTGAATCTGTGGCGCAGGTGGATATAAGCATAACTGAAATGATTAACCAATTGACTGGTGAAATATCCACTGAATCTGTCCCAGGCCCTTCAGGCATCAAAATATGTCTACCGGTTTTTCACCTTCAAAGGTCAGACCTCTACCTAAAGCACCACCAAGAAAGAAAAAACAAACAGGGCTGTGCGTAAGCGAAAGTCAGCTGTTTTGACTTAGACTCCAAAGAAGGAAGCTCTGGAGAAAGAATTTGAAAAAAAAAAATATAACAAAACAGAAACAAGAAGCTAAAGCAAAAAACAAAGGAACGGGATAGGGCAAAATTAAAGTAAAGTCGAATAGACCTGAAAAGACCAAGATTATAAGTGCATATTATAAAAAAATATTTTCACTGATGATTGAGTTTATTAATAAGTTTAATTAACATTAGTATATGTTATGCGAATCAAAAGATGACTATAATTGTTGCGATAACTCATTAGTTCGTAAGAGATACATTTTTTTTAAATATATGTTTGTTGATTTTATTTGTTTGTTGTTGAAACCTGTTGTTTTAATATGACGTTACTACTTGCCCCACACTTGTTACAACTTGCCCCAAGAACGGGGTAAGTTGTAACAAGCGAATGTTTCCACAAAAAGTGCTACAAATACAAATTAATTATAGATTCTGGATTTTTTTGGTGGGAATATATTTTTAAATATATGATTACTGGTTTAAAAGCCCTTTTCAATTAAAATACTCAATAGTTTAGTCACTCCATCGAAAAAAGGAAAAACTGTTACAACTAGCCCCTCTCTCCCCTATCTGTGTTATTAACCCAAAAACAGCCCTATACACCTTTCACAGTAAACTAAAAACTTGTATCGTGAAGGGGGCGTTTGCCGGCACCTGGAGTCGAACCACGGACCGTTCATGAGGCCGAGACTCTACCTCCAGGCTACCGACAAACTCAACTCATCAACAACAACTTTCACTTCTATAATTAAGATACAGGATTAAAATTACTAGATATGAGTGTTGTATTATGTACACCAACGCAACAATACCTACATTTTGGTAAGTGATCCACTAAACATTAATATCTACATCACACACCCAGACCCAGAACAATTATAATTACACATAAAATTTATAATATTTGTGGTTATAAAAACATAAAACAGGTTTAATATTAGTGTGCCATAGTATAATTAATATCGACAATTACAGATGTTTGACTGATTATAAAGCATATGTATCTACCTACTTATCAATTACAAAAGATTACCAACATATAAATAATATTATTATTACGCAAAACATATATTCACATCAATACATTTTGTAGCTTATAGGAAACAAAAATAATTTAAAAAAATAAAGAGAATTGTTTCAAAACAATATAATGCCAAAAGAGTAACGTCTATACATATCAATTAGAATAATTAATACTTATGATATCTACTCGCAGTAATGATATGCTAGGAAAGATTTTTAGGGCATCAGGAACCCTATTTCTATAGCAATATCTTTTCATACTGATATTCATACTTGCCATATTATTATACAAAAAAAATTGTCTGAGTGGTATGAAACCATAACGATATGAAGATGTCTGATTTGCTATGCAATATTGTGTTCAATCTTACACGCATATTCAATAAGCTAAACAATATACAGTAATTTACAGATACTTGCCACTCGTGTCAAGTACTTGAAATTAATATACTATTATCTCAATTGCAATGCTACGAGATTCAATATATTACATATGTTAATTAAATCATGGCAGTGCACTTTATAGTAATAATTCTGGTACAATATGTTTACGTTTGACTACTTATTGGAATGCTCTGGAACAAAATGTTGTAAGTACCTATTACACGTGTCATGTCATCGTCACATTTTACATAAATAGGTATGCAAAATATCAACTAGTTTTATCCGCTATAATCCTAATGCTTATTTAAATTAATTAATTCAAGGGTTTGATTGCTATAATTTTTATTTTACTTTAAAGTTAAATGAAGTCATTACCTCCCGTCTGTCCATTGAAGGAAAAAGAGAAGTAAGGCTTTTCAATTTTTTTTGTGAAAGTATGTCCATGAAATTTCTTTTCGATGAATAATGAACGATGAGGTTTATTCGATTTTCTGTTGCTTTATGAATGAAAATACATTCTTATATTCATTAAAAAAAAATATAGAAATTGGAAAATCATCTCATCTGCAATATTGAGACTTTGAATCTTTGTAGAATGAGTCGGCTCGAAAATTTTGTGATATGATCATTGACGTAAAATTTATAAATACACGAGACATGTTTTCACTAAAGTGTTCCTGGAAGAAATGTAGAAGGAAAAATGGTTTATAAAATAATAAAACTCATTTATATATTTTCATCCAAACATCACTATTATCAAGCTATTTTCGATGCGAAGAACATCTTTTACATGGGTCATTGATCTTAAAGAGCCAGGTGTTTTTGGTGATAACAATTTGCAATTTTTTCAGTAAATTTATAAAGCAATGTTTATTATGGCTTATTATGGTCCTTTTAAATTACCTACTGTGATCATAAATATTTCCGTAAAAATAATTTACCAAATGGATTGTCAGAAGATCTGGTATGAAATGAGATTTTTACAAAATGGAATAGAATCAATTTGAAAATAATAACAGAAGTCTGATTTTTTTTACGTAAGGTATCAATGCATTTTCTATTCGTGAGACATCAGCTTTTAAACTATTGTTAATGTATTACATAAATCCTCTTCATTACTGAAAATATTGTAAGAAATATCATCAGTATTGAAATATTTATAATAATAACATAAATGTTGTGAGAAGAATCAAAATAAATATATTGAGATTTGTATTTTTTTAATTGTGAAATAAACGTGTCTTAACAATTAATTTCTTTCAGTGCTATATTGTAAATGTGACTCAAAATTGTATTTATATTTTGTGTTCTACAAACAACCAATATGTCAATACAATAACATTGTTCCCGTATTTTAAATTGAATCGTTCATATACTTTTATTTTCTTAACAAAACATCACGCAAAGTAAAATAAACAAGAATCATTTTTCTATTTCGTTAATATTTAATTTTCATAAAGTAAAATAAACGCCGTAATTGAATATCGTAACGTCAAAATCAAGAGAATGAAAGATCCCTAAAGGAATATAATTCAGTAAAAAAATAATATATCTGAAGAAAATTTAATGATCCGTGTATAAGGGTCAAGAACGCCCCTTTTCTTGTCTTCGGGTGCCAATATCCGGAAAGTTACAACTTACAGTCCTTTGATGTTTCATAGTATTATTATACGACGTATCTAATAAGTATATATACCTATCTCCACACACAAACACCTACTGTATCTATCCGACACACCAAATAATATATGAGAACGGAAAACTACACATGATTCTTTTTTGACTAAAGTTTCGCAAGGTAATAACAACTTTGGAAGTCGAATGTAAATTTCATCCCAAGAGAATATTTATGTATGAAAATCTTTGCTGAAATGCGAATAAACAACGTGAAGTTCAAATTACCTTTATTTTGCCTGAAATAATAATTTCTTACGAACTTCACAAGACTTTCTTTAAATAGTTGAGATAAACTTCATTTACTCACATTTTGCATAGTCAATTCGAGGAACTGCCTCATAACTCTTTGTCTAATTCGAACTTATTATTAACTATGTAATACAACTGTTGCAAATTAAGGTGCTTTATAACACCGTTGACATTCACAAAGATACACAAGTCATTCTCGAGTATTTCACTAAAAGAAATTAATACGAATACCTACTACTATTATTGGACAACACTAAAGTGTCTTTTACATTAATTATATTATTAAACACGTACTTATCATATTTATAGGCAAAGTCATATGAAAAATCTCAGAAAAAAGGTACTATTTAATAATACTTGTATATAAGCATATCAAATAATTTGTGAGAACTGAAGAGATTTTCATAATCAAAAAAGTACCATATTTAATAAACTGCTTAGAGGTAATATTCTAATATTTTACATGAAATAGTTTGATTAGTAGTCTGTTGTTATAATACGCTGAAGATTTATATTTCATTGTCATAACCTCACACAAAAAATCGTCGATATTTTAAGCTTACTTGGTCCAAATTAACTCAGAACCTCTAAAATATGATCTGTGATCAAAAATAGTATGTACCTATTCATTTATTATTGTCAAAACTCTTTTCGTCTTCTATGAAACATAAATTATGAATATGCTTAAAAATACAAAATTCTTTTAGATTTCTCTTATGTTCTCTTTCATTTGTTTAAGCGGGATTACTATAACTCCAACGTTAGTCTGGCATTGTGAAACATGACTCAAAAACGAATTTATTTCTTGCTCAAAATATTTCTATCCATCTCTTTGTGTTTTTTGTCATATTTTGACCATAGGTGACAATAGTCCATAACCACAGGTATCATTAAAAAGGATCTACAATGACATTCATTATAGTACTCAATAATATTCAAGAATATTACCTCATCTGCACAACCAACAGATTGTGCAAACTCCTTTTAGTAGGAAACAGGAAAAGGGTACCGATTCTTACGAATCGGCTGTGGCTGATTTAAGTGCACTTAACCCATGGTATGTTCACCAATCCCAGCAACTCCTATTTCAAAACAATCATGCTAGATATCTGTTTACTTAAATCAACCATTTTTATGATTGTGTTCGAGGTTGTTAACTATCTATCGTTGGTTGTCAACTCGAAACCCCAAATCGCGCCAGAGACAGACATTGTTCCCCTATTTAAAACATTACTTTGGGCAGTGAATTATAAATGTTAGACGAACAAAGTTTTTGAATTGCACTGGATTTTTCACGCCAAAAAAAAAACTTACTTCCACCCTTCTAAATGAATCAGCAGGTACGCAGTGATCTCCCCCCCCCCCTTTTTTTCCTTTCCCCTTGATTTTTTTTTGTTTAATTATTATTATTGATTTGTTTTTGTTCTAGTGTGATGATTGAGTGAGCGAGCGAGACTGTGTATAATGTAGGCATGTTGAGATGACCGGAATGTTAGGTACCTATCTTTTTAAAATTAATTGTGGCGCATGGTATTGGATGATAGCTGATCTCTGAATGATTAACCTGTTTTCTTACTTTATTTATGTAGTTATTGTCTGTTTTGTGCTTATATATTTATAAAATTAAATTAAATTAAATTATAAGAATAGGTAAAAATTAACAGTATCATTAGCTTCAGTACAATATTGATAAAAAATCAATTAGATAGACACATACCTACTTACTTTGTATGAATCAAATATTTTTAATATGTAGTTTGGTATAACAATAAAATAAAGCCATTTATGGTTAAATGTCAGTAAGGCCCAAAACTGACACCTCCAGGATCACCACTGGAGTCCGGCAGGGCTGTGTATTGGCACCTTTTATTTTGCCATATTTATGAATTACCTGCTCAGAAAATCTATTCTGGGCCCTGGTGGTGTGCCTTTGTCACAGCGTGAAAACAGTGAGACGTCTGTGGGAGTGCTGCACGATCTTGAATATGCGGATGATGTAGCCCTTTTTGATACATCTGTGGACGGATTACATGGGAGTACACGTACCTGGGAGCAACCATAACGCCAGAGGGTGATCTCCGGTCGGAATTACCAATCCGCATAGGAGCTGCTAGCAGGGCTTTCAATAACATGAACAAAGTTTGGAAGGCGTCTGGACTCAGCATCAGGACAAAATGTCGCTTGTTCAACGCGTGCATCATCCCAATCCTTCTATATGGCTGTGAGTCGTGGCACTTAACCAAGGCTCAAGAGCGGAAGATACTAAGCTTTGAAAACAAGTGTCTTAGAAGGATTTTGGATGTCAAATGGTATGAACATGTTACAAATGATGATGTGCGCCGGCGCACCCAACAGAGA
Organism: Athripsodes cinereus; assembly: GCA_947579605.1. NCBI lineage: Eukaryota > Metazoa > Arthropoda > Insecta > Trichoptera > Leptoceridae > Athripsodes > Athripsodes cinereus. Next base: position 16,829,988 of record OX388329.1, read on the forward strand.
CCTGTAATCTCCGTAATACAGGAGAGACGATGGTCCTGGCTGGGACATGTTTTGAGAATGCCTAATGATAGTTGGCCAAAAAGAGCACTGTTCTTCCGTCCGCAGGGGCTCCGTCGGCCCGGGCGTCCCTCTTTCACAATACACCGTTCCTATGACAACGATATCAGAGCGCAGGGAATGTCGTGGAAAGAGGTGACGCAAATGGCGCAGAGACGCTCTGAATGGAGGAGGCTGGTTTCTGCCCTGTGCTCCCGAGAGGAGCGTTGATGGCGATGATAATGATGATGATGGCCCAAAAACTAATTATACTTAATTATGTAATTGAAACAAGGGTTTCTTTCTACTATAGATTATTGATTCCGAGAGAGACGTCTTTCGACTTATCAGGTCATTATCGACTTATCAGATTGATAATGACCTGATAAGTGGAAAGACGTCTCTCTCGGAATCAATAATCTATATTATTGGTATTGTTGTTTTATTGTTTCTTATTGTCCCTAGGCCCCTATTATGGAGGCACTTGGACTCGTCATATATACATTTTATATAATTAATCATAATTTCAAATACAGTCAATCAAAGAAACAATTAAAGTCAAATAAAATATCAAATTAAAAGTAGAAAGAAACACTTGTTTCAATTACATAATTAAGGAATTCTACTAAGTGTGCACCGACACAATTAATAATTAGACTTTGACTGATTTTTATAGTAACGTTGATTTTTTCCATTATTTTGTCAACAAATTTTATATGATTTGACAATTTAAAATTAATAACTTCATTTTCATATACAATAGTCAAACCGAAAGCTCAATACGAAAAACAATTTAGGACACAAATGTCATTTTTGGATTTGTCCACTTTCGATCTCATTCCATTCAAATAATATATCCATTAGTTAGCCATCAAAAGACCACGGGTAATTGAAATTCTACCAGCAATCATTAAATTCCTTCCAATCATACGTTATTGTAATGTAATTTGCCTTTACGAATCGAAGACTTTGTGAAATAATATATTATTTCTTCAAAGCATTTCTCTTCTGTTGTTAATATTTCTGTCGAAATTCCTTTGATACAATAAATATTGATTAAATTCTTTCAAACAGAGAAAACATGTCTATGAGATACAAATAAACGTATAGTAGTCTAGAGAGTATTCGCGTCATATATTTTTTCCTTAACATCGCCAGTCAGACCAATATTGCACAATGCTATCATGCAAAATTCAACCGGAAGAAGTGAGAAAGGTGTCCCAACGCTTACGAATAGACTCTAGGCTGGCGTCAATGATTACTCTTGGTGTTCACGAACGAAGTTCGCCAATTCGGTCATTCTCATTTTCACGATACAATGTCTACGAGCCAACATTTAGTGCAAACCATAGAACCACTTTTATGGTATCTCCTATTTCAAATTTCGAATGAATCAAGATACCCCGTTTAAATGGCGCCGGAACGATAAGTTCCATACTTTTTGGCTTCTAGTTCGACCCGTTAATAACAAATGTAAAAAATATAAGTTTAAAATTAATATTTAAATAGGCATTAGATATTTACATACATATTTACTACTATTGTCTGGAAATTTAAAATAAAACGTTATACAACATACACCTAAGTACATGCTTATAATATAAAAGTTCAAAGAAAATATATTATAATGTATAATTTTGTAGGTGTGCGATACTTGCACAAAAACATTGAATATTATGTAAGAACTCCCACGATATTTTTAGTACATATTGAGAAAAAAATCCCATGCTTTTTTAAAATAAATATTGAAGATGCACGCAAAGAGCAAAAGTTAATTTTTAATTACTTTTCAAGTTTGATAAAGACAAATCATACACTTGTCGCTGTAGATTAGGCCTTTGATTAAAGATTTGAACCAGAAAGTAGCATATATACATTCTGCGCTTAATGACATATGAAAACACTAATCTAGTTTTTAATTATTGTTGTGATACCTACAATAATCATGAAAACAGATAACTTTTTATGCCATTTTAGTTCGCAGATGTGTTCGATTTTTAGAATACAATGTCCCTGCCTTGTGACGTTTACATTTTAATGTTTATTACCTGCTTGTATTATTTTCAAGACTAATGAATTACTTAATTTACTTTTAGAGTATATCTTAAAGTACAATGTCGCAGCAGTAAAACATTTTGTATTCAGTCTCTAGATGAGAGGAGAAGAAGAAAAAACGATGTCGGTAATATCTGAGCAAGTCTCTCGCATACGAAATTAGTAGGGAAGCCCCAATACATGGTAAGGATGAAATCTTAAATGCGATCGGTGGCACAGATATAATTCTGCAATTTTCGCATTAGTCCTTATCTTTGTATTTTATCCAGATGAAAGAAAACCAATTTTCCTTTTTTTTCGCTGAATAAAAGATTTTTGGCTTCATGTTTTCTTACATTAGTGTGATATCATAAGTAGCTGTATATTGCATTGGTTTACTGGGATTTTATCGCAATGTCGATTTCATATTTTCACGCCCTGACATAAATACGAAAGGATTAAGTTCAATTTGGGAATACCAAAACCTCTCTATATAGTTTAAATAAAATGGTGAATGTTCTTAATATTGTACAAACCTACATACATATTATAGGATTGCGAAATATCTAATCAGGTTATATGACCTGACAATAACCTAGTTTAGTTACAGTTTTATTGTTTTAATACGAATTTGCCAACCAAACATCATCATAATTTGCTATATCCTCATTTATAAATTACTTTGTACGATTATATGACCAAGTACTAGTGTATGAATATATGTATTATTTCCGCACTTGCTTACATCTGTTTTGGGTTCATTAGTAGGATTGCTCTTCTTCTTCCTCCTGGCACTGTCTCAACTTATTGCCGCTGAAGGCTGTTGGGGTCAGTTCTTCTCGTTCTGAGGTTATACATTCTTCTGTTTTCTATATCATCCTAATCCAGGCCATTTCTCCGCAGAATTCTATTGCATTGTGTCATCCAGGTATTCTTTGGTCTCCCTCTTGATGGAGGTCGTATTAGTAGGATTGTTCTGGAAAAGAAAAAAAACACCTTTTTATAACAAATACTTTTTTTAAGAAATTCTCATTTTTTTCATACATTAATACCGATCTATGGACTCTAGGTTAAATAATATAACCATCCATCTTTTTAACAAAGTTTTCGAGAGTTGAGTAAAAAACGACAAGTACCTATTCGTAAAACATGACAATAGACGTTAAACACCTTCAATTCTGCGATTAGGTGTACCAACCATCTTATTTATTATATTTTTTAGTTAGCTCAGAGAATACGACCAAGATGTACATTTGTTCTACGGACTAGGTGCCTAGATAAAATTATAATTCCATCAAATAACAAATAACAAAGAGTTTACTGAGTAAATTAAACTATGTAGTTCATAAAACTCGTGTTTGCGGACATTGTGTTAATTAGTTACAATTAATAGCAACCTACATTAGTACATAGCAAAAATCTGCGTTATAATACATTTATAATCATCGATTCCTAAAAACCTTAATTATATATAATTAGTCAAAAGTGCAAACATAAGAATTATTATGACACTCTGTGTGTAGATGATCGCTAATAAGTGCATATAGTACAACTCAAAAAACTATCGAGTCCAGTTTTGAAGTATATCAAATATTACTTTTCAAAATTTATTATCTCGAATACAAAATAAAAATAGAAAATTAAATAATATTACTACGTTTACTATTATATTTGAATCTCCTATGTATTTCAAAATCATATTTGAAAATATCTCCACGGAGCATTTTTATTGTATCGAAGAAAGTGACTATTTGTATATTTTTCTAATTATCTATCCACACTATTAGGAAAGCGTCTTTTACAATTGACATTTGTAACGAATTTGTTTATAAGTAATAAAATAATGGGTTATCCTCTCTGCGTCATTAAATAAAAAAAATCGTTATTTAGGTAGGTACCTAAAAAGTATTTATGAAAGAGTATTATTTAAAAAAAAAAGGTGTTTATAATATGCCAGAGAATTGTGATGATTTTATTGTTCAGAAAACCAATTCTACTAACGCACCTTACGCAAATTTAAATGTTTATAAAATAAAATAACAAATGTTTTTTCCAACTATATGTTTTATATTGAGGGAGACATATTTTGTCTTATAAGGAGATTGACAATGTCCAAATATAAAAATAAAAACATATAGTAAGAAAAAAAATGATTATTTTTTAATGCCATTATGGAATTCTACTACCTAAACACCAACACAATGAACAGTAAATGTGTATATTTCTCGATGCTACTATGTCAAGAAAATTACATAACAAAATAAGAATAATAATAAAAATATAGAAATAATAAAACAAATGTTTTATTCTACTAATGGTTTATTATGTGAGAGAGACGTCTTTCGTCTGATGAGGACATTGTCAATCTACTACTACTTCTACTGTCAATCTACTAATAAAAATATACACATAGACATAAATTTCATAACTCAATATTAATTTTATGACTAGGTGACTTATTGTTATAAACATTTTCAAGGAAAACTAACCATTTGTAGAAAATGTTGACCAGACATTGGTGAATAACTTAATATATACATATATTATGTACTTACTCATTTCTGAATTGTACAAATTGGTTGTATTCTGTTAATTACGACCAACCGCTATAATATTGCAACAAAATCGTTTCATGTGTCATATATATCTATATTATAATGAGTTGGCATTCTTTTTTTACAACTTTCATGAATATATTGAGGAAAATAATGTTTTATATCCCTACATTAGTTATGCAACATCCAGCAATGAAATATTTACTTACATTTTGCTTTAAAATAATAAATTCAAGGGAATATCTAAACTGTAATTTAGATTATTAAACCTTTCTATGGTTGCGAGACAAATATATACTTTTTAATTTTATTCTTCATGTTTATAAATACCCATACTAGAATTTTTTGAGTATGTTCTATCTAATTACAACATAGGTAAAGTTGATGCATGGGTAGTTTTTGAAAATTCATTTAAATATTACTCGATAATTAATTTACCATTTTGATTCAAACCTTTCCAATTGGTCGTTTTCTGCATATTATTTTTTAGCTATGAAAATTGGGTTGTTAATAATATGCTTACCCTAAATTCTGAGTAAATTTCACTCATACACATACCAAAACTGTCCTAAATATTTTGTTATAATACACAATTTAAACTTTTGCATTAACAATGTCATGTACTAAAAAGAGTTCAGATTTTTGCTGATTATTAAAAAAAAACTGTATAAAAGCCGGACAAAATCATCTATCGGTACAGTTAGCAAATTGCTTTAATTAGTTGTTATCAACTGTGCTTCCGTACCTCCAATATCTTCTAGAAAGGTAATTATGGTTAAATTTATTTAATTTTTAAACAATTTACTTAGTATTCATTTACATTTTGATTTGAAATTTATTTTATTTATATTATATTATTATTTTATTATACCATCACGGCACATCCCACAAGTGGGGTAGCCAGCAGATCAGCTGCATGTAAGAAACATGCAAACTGTCCTCTCTTATTTATTTTTATTTTTGATTTTAATATTGCCATTTAATCTTTAACAACTTTCTTTTGAAATCATTGCCAGTAAACATGTGTTTTACTAATTTATTTTAAATAATATTAATTAAGTTCTGTTTATTCAATTGGATATTTAATTTAAAATTTTCATTATTGCGGAAAATATATTTATCCTTTAATAATCAAAGCAGACAAATTCTCTTTAACATTTTTAGTTATTTTATGTTCTCATTTTGCATCTAATGAATTTAAATTTAGGGCTTTGTATTTAATATTTTATTATTTTTAAGGCCCCGTTTTAACAAATAATTGAATTCAGATTCTTCTTTATGTAGAATTATATTCAATAAATTATCTTTGACTTCACAACAACTCCAGTAGTTAATGAGTGGCTTCATCATATTGCCACTTGAACTCATCCGCGTCTTCCACCCACTGTATTAGTCACAAAAACCTTTTTAAATTCGCTTGACCTTGTTGTGCATCACTAGTTGCTTGGGATTCGTTGTCTGCCCTCTGCTAATGATTTCATTTTTTGTATCATTTGAATAATGAAAAATCATATAGAACGTTTTGAATGAGTATTTACCCTTGTATTGTTTTGCTAACTATTTATGACGATATTTCATTTCAACAATAATTGATTGAATTAAATTCATATTTTCAATTTTCTTTATAGATGGCAGCTTACGAAGGACTTTTAAACAATAATTATTATCCTGGAAATCTAAATGTCATTGAAGAAAATGACGTTCCTGTTGAGAATGTTCCCGATGATGCTACGTCCGAGGATGATCGTACCGAAGAAACCGGTCCTGAAATTGAAGATTCTAACACGACTTTTCCTGACAACAATCAATCCAGTGTCACTAAATCGGGAAACAATATATCTAAAACAACTTTTTCCGGATCGTTCGGTCCCGGTTCCAATTTTTCAGGAACTGTTGTTTCTGGACCTGCTGGTTCTGGAGCGTACTATTCCAAGGTCACTGAACCTGGAAAAAAAATCACTGCTAAGGGTGCATTGAAATACAAGTTTACAAGAGTAATCGATGAGGACTATGTTCCGCAAAATGACAAAAGTACTATGGTCACCGCTGAAGCTATCTCTGATGTCAGTCGCGTGTTGAAAGTGGTTACAACTGGAAGGCCGAATAATAATAATCAGTAAGCTATATAAGTGTTTATAATCCACAACATATTGATATATTGATATTTGGGTAGTTGTGGTTTTTGGTCAGCAAATATCTTATCTCTGTTGAAATATTTTCCCAAAATAGTTATCTGATAATATTTGTGGTAATAAGTAGTATCTAAAATATTTGAATCTCGTACAAATTACGAGTATTATTAAGTGTATTTCTACTCTGCGTATTATGTTACATGAGTTTCCATAAAAAAAGTAAGTGTTACTGATTGATGGTGTTTTGTGGAAGCGCTTTTTGTATTTTTTTTTTTTTTTATTTATAAAACACAAATTTTTAATCCATATTTTTTATGTCAGAATAGAGTTAACCCCTTTGTAAAATGTAATTTCTACCAAATTAGGGAAAAGCCAAAAAGTTTCTTTTTTACTTTAATTTATTAATCAAAAATAAGTATTGGATCAATGTATTTGATATATTTTTTAACTCATATCATCATCACATACGAAGCAAATACTGTCTGAGAAATATTTTCTTCTTTAGAATGGGACATTGAAGACAAGCTCTCGTTACCTATAACCAAAAACGTTCTAAATATTTTCCTTTTCAGGATAACTCGTGAGACCAGTACTACGTACAGTGCGTCCAGTACGGGTATGCGCCGTGCAGTTCCGCAAAACTTTCAAGAATTGCGATCACAAGTCCAGGCAACCTTCGCGGCTCCCTCTTCGATTTCTAATTTAAGATGCAGAAACAACATTCAGACTGGACCATTTCCTTTTATTCCAAATGAAATCATGCCATTTCAGAGTGAGTACAACGAATCATATCTATCTATCTGTATAATTATTTTATAATCCAATCAACTATTTCACAAAATTACCGGGTGAAAAATAAACTTCTCCACAAAAACGGTTCAAAATAACTAAAGTAGACTATATTATCAGATGCTAGCCTATTAATGCACTTGGTGATTTTTAGTTATTTTCAGCTAACATCATGTTCACAAACAAGTAAGTTTATAATTTTTTTTAGATGTGCCACTGATGACAAACCAACTATATCCCATCAATCCGATGAGAATGAGGATTCGTAGACCAGCAATGGTCGCCGATAGATCAATGGATATTCCAGAGACTAACACGAATCGAGACTTTCCAGACCTGTTGTGGGATGTTCCAATGGACATTCTGACAAAAAATACATTTCCTCAAGAAGAAAATTAAGCTAAAATATCATCACAACAACAAAACAAAAAAATCAGAATATTAATATTTATTTATTCTTAACCAAATCTGAATAACACAGACAAAAAAATATTTCATTAATCATTATATTATATATATTTCGAATATATTTTTACACATTCTATTTTGATGTATACTTTTTTTATATTTCAATTAAATGTTGAAACATATCCTTATGTTTTATTGTGTTACCACCTTTTCGTATTCCCAAGGGAAACAACAAGGTTGAAGGAAAAAGTTTTAAGCAACAAATTTGATATTCTCTCTCAAAAACATAGAGTAATAATATATTTTGGGAAATATGAAATGAAACAAAGTAAAAATAAAACTTTTAATATGAATCTGGCATATGCTTTAAAACTTTCATACCAATAATAATATTACAGTGTCATTAAGTTTCTAATTCAACATAAGAAAAACACAACACCGCCAATGTATTCAACCATCAGGGGCGGCCCATTTCCTGTCGTTCTTTTTTCATTTCCTCAATCCCGTTCTTATAAAATATAAATGTAAATAAAAGGAATGATTGGGGGAGAAATGTCACTGCGATTAGCGTCTCGGATAGGGTTGCTAACAGTATAACACTACCTCGATATATCTCTTCTTTGATAGCTACTTTATTCCGCAATCTCATTACCTCTATCTATTCCATGCCCTCACAGAACTTCACTTTTATTCATAATCATCGATTCGCGATGTTATTTGTAAGAGACGCCGACTTCGGTGAGTTTTTTCGAGTAATTTATTTATCAAACACAATCTTTAAGAGGGTTTGCATTCTTGTTCTTATATAAAGAAACGTACATTTTTATCTCTAAACATCAAAGACATTTCATCACTCGCCTTATTTTCTGAAAAGGTGCGGGCAAGAAACTAAAAATCTCAAAAATGTGAAAGTCGTCAAGTGCCTGAATTCTAGTTTATGTTACTTATAACGCATTTTTCAAAATGGACTTAAATAACATAATATGTAGATAATAATTTGATGTCTAGGATTTTATTTATTGTAAACGAACGATTTGTTTATAATAAGATAAGAATCCTGCCTACTAGTTGTAATACTAGTTTTGATAACCAAATTTCCAAATATGTTCCTAATATGAGTTAGTATCTATATTGGCTAAAGACGGTAAAGTAGATAAACCACATGTATCGAAAATATATAATAAGCAATAAGTAATACACCTTGTTTAATAATGGTTTGCTATCAGTCATTTAGTGCAAAAACTATCACAGACGATTGGCATCACCGAGAAGCTATATTCGATTTCCTGAAATTTTCACATTAAGCATTTGGCAATATTATCTAAGTAGAATATACACAGCACTTATAGCTGAAAAAAACGTAATAATGATAAGACACATGCGTAAAAAAGGTTTTTAAAAAGTTTTTTGCTCTACATTAGAAAAAAAACGTTTGCTAAAATGAATGTAGTTGTAGGAAGGTAAATGTATTCTATTTTAATTTTTGTAATTATAATCTGTTTGGGTAAACCCTTGATAATATCAGTCACATTTCTTACAAAAGCCTGGAATCCTACGTTGCTGTATGTATAAAATATCATAATACTCGTGTAGCGTCTATATACTTCACTCAGCCCTATCTTCTTTTCAATAAGCTCAAGCTTCCAAACAATATAGGATTACAGAACATTGGAATTTATTACAGTTATTAAAGTAATACCCAAAAATTGTTTATTATTATCATAAGAATAATTTTTATAATTGAATTTGCTACCGAGTTTCCTATAATGATACAACATAATGGATTATAGCTTTTTTGTACCAAAATATTGAGACAGTAGGCGGAAATTATATCTGTTGGTTATTTTTAAGGATTTATATTTATAGGTTTATATTTGCTTTTTAATAATTTCATTCAAGCTATCAAGGAATATCTCATAAGTTAGGGGCCAGCGGACCAACAAATATGATAATAATACATCAGTCTCTATTAATTCGCATAAAATAAATTGGTTGGTTAAAAGTAAAGTTAAGATTAAGAATACTTTTTGACTTGAAAAATTTAAACTTTTTATTAAAAGTCGAAAGTTAATTAAAGCACCATTTATACTGAACTCACTTTAAAAAATATATTTACTTAAATAAACATTTTAAATGAACTGTGTTGCATGTAGCAAGCAACTTTTTAGAAGTTTTATGATACCGCGCATTTTCATTTAAACAAGAAATATAGTAATGCTCATTTCAAAAGTGTTATGAATATAAAAAAAACTATACTGCATCTTGTTTAACTTTGTCAATATAACTTTCCTCCTGCAATCGTCTTATGAAAATAAATTTAAAAAGCAACAAGTTATGCAGTATTAAGTACTTACCTATATTATTCCCATTTTAGCATCTAAATGGAAATATTAAAAAAATAAAACATACATAATATTAAACATAACTTTCGTACGTTATTAATACTCTTCAGTTGAATTATTAACATGCATGAATGAATTAACAAGCAAGATAACCCGTGGAGTCCCTGGCAAAGAGCTTCAACTTAGTCATTTTTGCAAAATTTTGACATTGTTTTGTGGAAAACTCACAACATTCAAAATCTTTTTACTGTGCTCTAAAAGGCCAATTTTTATAAAAGATCCCGTATATAAGTAATTTAAAGTATTTATTTTAGTAATAAGATATGCTCAACCACCTTGAACGTCTTATTTTCCATTGGCACGGAGAAGAGAGTTTGCTGGTCTATTATTTTCAGATCGTCCGCTGACTACCTCACCCGTGGGAAAAATCACGATAGTATGAATAAAAGATTTATGATGATCAGATTGCAACCAATGCCTTTAAAGATTTTGTTATCTTCGAATATTCCTATTTAGAATTGGTAGTTCCGATGGATAGATTACTTACTCTGAATGAGCAAACGCAGAAAACCGGTGGACCGTCCACAAAAAACTTGAGCTTTGAAAGACATTATAAAAGTTGCAATGGAGAACGATCTTTGAAGGAAGTGCCTGAGGCGTAATTGGTCCCTAATCAGAACAAGGGAAAGAAGATATGCCTATATACATATAATTATTTACAAATGAATGTATAATTTAGATAGACAATTTTGATCGAAGTTATAATTATCTCTGCATCACAAATTTCATTACCAAAACAAAACAGTCATGTGTTGGGTCTTTATTTGATAGAATAAAAACATACATATTTAAATAAATAACATTTACAGTTTGAGAATTTCTTTCTACTGTATGCATAGGTATCTACATGATAATATATTATACATATTTATGTCTGTAGTAGGTATTAAGATTCAGAGTAACATAGCTAGTATAGATAGAAGTAATTATTATAATAGTTACTACACACGTAGATAGGAATTCATAATACCTAATTTGTATGATGTTGTATGAGTGTATGTATGCAGAATATTATATACATACGAAGTAGACAAGGGTGGTAGGAAGATGAAACGTCATAATATACAATTAATCACTGATACGATGAGAGACAACTACTGTTTGTGATTAGGTTCCTTTGCGAAATATTGTTGTAAGTTTTCAGATTTGTCAAAATGAATTCCATTATATGCCTCCCTACATACAACGTGTTACTACGCATACATTCAGTTCTCTATAGCTCCTTGTTGTACGTATACAACACATTGACTATGTATGTACTTAAATCACACTATCTACCACCTTCTTCTGCTATAGCTAGGACTGTGTCCTGTGGTTCACGGACCCTGCTCCTGGAAAGTGGATGGCCCGCTTTCCCTCCATCATTTGGGTGGTCTTCCTGGAGGTCTGTTCCCTGTCATGCGTTCATCTACTGCTATTCTCACGGCGTCAAAACAAAATCATTCAGAATAATCTTCATCCTAACCAGGATGTCTTATGAATAATTGCCCTCTACAGAACTCTCAAGAACATTGAAAATGTATGTGTCTTCATATTTTAATTATTTATTTTATTCTTCACTGTACATTGGTTACACTATTTCAAATCAATTCAAAGTATCATAAAAAATATCAGTTACACAATTCAATACACTGAGGGCGAGTTTATCGCTAGAAAGTGATGTCTTCCAACTAATCCGGTAAAACTTTACTTACTTTAAAGTCTGAGAAACAAAGTGTACTGTAACGTAGCTGTTTAAAGAAAAAATAGTCAAATCAAATAAAACAAATCAATCTTTACTGCGTTTGAAATTGGTAGGCTGTCCAAGAAAAGCATAATAATATCTGTGATCATCTCCTTTTAGGAATGTTAGCGAAGCTAAAAATTTACCAAATTATGAATAGATGATGCTTTATTTTTTTTATGGCTACCATATAAGAGAGGCGACGTTTTATATAGAAAATATTAATTTTCGTTTTACGAGATATATAGTTTAATATAATGCGATCTAATATAATCTATTTTGTATTTCCCTTACATTGATTGCCTGGTGTTGCTCGGTTAAAACTAGTCCTCTAGACCCAAACGTAATTATACGCAGGAAGGTGGAAATAGGATTCTGAGGGGATCAAAGGTGGAGAACGACTTCAACGTTGCAATCCGCAAAGAGTCTCTACTTACTTTACGTTGAATTTGCCGTGGAGTCCTCATCAAGTATCAGTAAATGTGGGTGTTAACTGAGCTTGCTTAAATACGTTATTGACTTCTAAATATAGTCACTACAAATTCCTAAATAAATTTATTTCAAAATATAAGTAGGGGTAGTAATAATGGATGATACGATGTAGCCTTCGTAATAATAACAATAATCATTTAGTATTATTATTCAGTGACAGCAAATAATAACATTATACCTATCTTGTTTTAAATCATTTATAGTCCATTCCGAAGTTTCCTGTGTTTTTTATAATAATTATTACAAAGGCTGTGTAAGAATTTCCAAAAAGTTCTTAGGTTTTTTCTAAAAAAATGCTTTTCTTGCATATTTGATTCCTGAAATATCTCAGTAGGTTTTGTACAAACAATAATATCTGTAATTCTAGTGATTTAATTACCTAATTTGAAATGCTTGCTTTGAAACTCTTTACTTTTTGGAATGTTATATATTTTGTTCCTAAAATAACATTTACATATAGGTACCTACTCCTATTTATCAAATATTAAATAGAAATGAAAAAAATGTGTATTAAAAAGAAATAAAGTTAAAAGGTACGTTGTTTAAATGGTCAACTGCTAAGAAATAAAATTTAAATAAAATTCATGATATTTTCAAAACAACTTGAGAATTGTGTTAAAGAGAGGTGAAACTAGAATTCGTGCTTTTAAAAACAAGGTGTTGTAATTGCTGAGATGAATGCTTTAAACGTTACGTAACAGAGTCAGGAATGAGGAGTTAGGAGAATGAACACATGCAAAAGTAAAGCTGTGGATAGAATGTGTATAAAATTCCGTGGTTTGGACTTGTGGAACGAATAGATGATTAAATATTGATACATGTATGAGACGTATGTAATATATCGTTCCGTTATCTCCGTCTACCCTATTTGTGATACGGTGGGAGGTAAAGATAGATAGAGATTCACTGTGTCGGTGTTTAGGTAGTAGAATTCCATATCGAAATAAATAAAACAAGCGTTTTATTCATTTCGATAGATAGAGATGTTTAGTAATTTTAAGATGATTATTTTTCATATCATATTTTAAAAAAAAAAAGATAAATCTGTTTTTGTCGTAAATCCAAATACAACCTTACACACCATTCACAGTAAGCTACTCAAAGCTTGTGTCGTGAAAAGGGAGTTGGCCGGCACCTGGTATCGAACCACGGACCCCTTGTGCACGAGGCCGAGATTCTACCTGCAGGTTACCGACGAATTCAATCTATATATAAATTAGTTAAACATTCCATAGTATAAAAGAGTTTGTAAAGCATATTGTATTTGATGAATAAATAATAATCCATCCTTCGTCTCCTTGAATAGCTTGGATCGTGTAAGTGAAAGCCCATATTAAAGAGGATTTGTATTTTTTACTACACTGAAGTATTATGTAGGCATTATTATAGTATTTTTCGAAGTGATAAATAAGTTTCTCCTCTCTCTATTAATTCACATTTTGTCATTGATTGAGGAAAAGAGGTTTTTTCGCACCCTTTTCACTTTTGTGACAAAATAATCTTGAAACACTCGAAGCTTAAACGGGATTAGGTTTCCCAGAAATTTAAGTGTTTTAATTAGTCACATTGTGGTCTAGATACATACATGTATTACGTAACTCCGCAATTTTAATTAACACTCCCGTATCCTCGTCCGCACAATACACCCCAACACCTACACAGTTTGCACAAAAAAGGTAAATGAACTAAATAAACAAAATGCCCAGTTTTATTATTTTGATGAGTTGGCTTTAAATTTGTGGCAGTTTTGAAACAATAAAATTTGTATAACTACCTACCGCCACATATAGAAGGCGCCATGCGCGGCGAGGCACTTTAGCTTTACCTACCATAATACATTTTCACACAGTTTCTTAAATATTAATTAGGGTCATACACTTCATAGCCTGATAATCGCATTATAACGAAGATATTTCGTTAAAAACATTGGAGTACAATCACTTTTGTTTTCTAAGGATCCACGTAAGATATGATAATATCCATATCTACTATATTAAACTATATACTATATTAAAGTATTTAGCTGAAAGAGAGGGTGTGAGACAGCGCAGACGTCCAAGAACTACGTGGCTTAACCACGTGGATCAAATTCTCAAGGACGGTCGCGTGTTAAGTAAGAGGAATCGGCGTGCATGTATGAGAAACTGGATGAATGTAGAGGAAGCGAAAGAAGTATGTAAGAATAGAGCGACATGGCGTTCCGTTCTCTCTGCCTACCCCACTTGGGATACGGCGTGAGGGTATAGTATAGTATATATTAAACAATTATTGTCCACATAAAATTTAAAAAAAAATCTTCATTTTCGATTTAGTAATTTCTGCATCTGTTTGTGTTTTGTTGGCAATTGAATTGTTTAATTAACATGCAAAAGGCTTTACATGCGTTGTTTTATCTATCTAGGTAAATAAATAAATAATAAAAACATTACAAGAAATAATTTTATTTGATCTTAAAAATTATATTTCTTTTTGCATATTTTGTAAGAGCCTGAGATCTTGAATGACCTTTTGATAAAACTTTCTTTTATCTGAAGATAAGAAATTTTTATCAAAAGGTCATTTTACGTCATTCATGATATTAAGAACACCATGGTCCGAAGGAATTGGACATTAAAAAAAGTGATGCAGAGTCTACATTTAATTCACACTCGCAGCATTCAATATCAGTAATACCAAACCTGGGAAGGTGAGAAGCCACAATACAAGGATTAAGACGAATTCTAAAAAATTAAATACCATCATCATCGCCCTCAACACTCCACACGGGAGCTCAGGGCAGAAACCAGCCTCCTCGATTCAGAGCGGCTCTTCACCAATTGTATCATCTCTTCCCACGACTTTTCTGGCGCTCTGATGTTGTTGTTAAAGGGACGGTATATTACTTACTTACTTTACTTTTCGTGTGGGCGGTGATTTAGGTGTCTTCACCCAATTTGGGCTGGGTCAAAAAAGCAGTCGCATCAGAACTACAGCCTCGGATCCAGTGCCGCCAACCAGTCCACCGCCTCCTACCACGAAAAATCTGGGTACAGCAGAACAGAGTGAGAACGGAACATGGATGCTGCAATTACTCACTCTGGAGGTGGGGAAAGAGGGACAGCCCTGATTGTGAATGTGGAGCGGAACAGACTGTGAGACACGTAGTGCAGGATTGCCACATTAAGAAGTTCAATGGAAGCCTCCAGGATATCCATGAGGCGACGGTATATTGTAAAATAGGGAAACTCGAGTCGTCGGAATCCTTGTGGGTGAGAGAACAATGCTTTTTTGGCTAACAATCTTTGGACAGTCTCAGAACATGAACCAGCTAGGATCATCGTCACTCCTGTATCACGAAGATTACAGATCTCTGCTGGGTATGTCAGCGCATAGCATCATTCGTGACATGAAATACGAGTTTTGGGGTACATTTATTCAATCATGGCTTGGTCGCAGTTTTATTGTTTTTTTTTTAGAGTTACACTTATAACTTCTTCTTCTTCTTCCTCTTGACGTAGATCATCGATGTGTTAGTTCAGAAGCTGATGCCTCTTTTGATGCTGAAGACCAGCTGTCTTTCCATCTTTTTGGTGGTCTTCCTCGGAGACGTAAACCGACTGGTGTTTCCTTAGCAGCTATATGTACGATTCTGTTTTCAGCCATCCGATCTACATGTTCTCTCCAGAATCGTCTCCTTATATATTCATATTATATTATTAAATTAAAATCAAATGTGGGAAGAAGACTACATAATTTTAGCTGCTATTTGTTATTATTATTTCAGCACTTTTAACTTTATAATTTCGAATTTGTGATACTTTCTTTGCAATTTCATAAAAATATAAGTTGCACTTAAAAAAATAAATATAAAGAACAAAAATCATATCCTTTTTCTTATTTGTTTTGATCACATACACAATATAACGAATACGTATTAAAGAGGAAGAGACAAAGTAAAAACATATTTTCTTAAGACGTAATTACTTTTAGAAGAAGGAATTTCAGCAATAGATTATTTTAATAATATGCTCTGTATCCTTAATTACACCAACGAAAATGTTGAAGGTTATTTTGTCTTATAATCTTATGGAAATTAAACATTTATGTATACATACTCGTATATGTGTGTGCACTATGTATACACAGTAGCACAATATTTTATTGTTACGATAAAAAAATACGTAATAAAACTTTGGAAGAATGACCAAAACCTCAAGAAGCAGAAAATTTCATATTATCCTAGTAAAAATGTTACTTTGTTGTCTGTATGGTAACAACTTCAATTCAATGACAATTTTGGTGGACTCATGAAGATGATTATATTTCTCGTAGTTTTAGTGTATATTGTTTTATACGCAGTTTACCAAAATACACTAACAAGATCTTCTGTTTCAAAGGAAATATTGGCAAAAGCTTTGATGAAGAAAAGATCGTGATGAGTTTTACATAAGATACTTGCTTTATTCTCTTACCACTCCCTTTACGTCCACTTCTTTAAAGGAGTACATCACACATTAACTTTTTTTTAATTTTTTAAGCAAACTATTTTAATTCCATGTTTTCTTTGTTTTAAAATGATAACTTTGGTTTTTACTATTAGGTACTTTTTTCATTTCATAACAATACTTTCAACTATTTTTGTTACTGTTTATTTGAGTAACAGCAGGGCTACTCTTGACAAAACTAAACACGATCTTAATCTAGTATTGATCTTGATCATACGACGCACGAAGTGACTATTGGCCAAAAATACACGCAAACCGATCGCGCGTTAGCGGTAATGCGGTGTTTTTGACCATAGTCCCTTCGTGCGTCGTATGATCAAGATCAAGACTAGATTAAGATCGTGTTTAGTTTTGTCAAGAATAGCCCTGCAGGTCAATGTAAGTATGGATAAATATTATACTATACTATACTTTACTTTACAATACCAACACGCCGTATCCCAATTGGGGTAGACAGAGAGAACGGAACGCCAAACAGATCTATCTTTACACACTTCCTTCGCTTCCTCCACATTCATACAGTATTTCATACATGCACGTCGGTTCCTCTTACTAGACATGCGGCCGTCCTTGAGAATTAGATCCACTTGATCAAGCCACGTGGTTCTCGGATGCCCGTGTTTCCTCACACCCTTTCTTTCAGACAAGTATATCCTCTTTGTCACTCTTACCTCGTTCATTCGTTCAACATGTCCAAACCACCGTAGTTTATAACATAACATAACATGTATAGACAATTCACACAGACCGCGCTAGTCCCAAACTAAGATATGGATCTTGTATTATGGGTACTAACGCGACGATACACATATATATTTACAATGCACTATACACACATAAATGTAACACCTAGACCCAGGACAATTTGAAAAAGGTCATTCTTCATTTTGCCCTGGCCGGGAATCGAACCCGGGACCTCGTGACTCAAAGGCAAGTGCGTTAGCCTCTGCGCCACACCGGTCGTTGGTCTGCGCCACACCGGTATTCACGCGCATTCTGTCCACAACATTCTTCTTGCATCCACTCATTCTTCTAATATCCTCATTCTTCACTCTTCAGCGTTTAAATATTAAACAAACTTCTTTATCTAATATTTATGTAATTCATCTTGTTCTACCTTTATTTTTTGCTGTTCTTTATTTGAGATATAAATAATAATAAATTAAAAGCTTTACATGAAATGTATAATAATTCATCAAAAGAAATGTGTAATCTTAAAGTAGACCACTGTTTCTATATCAACGACCTATTTCTAGAGATGTCTCAGTCAGTCTCAAGTTAGACAGAACACTATTTACGAAATGATAAAATGCTTATAAAATAATTTAAATAATGCCGTACATATTCTCTCATAAAAACTGCTACATTTATTTTTGGGTCCATCGTTAATTTTGTCTACTTTATTTAGAGCTTTTTTATAATTTATTTGGAATTTTTTTTTTTTTTAAAAACGCACGTTGAGTATTCAGTCTAAAATAGCTAGATTGAGAATTTGAAATATTACTATCATCGTGCAATTCTCCTTTACTCTTTGTGGTAGAAGAACATCACCACAAGAAGCCCACAACAGACTCTCTTAGGATGTAATCCATGATGATAAATAGAGTATTATTATTGAAATATTTCATAAATATCTACTCGTGTAATTTTCAGGATATAGCTGTTCTCATTCCATAATAGTATTAATCTCAGAATAAACGTTTTGTTTATGTCAAGAGGAAATTGAATATTAAAGACCTAATAGTTTTTTTATCTGCAACTGCCTTCTGAATTGTAACAATAATTCTAATGAAATTGATACTGTGACAAATATTTTAAAATATAACTTTTTATTTTTTCATTACATTACATCTCCGCAGTGGGTAGTTTACCTACCTACAAAGGTTGCGATAATAAAAATATAATTCGTAATGTATTCTGAGCGCTACGGATTCGTTTGTTCAACATTTTCAATTAGCCCTATTTATGGAAGCACTCACACGAATGGTGGTACTCTACTTTTACGTAGTCGTTCGTAGGAATTTTGATATTTTTTGCCTCTCCCGTTGTTCTTTCTCTCTCTTATAATTTTTTTCTACTTTCTCCCGCTTTTCTATATGATAGATGAACTACAGTATCCGGTGATCGCTACGGCCCCATAATAAAATATTATTACCCGACGCTTTTCTGCGAAATAGTACCAGTCGAGTATACCACCATACATACTCATATATACTTTTGTAGCTACCAACATTGTATTATATGTATATTATTATTCATTTATAATATATATATGTATATACGCAAAAAAGGAAGAATAGTAAATTGTTGATCGTTTTATTTTAACCAGTCGCTGAGATTTTATTTTAAAGCGAATATAAAATACCTTACTTTATATAATATCTCAAATAATTTGCTTGTCTTGACTTTCATTCGGAAAATATTGTTACATGCTACTTTTTACAGATTCCATCAAAACTTTTTTTTACCTTTCAACCATTAGTTGAATGAATATTATTTAATTCAAAATTTTAAATTTCAATTTCTTTTTAATATTTTGAAAAATATAAAAGTTTAAATTTTAACATGATTTTAGGCATTAATTTTTCAGGTTTCTTAATCAGTTTTTAGTATAAATAAATAATGGTTTCTTTTATAATAATCTCTGTCTTTTCTACCGGCAAGAGCGTTTAAGTACAAAGTGATAATAAGAGCTAATGCAAAATATGTTTATGAAGTATCAAATAAAATTAATTTGACAATCGATTATTTGAAAATAAATAATTACACTCTTATAACTGATATCCAGTAGAAGTTGAATCGTTAAATAGATTGCAAGAGTGATTCGCAATTGAAAAAACGTTGTATGTATTCCATCTGTCATATTAGCATTAATCCAGATTAAACCGAGAAAGCAATCAAAATACCGCATCAATGCCAATCATAGGATTAAGTCTAAAAATCTCTCATTGGAATATTGAAAAACCAATATTTTTAAAAAGGATGTTGTTAAAAAGCTGCAAGTATTCAATGACTGACTTTTCATACCTATTTTTGAATTTTCGAATGAAAGCTTTTTATAAACCTTCTATTTTTTCTTATTGACTCGCTTTAAACATCTCGCTTCATACATGCACAATGGCCAAATTTTCAAGGGAGGAGAACCTCTGATCAAAATGCATTGAAAAATAATAAAATTATATCTATTTGTATATAATTTACACTATGTAATTTTATTAATTAGCTGAATGTTTTCTTTTTAAAACCCGTGACCAATATTAACAGCGACCGATTGAAAATTGAATATTTTAATTGACTCATAATTTTATATATTTTCTTCCACGAACTACCAATCAATATTTTTTCGCCTTTAAGGTATTAAATCATAATTATCAAGTTCTCCACGCAGTAATTAAAAAAATATTTGCAATATTTTACCTTGTTAAAAATATTTTAAGAATTTTAAGATACCTAGGTACTTGTTTCTGAAAATGGTAATCAATACTTAATACACTAATTTGACGAGTATCTTTTTGAAGAAAATAGCGATGAAATGAGTAAAATCAAGGATAGAATAAAATGTTTCGGTTATTTTTAGCTCTCATTAATTAGCTTTATTATGCAAATTAATATTTTTGAGGTTAATTTTTTTATACTTAAAATTATCTTACATTTAGAATAACATAAATATTGTGCAAACATAAGGTATTTCATTGGTTCATAGGAGGAAACTCGTGGTTAGATGGAAGAAATCTCTATGATGTGCAAGAAAAATAAAGTAAATAAATAAAAGAAAATGCGAGTTAAGAGTAAATTAAGTTGTTCTTCGTACGTTCTTCTACGCAGTTCGATAACAAATACCTATACTTAAATCGGTGTTATATTTGAATTCGATTTCGTGTAAATTGAGTCTCAAAAAAAATAATAAAAATACTTTTTAGAAAATATCTTTTTAATTAACAGTTTTTTTTATTAAGGAGTATGCTCAAATGATTAAAGTCTGTATAGAGCAGTGTTTCCCAACCTTCTTTATATCATGCGCCACCATAATCTTTAAATGTCATGTGCCCCACCGACCTCTTTTTTTAATTAAACGGTTGCTAAATTTTCAACAATATGTGGATACGCGGTGCCCCACCTCTGAGACGTGATGTCCCACCTTGGGAAACACTGGTATAGAGTGTTTAAATTTCCTTGTTATGTGATTTCAATATTGACTTTAATTTTTTTTTTATAATTTCGATAAATAAAAAATATAACAAACCAAAGAAATATAGATATCACATAATGTTCAGTGGTAACACACCTACCTCTGTTTGTCAAATTTCTTTCATGGGCTTTTGTTTGAAAACAGTTATAATAATTAATATCAAAGGTATGTATATGAAAACAATTGCGTTAGGAAAATTAAGCAACTATATCAAACTTGGGAACTAGGTATGTATTACAAATTATAATTACCATTGTCTACGTGGAATTGAATATCTTGATTAGTTTAATCTCACATTATTAGCATAATTTCAATAGAGCCATTAAATCGACCACAACCATTGTGTGTACCTTGTAATAACAATCAAAATATGATTATATTACGAACTACATAGGATATCTATGTAAATAGCATAGTTCATATGTGTAATAATACCAAATGTGTAACTTTGATGTTTATCTTTGGACTTCAGAGAGATATGGAACTGTATTTTCGTATCTGAAACTGTGTTTTGGATAAATTAATAATTTTATGAATATTGAATACAATTAATACAATATGTCTAATTAACATTATTTTTATCGTCTGATCATCTCTATCTGCTTTAAGTTATGCATTTCAATAGCCAAAGATAAACTGGATTTAAGGATAAAATTATTTTTAGTCTCATCATATTTTTTATTTCAATTTTCAGGTTTTTTCTAAAATATCTCGAGAAACAGAAAACCTCGTTCCGTGGAGTCCCGAAATGGAAAAAAAATCGATATTTTCCAACTAAATTATACATCTTCATCTCAGCGATGTGGTATGCCATTCATCCAGAATACATCATAAGGAAGGAAGCAGATTCGAACAAAAAGTTTATTTTTTTATTTACGACAAGCCGCTTGGACGTTTTTTGAAAATCTTTATTTCCTTTTTTGCATCTTATCGTGAAGTTACTTTATTTAGATCATTTTCATTTTATTCGTGAGAGCTACTTTCGCCTTCAATATTTATTCAATCATTTAATGAATCTAATGGTTTTTGAAGTGTAAAACACCTTAAAAGTATTTAAATCCACGTGCAGTAGAAATGTTAGTTAATTAGCTATAAATTATTGTAATTCAGTATAATTTCATATTTTTTTGGACGGAAAAAATGCTTAATAAATGAACTCCTGGAGAAAATTTTATAAAATCACATGATAGGTAAATTAGAACATTTATAAACTTACATATAAAAATTAATGTCGGTTATTATTCTGATGATTTAACACTGTCAAAATGAAAATCTAATGATAATTGTTAGAGATATGTTAAAATCTACAAAGTCTCTCTGATTTCTCAACGTCACGGAAAAGACGACAAAGATGTTTATTACTTGCAGTTTGTCTTTTGGTAAACCCACTTGTAGAAGATGTCGTGAATGTTGAGAAGTAGATTGTTATTTATATATTTTCGTCTACGAGGTTTTTCGCCTAAACGGATAATTTGTAAATTAGAACAAACAAAACCTCTTAACAAATCAACTTGTCTACATTATTTCACTTTATAAATTTAATGAAAAGGAAAATGTGCTCCCAAAGGATAACATTTAGAAAAAAATCAGTAGGGACTAGTGTCCAAGACAAATAAAAATAGAATAAATTTATATACTTTATTCCTTATTTAATTTCAAGCTTTTATTTAAAAAAGATAACCTATGTTGGATATTGTTAAAAGGTATCTGTTATTCAAAATCAACCTGTAGGTAAATAATAAAATGTTTCTCCAAAATAATATAATTTCTTGGTAAAGTATTCTGAAAAAGAATAAACAAGTATATAAAAAAGGAAATTCCACACAAAGAATACAACGCAGTCAGTGTAGGGAGACGGCAATGTCGCCTTAATGACTGTGTAAGTCGAAGAGAGGTTAATGGCGTGTCAAAAATATCAAGAAGTTTTGCTTTCTTATATTTTTATACCGCGATTTGGCTCCATGAACATATGATCTTCTTACCTAGAATAACGTAATGAAAGGTACTAAAATCATTTCTTTATTACTTGTTCGTGCATAAAATATTTCCAACACTCGTAAAACGTAGAAATATTTCACCACCTTCGTCTAGAACATACAAGTACTTTCCTACATACTTTACACCAACCAGAAAAATATTTACTCCCAGTATCGACAAATATTTTAGAAATTTTTGATGTTTGATATTTACGTTCAAATAAAAATAACATACCTACTGTTCATCACGCCATTTGGCATTTTATGATTTGGATGAATTTTCTCTGCTTTTAAATGTTGTGAATTCTTTCCTACATAAACATTTGACACCAGGAAATTGTTTTTATGTGAGTGTTTTATGAAAAAATGATATTATATAAAAACAATGTTTTAATTGTTTTAAAATAGCCAGCACTTGATTTTTGTAAAATTTAATTTTAATTTAGATATTTAACTACGTATTTTACGTTTAAAATTGTTGTATTTATGTATATCGCCAATTCTTTTTATTTCTTCTGATAATCCTAATGTTGATCACTGTTTTGAACCATTGTATTTATATATTATAAACATATAAACGTATAAAAAAGGAGACCCTAAAAAACTTAGAAAACTATAAACCAATTAGTATACTGTCACACCTGTACAAAGTGTTAACCAAGATCCTTACAAATCGGCTCACACAAAAATTTGACCAATATCAACCGCCGGAACAGGCTGGATTTCGTTAGGGCATTGGGACAACGGATCACATTTAGAGCATTAGACTCCTAATCGAAAAAGCAACTGAGTACAATAAAGAAATACACTTAGCATTTGTTGATTATCGCAAAGCGTTCGATTCTGTAGAAACATGGGCAATACTAGAAGCTCTTAACGACACGAGAATAGACTCAAGATATACAAAATTATTGAAATACATTTATGAAAATGTTACAACGGATGTTAAACTGGATGATGAGCTCAAAACAAACAAGATTAAAATAGAAAAAGGTGTTCGACAAGGTGACACGATCTCACCAAATTTGTTTACTCTGGCCTTGGAAAATGTATTTAAGAGAATAAATTGGGAGCAAAAAGGCATCAAAATAAATGGAAAATATCTGAGTCACCTTCGTTTTGCTGATGACACAGTTGTTATTAGCGAGGATATGAATGAATTGAAGGAAATGATTGAAGAGCTACAACTAGCATCATCCCAAATTGGTCTTGAAATGAATATAGGTAAAACCAAAATCATGTCCCCGAAAAACAGCAGCATAATGATAAAAGGGAAAATAATAGAAGCTGTGGATGATTACGTTTACCTGGGTCATAAAATAAGGCTGGGCAAGGAAAATCAAAAGGCAGAAATTTCTAGACGAATAGGATTGGGATGGGCTGCATTCTCAAAACTTAAATATATATTTAAAAATAATGAAGTCCCCATAAGTCAGAGAAAACTCTACGATTCATGTGTCCTGCCAGTGATTACATATGGGCTAGAAACTATGACACTAACACTTGCGAGCAAACGAAAACTGAGGTGTGTACAGCGTGCCATGGAGAGGCAAATGCTAGGTATCAGCATGAGAGACAAAATAAGAAATGAAACCATCCGACAAAAGACAAAAGTCGTTGACATTGTTGATGAAGTCTCCAAGCTGAAATGGCAATGGGCTGGTCATGTGGTAAGACGAGAGGATGGCAGATGGACTTCCAGAATTCTTGTATGGAGACCGTGGGAGGACAAAAGAAGCGTAGGAAGACCCCAAAAAAGATGGGTTGATGATATTGTCCAGATGATGGGGAAACAGTGGTATCGTGTTGCTCGAGATAGGATAATGAGGAAAAGTTTTTAAGAGACCTATATCTATAAAACGTTGAAGATCTTTTTTTAAAGGCATGTCCTATATTTTAAACATCTTATTATTAATTATGATGTACATTTGGGAAATTTGTTTGGGAAGGATGGAAGATGTTACGGGGATATCGAAACAAGAAAAGTGTCCGGTTCTAGGATGAACGGTGCACTTTGACTGATTGTCAGCGATGGCAATGTATCGAATATGGAAAAAATGTTAGTGCACAATACCATTCTAGTACCGGCAATTATGTATGGGTGCAAAACTTGCACATCGTCGTTGGTTCAATGAAACCTCTTATGTGCTCCAAATCAAATTTTACAGAGGACGCAAAAATGTTTACAAGTCCACAGATCAACAAGTGTAATCAAAATTATTATCAAATTCTCATGTAAAATTTAAGACATTTTACATGAAAATGATAATAAATTTGATTACATTTGTTGATCTGTGGACTTAAAAACAGATTTTTTGCGTCCCCTGTAAAATTTGGTTTGGTTTGGAGCACATAAGAGGTTTCATTGAACCAACGACGACATGTTTGAAGAGTAACAGAAGATGAGTAAATGCTGTGGAGATTCGATCGCTTTATTATACGTTGCGTGATAGAAAGAGGAATGAGGATATTTGGAAAATGAGCGGATGCGAGAAGAATGTTGTGGTTAAAATGCGTAAAAATAAATTGCAATGATTTGGACAAGTAGAACGAATGGATGAAGAAGGGTTGACGAAAAGAGTTTATATATCTGAAAGACGGGTAGTGAGAAAACGCGGCCGACCGAGAACTACTTGACTTGAGCATGTATGTAAATCAAATTCTCAAGGATATCATCATCATCATCATCATCATCATCGCCTTCAACGCTCCTCTCGGGAGCATAGGGCAGAAACCAGCCTCCTCCATTCAGAGCGTCTCTGTGCCAATTGCGTCACCCCTTTCCACGACATTCCTTGCGCTCTGATATCGTTGTCATAGGAACGGTGTATTGTGATCTCAAGGATAGCCTTACCAATATTTTTCTTATTTGTACAAGAAAATAAATGGCAAAATTAAAATACATGAATAATATGCCTACTCGTATCGATACATTGTACAGCCGGCTTTATTAAAAAAATAATTATAATCTTAATTATATAGAAACACTTTACAAAGTTTTAAAACTTAAACATTTCGTGTTTCAACTTGTTGAATAACTAACTACGAGTATTATTATTTTCCCATGAATCGCACAGGCAAGATATCAATTGAACTCTTGGCAGCACTATCCAATTGTTTTGTTTACTCAAAAATTTCACAGCAATGAACACGAAATTACGTATATTGTCGACTTTATTTATTTACAGACTATCAACTGCGAATAGGAATACAAATACGCGATGAGTTATTTAAAAAGATATTATTTATTATCTGAAACCAGGATACTCTTTTCAAAAATACGTGTATTCTATGGCAAATACATCCTAGCATTACAGTTAGAAAGAATGACTCGATTAACGCAAATTATCTCAGAAACCAGAATACTCATTTCAATCCTATGTTCCCACTAGGAACATTAAAGAAAATAAGGTTTATTCACTGTGTCGGTGTTAAGGTAGTAGAATTCCATATCGAAAAAATAAAACAGGTGTTTTATTCTACTAAAGATTATATTTTGTGAGAGAGACGTCTTTCGTCTTATGAGGACATTGTCAATGTTTTGACAATGTCCTCATAAGACGAAAGACGTCTCTCTCACAAAATATAATCTTTAGTAGAATAAAACACCTGTTTTATTTTTTCGAAAATAAGGTTCTTTCATATTTTAAACTTAAGAAACACACAATGAATTGATTTTCTTTTATTAATTATACCCACTCATACCTACTTTAATATAAATAAGTAAACGATTTACATCTGGTTCAGTTCGCTCTTAAGTAATATCATAAGGTGTTAATTTTATACTTACTAGGTACTTACGGTGCAAAATTAGCGCTTCCGACGTGATAAAGTTTAGAACTTACCAAACCAGTCGTGCATCCTATAATAATTTATTAGCTTAGCGTAAAACATAAAATAATTCCATCGACTTAGCGTGTAAAATTAAGTGTTTTAATTAAAATGCTTCTTAGTAAAACTGATGCTTTAATTTAAACCTATCAAGTATGTGAGGAAACATATGACATGAAATACATCAATTCCATTTTTATAAAGTGTAACTATTCTCTGCAAGAAATTTATGCTGTATGTCAATTTGGTAAATAAATCTCCTGCAGCTGTGCTTTGAAGATGTTCTATAAAATATCTAAATGATCCGCAGTACATAGCTTTATTGTTCTTATATTTTTTTATTTCATTCATTGGAAGAATTTTTCTTACATCATCTAGGAATGTATTGAATATTATTTTTTTCTCAACACGACGATTGCAAACTCGTTGTTTTATATCGTAAGCACCCATTGCTTTGTACTTAAATATTCGACGCGAATTATATGCACTAGTGTAGCGATTATCTTGCAAGTAATCCATCAGCTGTAACATAAAAAAAGTATTTATTTACTATGATTATCATATAAAACTTTTTAATACGGTTTAAAGTTTTTTTACTACCTACTTCATTTTACCAGGGTCACATTCATAAAGTTTTAGTTAAACTATAAACAGTACTATCAATTGCTGAAGAATCAAGGGAGAGCGGTTATATACTAAGATGGATCAAGGCCTGTCCCAGTGCACGAGCCACGAACAATTCTGGGACAGGTACTTTGATCAAATAAATTGATGATATATTGTTATTTTTTTAGTAGATATTATGCTGTATAGTGTTGTATTATGTTTTATTACATATATTGTATTGGGAACAAAAAAAATGACATTAAAAGATATGAAGTTTAAACCATACAATAAATTTAAAATATACTTAGGTACCTATAAAATTTAAATTATCAAGAAATATCACTAGCGTAATTATATGAACACCTACTCATTGTAATAAGTGGAGCGCGATTTATATGAAAGAGTCACCAGAATATAATAGTTAATGTACCTAAATGTGTATATAAAGTTTACAATAAATAAGAGTGAATAATATAATATATAAATACATTTTTATTACCGCGTTATATTCCGGAAAATCTTCCCATTTTGTAATATTATCGTTTATTTCATCCTGATGTTTCACAATGTACGAGAGTACTGATGTGAAATTTGTGTCTCGTTCATATTTCGGAACAATTTCTTCTTTTATTCTCTCCACTGGTATAAATATTAAAAAGTCATCAATCAATGTATTACAATATGCATTCAATGATCCCGTGACATAGCACAGAAATACGAAACAAAAAATAAACATTTTACCAAGTTTTAATTTATTTTACTAATAGCATATTTGGTGCGAATATTTTAGACGAGTAAATTTTAGTAACGTTTTTAATAAACAATCTAATTAATTTTAATCTACAGAAAAAATCTAGGAAACCGATAAGCTAAGCAATAAAACAAAAATTATAAACATAAGTTGATGTTTATTACGCAAACAAGTGTAGAATTATAACTTGTTAACATAATAAGAATATAAACCTAACATATAATTATAATATATACCTGCACATTGCTGACATTCATATTTTTTTTTTCAATACATGAACCCACTGAATTATATTATTTTGGTCAATGTCATTAACTCTATAAGGATAAACCTACACCTAACGGGAGTTATACGCAATAGAATAATAAAAATACACTACCTACCCTCGGTAACGCGGATCGTGATAATAATATCTCAAAAAACAAATAGTTGCGTAATTAATTCTTTTAATGTATGATTTCCATTTTCCTACTTTATAAAATATTTAGACGAAACACAATACAAACCGAGAAACTTCTTGGAAAAGATTTTCTGATTAGAACTGATTAACTCATAAAATATAATCAGGTTTTGAGTCCATGTATGTATGGAAAATGTCAACTATGTATCAGAAATTTGAAATATTTTCATGGATATAAGATGATCGATACTTTCTCTACAAATAAAACTGGAAATTTATCACACGTTCACGGCTTATGCCTTTTACGTGTTTAACATATATACTACCAAAATATAATAAATAATATAAGATATCGAAAATAGAGCCAGTAGTTTTTATGGTGTACATTAAAAAGGAAAAAAAAATCAGCCAGACTCATACATGTAAATAGGTCTTTTCAATACTTGTACAGTGATATATTGAAATGTAACTTGATAGCTAGTTGGGATTCTAATGTCAAATTATTACAATTTATTGATTCAAATACCTACAATAAATTATTTTATGTAATTTCTATAAATTAGAACATGTTCGACATAGAGTAGGCTTCCAATAAACCCCAAGCTACCTGAAACTATGTACCTACGCTCTACATAACATATATTTTCCACCTGTAGCACGAATAACATTATACCCACCATAGTTCCACTCCAGTTCCGCTACCTCCGTTATGCGTTTGATCACGTCAACATAAATATAACGTGTTTCTTTTACCACTCGTTCGTCTTTTTCCTGAGAATGGTGGCATGCATCAACGTCTTCAGTGGAGAATATTACACTTAACAGTACACAAATAAATCCAACAAATGAAAGTTTATACATGCATGCCAAATTTTTTTCTATACATTTTCATTGTTTTGAATTTTATGTAATAAATATAAAGCAATTGGAATAGGGTGACGATTGGTTTCATCGTGATATTAGAAATACCTATACGTTTAAATGTACGTTTTAATTTGAGTTGTTACAGTAACTATTTCTAAGATTTTTTCTTTTCAAAGATATGATAGAGTTTGAAATCCTTATATCTGTAGAAATACTATTCAAAATTCTAGCAGCGTGAACATTAAAAGAAGATGTATTGAAATTCATCGAGTGAGGAAGAACTGTCAAGAGTCGATTATCTTGGGATCTTAATCTCTGTTCGTGTTAAGTCCGTGGGAGCTAAGATTAGTAAATCGTTGAAAAATATATTGGAGTAATTCATGTTTTGAGATGTTAGAAAATGTTCAAGATATGAATATATTTTAATTTACATAATATAAAATATGCAATAAATTAACTGATTACCCTACTTGAGGGAGATGCCGTTTTGATATACTCGTTGAAGTGGTAGTAAAAAAGAAGTGTAATCAATTTTTAAGTTAATTTTAAGAAAACTCGGCATTTTACCTTCACGGTATTATACATCACAATTTTTAAACATATTTGTTTAATTCAAACCAAAAACATTTATAAGAAAACACATTATATGTAGAATATCTAAACCATTTTCATATAATGCACTGATTGACTTAATAAAATCCATATCCATCATTAATTTATTGATTAAATGCAGAGTCCATGATGATTTTATTCTATTCGAAAGAATGTTGTAACCATAACTAGTTTTTAGTTTATGCGCACGTAAAGAAAGAATTTGTTTTTTCGGCAACACTTTCACGATATCATCCAAAAACATGCTGAATTCAATGTTCTTCACAGGGCGCATACAAATCTCTTCTCTAACTGTCGCCGGTCTTCCGTTGAACCTAGGTGTTACGTTCATATCTTCAGCAATACTATAATGCTCTTGCTGAAGATAATTTGTTAACTGAAAATCGATAAAATAGTTTTTAAATGATGATCAAAGGCAACAAAGTAATCAAATCCGATGTGTGGGTATTAAATTAACCTATGAGATGCAAGGAGAGTCCAGATTATATTTACATAGTGAGAAAGTGGAAAAAAAACTAAATATATGTATAGAGTACTTTTTGTGAAAAGAAGGAAGTGTGTGATTAGGTATTACCTTATATATATAACATTATTCTGTAAGACAAAAATGATTATATTAAATACTGATTTCAAATCTCACCTTTTTAAAAGCAGGAATATTTTTCCATTCCTGGACAATTTGGTTAAGATCATCTTGATGCTTTAATATATACTCAAGTGTAGTTGTGAAATTTTCATTTCTTTCATATTTATGATAAATTCTGTTATTTATTATATCCGTAGGAATGAGATTTATAAAATCTGCTAGATCTTTTGTAAGTCTACTTGATGCAATTGCATAACTTGTCACAGCAAAACTGTAGCAAATAATAATATACCAAACTAACATTTTACTATTGCTTGATAAATACATAAATCAGGTATATTGAGCTAACATTTGTAGATTATTCTCAATTTAAAATTCGAAATTTAGGCATTGGCATAAATCTTGAGTAATTAATAATTTTATATGCCACAATCAAATGAACATTATACACATACACTTTACAACAAACGAAACCATAAATATGTTATCATAGTTATTCATTTTATATATAGGTATTTATTTATGTATGTTTAAAGCTTACTTTAAAAAAATTCTCTCCCACTCTTCTGCGTAAGTTTTCGAGTGTCCTGTAAAAGGCAGGTGTTCGAAAAAATTAAGACATTTTACATCTTAAATTCAGCGATGAGGTTTGCCACCCATCCTGAATGTCTTGATTTTATATTGGCACGAAGAGGACAGTTTGCATGTTTCTTACATGCAGCTGATCTGCTGGCTACCCCACTTGTGGGATATGCCGTGATGGTATACATTTACATAGTAGTAGTATAGTTAAAAAAAATATTCTCATATATTTTCTTAGGCGATCGCCTATTGGTTAGAAAACTCAGCGTACTTGCATAATAATCTTTACGAATGTACAATACTTACTTTACTTTTGGAGTGGCTTGGTGTGTAGGTAAATCTTCATCCGTGTGAACTGCGTCGTATCTTCTAAAATCTTGACTCCAGCGCTGACAGCCACACTTCCTCATGGATGTCCTGTAGTTCCCCGCTGAATTATTTGAAATGCCGGTCCTACACTATGTACAGTTAATATCTAATTAACACCCATTATTTATCACCATAACATCCTGAATGTCTTGATTTTATATTGGCACGAAGAGGACAGTTTGCATGTTTCTTACATGCAGCTGATCTGCTGGCTACCCCACTTTTGGGATATGCCGTGATGGTATAGTAGTAGTAGTAGTATTTATCACCAAAAATACATGTTATTTACAAATACCTTACATCAAATATTATAAAGATATCGTCAAAATTTTGACATTCTACTGTTATTTTTTTTGTTGTTATTTATGATTTTCATCAATAGAGAGAAAAAGAGAGAGAAATATGTTCATTGTGCCATAAAATTTATCCTTTTTAATAGCGTTTTGATAGTTCACAAAGCTATTGTTTCAAAGTATAATTTAGTTCAAAGGATCTGATGTACATTATAATATGTATATTCTTTGCATAAAAAATTGATAAATTGATTTGATCTATGAAATTCTTCTGATCAGGTCAAAACCATTTTATTAAATATTTCATTACGTGTAATTTATTTACTGGCTACCCTACGCTCTTGAAAATATCGTATTGATATTCATAGAGATATAGAAAGATTATTCTTGTACATAATTGCCCAAAATCAAAGTTCTTATACAGATTGCTGTGTCAAGAAAAACAACTCGTAGTTTCCGTTATGATAAGGTGGGTACCTACAAGTATTAACACAATATTTTAGGATGCGCCCTTGAAGTGGATTTATTCCACAAAACGGCGCATTATAAATTGTCTATTATTATTTTTTTATTACAGAATCTTTGGATAAATTTTTAAATACAATAAGGGTTTTGAATTTAAAAAAATTATATAAAATCTTACAAAACATTTATTTGGAAAAATATATTAAATATTTATATAAATAACTGTCCCAATGCATCTAGAACTTACTTACATTTTAAAAACCCCCTAAAATCATTAAGAAACAAAATACCTGTCTCATATCAATATGTCCACGATAAAATATATTTATTATTTATATAAATAACTGTCCCAATGCATCTAGAACTTACTTACATTTTAAAAACCCCCTAAAATCATTAAGAAACAAAATACCTGTCTCATATCAATATGTCCACGATAAAATATATTAATTATTTTAAGAAACTCGGGGTTTTCACTCAAAGCCAACAACAAATGAAATGCCTCCGCTGATTTTAATTGTTTTGCAAACGATTTGAATAGTGGACTAGTTAGAAGTTTTTGATTATGTAGTTCACGTATTTCATTCAAAGGTAATATAGCCATTACATCAGTAATAAAATCGTTTAAAATAGTTGAATCTGGATTCATGCACATGTAAGATTTTATATCTGTCCCGTTATTAACTTCATTCAAATCCATTGTGTCTTGTGATAAATAATGTGTTAGCTGAAAGAAATATTAATAATTATTTTGTTAACAAGGATAATTATATTTTCAAGCATATCTGACAAAAGCATGTAGGTATTAATGATTATATGTGATTATCACTTAAGTAACCAATTCAGAAAAATACCAATGCATGGGAATATAGGGAATGGGAGGAGGCAGTAGAGTTTCTTACCAATTATTAAAAGTGTAAGAAGATGTGTATATAGATATAAATTTACCCTCATATAATCAGGAATACTGCTTAGCTGATCAATATTTTCTTTGGACACATCACTGCCAATAAGAAACATAAATGCTACTAAAAAATCTTTTTTCTTTATGTAGTTATCAATGGCCAATCGCTTGATTTCATCATAAGGTATAAATTTTACAAAATCTTGAAATTCACTTGTTAATGGATTAATACTAATCGAATACACGCTCTCTAGTAGAAACGCACTGAAGATCAGTACGTACATAAAATGAAATCTCATTATTTGTTAATTTATACGTGAATTTCTTACAATTAAGCACAAGCAAGACGTTCTACAGAAAACGAAGTAATAGATTTCTTATTTACTAAAGATTTTATACTCAATAATATTTCAAGGGTTCCCAAATACGTAAGATAAAAACAATAATATTTAAGGAACATTACCTATAGGAATCGCATAAACAAACTTCAAATAAAAGTGTGCTTCATAAATATTGTTAAACTAAATTATGGTATAAATTATCACTTTAAATAGCCCAAGGGCTTATATAAAAAGTAGAAATTCTAGTCATCTTTAGCACTTATTTATGTATTCATTCTTTACATTTTTTTTTATAAAGAAATACATCAATATTAAATACGATCAATAAACAGAGGGTGGGTTAAATACAAAGGCGCGATCTATTCCAATAGCCCGAATGATCCAATAAAATATTTTATCACTTTCGATGATGGCGTTAGTAGACCTTCTTAGTAACAATTTTTCTATTTTACGTTTTATAGCAAAACTTTTCTGATAAAAGTTAGTAAAAATATAAGTCGTCAGACTCCTGAAATATCCAGGAAAGTGGTCATATCTAAGTGGTTACTACATTTGCCTTCTCCGGATCACGGTTGAAATTGTCCAAGAACTTTTCCTATCTAATGATATTCAGGTATATTATATTAGAAAATAATGAAAATTGAATGAATGTGTGCAAACCCTAATTATCACGAAAAATCAAGAGGTAGGATTACGAGTGTTAAAATGAGAAATGATTTATATTCTAAATTATAAAGTAATTTATGTTATCGTATTAATTATTATTACTGATTTTATTAGTAATTAATTTAATGGGCGTTCATTAATTGAAATCTATAAAATATTTTGCTTAAAACAGCCAACACTTTATACTTCATTTCGATTAATTTAATTAGAATTTGTATTTAATATCAGCATTTATAGGAAATTAAGGCTATGCGCCGCTTTACAATTGACTGTCAAACATAAACTCCAATAAGTTAAAGATTTTGTCCCTTACATACAAATACGTAGTTTATGAGTTAAAAATCGAAATTATTTTGGTTGTTAGACGGTATTATTGATAGAAAAATACATCATGTCAATGTATGACGCCGTGAATGTATGTATGATAAATTATTAAACATTCTTCAAAACAAACTATTATGGACAAGCTAAGTGAATACCATACAAGATCTCTCTCTTCTTCTTTTTACAGGAATTTTCTTTGCTTTACATAAGCTTCCCTTTCTACCTTTCCACAAGCCCCTTTCATTCATAGTAATTAATTACACCTCCATTAAATCACCTCTTTTAATGACATCGCTCTCACTTTTATGTTAATACCTATAAGAAATGATGTATTATGAATGAAAGTTCTCACCTCTCAGTGTCATCAGAAAACTTAATGATGAAAAAAGAGATCTTTTTTTGGTCAACTATCATTGACTGAGTAGGTATGTTAAGATCATCAATGTATGTACATTCTGAAGACATGTAACCTAGCAAGGAACATCGTCTCGTCCGTATTACAAAGGCCGTATTATATTTTTTTTTTGCGTTACTTTCTTTTGTCTAATATCATTTATTTTACTTGATTGTTTGTTTGTTTTATCGTATTGCATTTGTGAAAGCTAATGTAGCCATTCCTTATACTAATATATAAAATATCTTATGAATCAAATGTTCGAATTAAAGAGTCACATACTTGAAGACACATGTTTGAATGAATAACAAGGTTTTGTAAAACAGGAAACGAGTGCAAAAATTATAATTAGAATAATACTACAGCTAATTCAAATGTCGCCTCATTTTAATTGTCCCCATTTAGTTTCAAATCCCAACAATGCATTGAATGCAATGAAATGGGTAACAATATAAACAAATAACAACATAGTTCATTGAGACAGCAACTGCATTGATTATCTTGAATGTGCATTCAAGTCAAGCGTTTCACGGCACGGCACTCCATGTACCAAATGAAACATTCGCCAATAGCGGAAATAGAATCTTATAACATTCTTCTCTCGATCGCTTCTTCCAAACAATTTCCAACCATTCGAGTTGAATGAATACTTAGCATTTTGAAAAAGTGATAGTATTATTAAGAGCAATTTGAGGCTATAGATGTTACAGCAGAGAAAAATATTCACAAAGATTTTCAATTTCAGATTTCGTAATGATAAACATTAGCTAGTTCAATTCAATGAATATTTGAGCAATATAAATATAAATTGTCATGGAAATTCAGAACAAAAATGGATATTGTGGAGTGAAAAGTTGGTAGTTGTTTTTAAAAATAAATTAAATATCCAAAATATTACGCGACTTCTGGTAATGGTATGGTTTGTTTATAAAATATCAATAGTAAATAAAAAGCTAGGAAAATCGATTTATCTTGAAGTGCAAATATTTATCATAGTTTTTGTATGTTTCTTAGATTTTTGTTCAATCTTATTATTAACTTAAAGTATAAATTGATTAAAAACCACGTCTGAAAATTCTTACGATGATTAGAAACCTTCATACTTAATGCTATTAAAGATCATTAATTTGTGGTTTAAAACTGTCTGTAGATACTTTTACTACCAAGTCCATTGGCTATTGTCTTGTAAAATCTAACCAAAATCTTCGTCTTTTCTCAAAAAAATAATTATAAGCTCCACATAATTGTGAAGTCCGCCATCTTCGGCTTTCTTGGTCACGTAGTTTTCTTAAGTGCGTCATTCTGGATAACATTACAGTCCCATATTTTGTAAACATCTCCAACCACCGTTGTTTTGACCTACCTATAAAGAATTGGAAAAAGGATCTCTGTATTTTTTTTACAAAAATTAACGGCATAAGCCTATTATATGACAAAATTTATTTATTTATTTATTTTATTTACAAAACAGTTTTTAAAAGATAAGTCACTAATGTCTACCTAAAATATATTATACATAACATTAACAAGTATAACAGTGACAATTTAAACAAAATAATATATCATTAAAGTATGTTTATTATTTTCAAATAAAATATTTAAACTTGAATTACTATGTTTATTTGTTACATTAATTTAAATTACGCTATCGCGATTTCAGTGCACTTGCACCATTGACGAGCTTTTCAAGACTGACTTACAAAGATAGAATTATGAATAAAATAACAATAATAATAGATACTTATACATACACAACACTTATACAGACAATGAATCATACAGCTGGTGTTGGCGTATTACTGAAGAGAGATAATAATGGGGATTTATTAGGGGCTATTATTTAATTAATTATTAGTTATATTACTCATAGTTCTATCTTTGTAAGTCAGTCTTGAAAAGCTCGTCAATGGTGCAAGTGCACTGAAATCGCGATAGCGTAATTTAAATTAATCTAACAAATAAGCATACATAGTAATTCAAGTTTAAATATTTTATTTAAAAATGTCTAGAAATTGTTACATAGTTAATGCCTCTAAAATAATAAGTGAAATATGTTTTTTTTTTTTTTTAAAGATATATCTGGGTTTGTTATAAACTCAAATACAACCTTATACACCTTTCCCACTAAGCCTAAAAGCTTGTGCCGTGAAAGGGGAGTTTGCCGGCACCTGGGATCGAACCACGGTTCTTATGTCTATGCATGTTATGTTATCCACATGCCAATAAAAAACCATTCTATTTGACCAATACTGAATATTACTATGAGAAGGTGTTCTTATATTTTATAACTTATTCAAAGTCTCATTCTTTCTCGTTGTATCAGTATAAAAAATATGTAGATACCTACAATACATAACGTTTTTGCTTAAAAGTAAATACATACTAGTTGTAAAAAGTTTTCAAATGATACGTAAATCATCACGTATTACAAACGTTGATATCTGTATATAAATGTAAATAATAATATTAAGAGTAATATGAAGGTTTATTGAAATGAATTAATAGCTGTTATGTTAATACCTATATCATTTCATTATCCATGAATGTTTATTTGATTATGATATTTCCCAAGTAGAAGTCTACGCTAAGCTTAAAGTAGCGAAGTGAAAGTCAAAATTGAAGAACGAAGTACGGAAATGTCATTAAAAATGCTAAAATGATCCAAACCATTGTACTTGCTTTTATAGTCGACGTATTCATTTCAGTAAAATAATTGTCAAATACTTAAATGTAACCATTTCACAGTTGGATTATTTCCATTTCATCTCGGAAGATATTCGCTCATCCATTCAAGTTAACTCAGTAAACGAATTAAGTTGATAATTAAAATAATTTATAAGATATTTGTTTTGACTTATATCCTTCGCTGGCTATAAACAAGTTTCAAGAGCTACATTATAATCTTAAACAAGATTCTACCTACAAATTTTATTTAAATTATTTCACTACAACACGGCTTCTCTGCATGAGAAAATTAAACCAAAGACCAGCTAACAGCATATCCACACATAAATATTTGAGTCGGTTCGTATGTATGTATGTTCGTATGTCCTTAATGGACTCTGAAATAAGAAAAGACAGAAGTAAAATAATACTTAATATAATTCTGGAACTAAATATTTAGGGTTTATTATTTCCATTAGATTAGATGATTTTTTTTTCTATCTACATGACATCTCCCACATTATTGCAATTTTGAATCTTGCAATCTTGACATATTAAATACTAAACATTTCATTGACATTCTGTACTGACACTCCAATATTTTATGATTTGACTTAAATTATTATTGTTATGAAATAATTCTCTTTTGTGTTTTGTTAATTCTTGTTTTCCAACTGTGTTGTGAATGAGATATTTGATTTGTGTATTATTTATTCTTGAACATGTAAAAGGCTCACGCCGTGGATTGTGAAATAAATAAATAAATAAATACACTCTATACGAGGTGTCATCCTTTGGGCAGGTTTAAGGTTTAAAACGTTTTAAATATCTTACGTATTAATAAAGATATTTTAATTTTAATGCGATCATGTCACAAAATTAGCAACAAAATGTATGAAGAATATAGTGCAAGGTTTAGTAAATAGCAATATTCACAGTCAAACATTTTTCATTGTATTGAATTAATTTCAAAATGGATGTAACAATAAATACGACAATTCTGGAACTAAATATTTAGGGTTTATTTTCGCAATAAAATATTGTGTTTGCTAATGAGAAAAGCTCTTGAATTACGTGAGTTAAAATTGCATATTTTTGACATATTGGGCTATTTTCATAATGGAAAACATTATGAAACCATAGAAAACTATACTGCAGAATAATAATAGTAGAGTAATAAGCAATGTCAAATGATTTTTCAATGAGTGGGAACCTATTTATTTTCACCTAATATATTTTACATGTATTATGATAATATTTGATAGTAAAATATTCTTGAATATTGAAGGATGCAGATACACCCGTTCTTTAAGGTATTTTTGGGAATACAGAGTCCATAGGTGACAATTTATTCTTGATTTTTTTTTTATTTCATAGCAAATCTCTCAAATACCCATTTATGTACTGCAACCCAAAAATACAAATTCGAATGTGGACAATTATATTTTAACATTTATGTGCCTACAATTTTTTTCACCCAATGGGATATTTACCCTTTTTTTCTTATAGAAATTTGGGATGACAATCTTCAAGTTTTTACATTAAGATGAGGTTTTTAGTAGTTTTTGCACGTAGGTACCTGCCTATTATTCTAAATAAAATATGAGCGTTTTTTGCACTTTTTCCATGTAGGTACCTACCAATATGTAGGATTTCATAACTTCAAGCTTTTTCATCGGGACGAGGTTTTAGTACTTTTTTCCATTTAGGTACCGTCAACCATGGCAACTTTACCACATTTTTTTTGAAAAAATAAAATATTTCTGAAATAAATATCCATAAGAGTGAATTATGACTTTATATAAGTTTAAATAATAAAAGGTTGTAAATTTCTGCATACACGTATAAATAAAAGTCAAAAATTAACGAGTTATTGATAAAAATAAATCATAGGTAAAGATGGAAGGAAATGGGCAACTTTACCCACTCACAATATTTCAATAAACGGGGATTAAGAGTGTAACGTAAGTTGAATTATCATGCCTACCACACTCTCTACACTTGTCTTTGATTTTTATAACTTAAATCATACATTTCCTGGCAACATTGTTAATATTATAATTTGTCTTATGATTGTAGGTAAAGATGCCTTAGCTTCTATGAACATTTTCATACTAATCCATGTTTTATTGTAGGGCTGCCACAAATTATTTTGAACACCTGTCCAATCACGGCAATATTTTTTATATTTACCTACCCACACTTAATTTTAATTAAAATTCTAATTGAATTTAATATAATAAACACGCGTAGAGCACTTTTTCCATCGAACTCGGTACAAAAATTATTAAGTAGATAAATATAAATATATATGTATTCATGTTGGTAGCCCTAACATTAGGTAAAGTTGCCACTACTTGAAGTGGTGGCAACTTTACCTAAAGTGACTTTTAATATAAAGTAAAATATTTCCAAAAACAGTGAAAATTAAAACATTCTGATTATCTTAATATCTTCATAAGTATGTGCTGTTTAGAATATATAAATATGACTCACCTCAGTTCAGTAATTACACAATAATTATGTATATCAAATTTGGTAAGACTTCCAGAAATGACTGCATGCAAAACGTTCAGAAATATAGATATAATTTGACAGTTATTGCAGTGCTGCCAACGAAAACTTTTTTTAGTATTGCCAGTTAATTAACACACATTCCTAAACTGAAACGACCATACAACTGCTGATACATTTTGTGAAGGAATAGTTTTCTTGAGACCTGATAGAGGTAGGTAAAGTTGCCATTGATAGGTAAAGTTGCCACGTTAGACGGTACCTACCTATTATTTTTTACATAAATGTGGGCATGTGAGGTGTCAAACGTCAAGATTTTTCATTGGGAAGAGGTTTTTAGCACTTTTTTTGATGTAGGTACCTACCTTTTTTATCTAAGTATGGGCGTGGGAGGTATCAAACTTCAAGATTTTTCAATGGGACGAGGTTTTTAGCACTTTTTTCGATGTAGGTACCTACCTATTTTTTTACCTATCAAAATTCATGATTTTTCATTGGGAAGAGGTTTTTAGCACTTTTTTAGATGTAGGTACCTACCTATTTTTTACCTAAATATGGGCATGTGAGGTATCAAACTTCAAGATTTTTCATTGAGAAGAGATTTGCAATACTTTTTTTGATGTAGGTACCTACCTATTTTTTTGTTACTTAAATATGGGCATGTAGGGAGCCAAAATCAAGTTTTTTCATTGGGAAGAGCTTTTTACTTCTTTTATAAGTGCTTACTCCATTTTTTCCAATAAGATTTTGTCGTTTAAACCCATGTATTTGCACGGTTTTCTATTTAATTAAACCCGAGCGATGCCGGGTTACATACGCTAGTTATTAATATTCGCGCAAATGTTTGTACTTAAATGACAGAAACACTTTTTCAGCAATGGTCGTTTAAAAGACGTATCTACGAGCCATGATTTTAAGGTGGATGTAAAAATTACTGCAAATATTAACAAATATTTTGGATTGGGTGAAAGAGCAAGTATTATTTTGACTAGAATTTTTTTTAGATTTTAATATTGTTTCAACATAATAATTTGCAAAAGGTGTTTTTGAAACTTGTACCTCATTTACTGCAAATCTTCTTGAAACTTTGTAAATAAGATCTTCAATCTGCTAATTTTATTTGTCAAATAATCAATTCTACGGAAGTGAGACATAATATTCAAATAAAGCAGATACTACAAGGCATTATCTTCTCTTATAAAACTAGTTAAATCTCGTAACTAATTCTCCGTAACACATTATAAGTATCATGTCGTTAAGTTTTGGTGAAATAATTGAGCCTTATGATGGATTGCTAAAATTATGCTAAGAGAAATGATAGTCAGACCCAATTATATTAATAGATATGTATATGAATCCTAAGCTCTGTTAGAACACACACGTGTGAGTTATGTATATCCTTATCTCGGGTACGAACTATTTATATACGTACATTTACCACTCACGTACGTATTATAATATTTCGGTGGGTACTCGCTTAATCTTAAGATTACTATGCACTGCTCAAATGGTGGGGGTGAAATATTCAAGTATTCCAAAATCAAGTGATTCGAAATTCATGAACAGTATTATTAAATCCTAACGTATCATTAAGATACTAAAATAGTTGCCTTAGTTACCTTCAAGATCAGTTAAGAATAAATAATACACTCCCGGCTCTGATACCTCTTCAATCCTTTTATTATTATTATCACTTGACAAGCGCGTAATCTTTTTGTGATAAATAAATTCCAAATATTGATCTGCAAATACTCTACGGATATCTAATAACTTCAAAGGGGAATCCAGTATTTCCTTGTAATATTCTCCAGTTAGCAATGACGACTAGATGAATTGCAAATGGTAAAAGACATAGTGTGTAAACAAATCAGACCACCGATACAAACACTTATGTGAATGGGCGGCATAAACAAATTTGATGTAAGCATCTGACTTCACAATAAAACAATGAAATAAGTGAATGACTATGTAGCGGTCAAAATATGTTAAACCTAGCTACTTACATATTCTTCTTATTTATTTTTTTATTTTATTAATTCTTTACTGTACATTGGTTAGGTACAAACAATTCCATAGAAGGTATGCATTCAAATAAAACACAATCAATATTCAAAGGGCGAGTTAATCGCAAACGGAGTTATTCCAGAAACGAGCACCTTAAGCTGCAAAAAAAAAATGAAGAGGCAAAAGATGTACTATGAGCCGGGATTGACGGGATTCTAATACGTTTACACTCTTTATAACCGTAACATTAGTTACAATGTGACTAAAGGTGCCAAACAAATAAAAACCAATGAGGATCAATTATAGATATTTTCTTATACTATTTATCTGAATATTAATAGAATTGTTAAAAACTCAATAAATTTCCTTTAATATTCACAAACAATAAGAATAGAATCAATCATGAAAAAATTCTACTTTAGAAAAAAACTCGATAGTTTAAAAGTTTTAAATGTAATAGATACGAACGAAACTTTTCAAAGTGAATAACAACGTTTGAGTTTTTTATTCTTAAAGAAGAAGTTAGTGAGTTTAAATCCGTAAATATAACATACATACAATCACAAAACATACCATGTAATGCAATTTTTATATCCATTATTATTTTATTCAATGTTCTGTGTATGGGGACTTATTGTGTCCAAATCGAGTTTTTATACCCATCATTAAGATAATCAAAATAAAAAGTAGATATATTATGTCAACGAACTTAGACAAAAAGGTAATATAATTATTTTTTATTTTAAACTGAAGATGCCTACAATATAGGCGAAAACGTTCTGTATAACCTAACAAAGTGGAGATTAAATAGTGCTCAATAATATATATTTTTATGTTATTTAATAAAATTAAAAGTGGATTTCCACAGTGTAAACACAAAAACTCTTGAATTATTTTTTTTTTTTTTTCATTTTGGTAAACTTTACTAATTTTTGACTTATTTTATATTGTTATATATGTTAATATGTGTATTGCAAATAGAGAAATAAAATGTGATTATTTGGTAATTAAAACTGAAATAATTTGATAAGGTCATTATGTTTTATATTAGAACCTGTTGACAAGTCAACTTATATGACTTAACAGGACCATGTATTTTATGCCTATAATTGATACTAATAAATAAATAAAAAAAGGTAGGTACATGCCGATACTCGAGTCACTTTAATAAAGTATGTGTAAAACAAAAGATCATATTTTATTTCTTGATTAATATGGAGTTTTACAAAATAAATACTAATAAAATACAACAACAAAATGTAGGTATATAATTATATGTGTATTAACATTACGATAATAATTTAACACGCACCAAGGTATCGCTAAATAGTGGTATTAATATAGTTTTTTGACACTAAACATTTATCATAATGTTTAGAAACTACTACAACGTTATCGACATTTCCCGTACGAAATTCATAGACAAATAATAAAGCATAATACGGTTTTTCATGGTTCACTAGCGAGGACGAGTAGAGAGATATTCACG
The DNA here is from genome assembly GCA_947579605.1 of Athripsodes cinereus. Classification (NCBI taxonomy): domain Eukaryota; kingdom Metazoa; phylum Arthropoda; class Insecta; order Trichoptera; family Leptoceridae; genus Athripsodes; species Athripsodes cinereus. Next base: position 16,873,867 of record OX388329.1, read on the forward strand.
GATTAATAAGCGATAACAAGCCAGAGAATAAGCGTATCCAAACTTGGTAAGTACTTAACAAACGTTATATTGCAATTGTATGTTTGTAAATGGGATCTAGTGTTCCTACTTTGTAAATTGATAGTTAGCAAACTTCATCTAATCACGGTGTACAAATTACATAATATTCTAAATAATAATAATAAAAATACCCTTTCATTAAACCTGTATATTTCTATGCAGATCGGAAGGATTGAAATACTCAAACATTTAAATGATTTTGTAAGTACATACCTACGTTATTGTTATATTTTCAATTTATAGTTGTACGGATCGTGCATACATATCTACTTATTTTATATAAAATTATTGTTTCATGGTTCGAAAATAATTTAAGATATATACCTAGGTATCTATATCCATCAATTGATGAACATGTATTAAAAAAGTACTATCAAATTAATAAAAAAAAAAATAGTGGTAAAACAAAATATTATTGCCGTACAACTTTCGATTATTTTGAAGTGGTATGGGGTAGGATATATATATATATATATATATATATATATGTTGTTGATAAGTTTTTCGCGACGAGGTATGTATGTATAGATTGTCTTTGCGGACACATCGCGTGTTTTTGTTTGGTGGTGAGCTTTCGAATGCGCACGGGCATCCAGTCGGTTTGACAATGGATGCCCGTGCGCATTCGAAAGCTCACCACCAAACAAAAACACGCGATGTGTCCGCAAAGACAATCTATACATATATATATATATATATAAATTGTAATATGAATGCATGTAGTATGAAATTTTATATTCGATGACAATGTGATTCGTGGTAATGTTGTTCACGTTCACTCAGGTTGTCACTCAAGTAGTCGTGAAAACATTATTTTTAGAGTTAAAACGGCGTTAAGTCGCTCTGTGCGGGACCATTTGCTATATAAAACATGAAGTAGGTATGTACAAATATTTAACGGTGCTGAGGGAAATTCAATCTACTTAATTGGTCCAGCGAGGAAAATAAGATATCTAGACAGAAAGGAACGTCGCTGTAGCAGGAGCATTACTTACACCTTAAAGAAAAAATCATTCCATTTGTGTCTGTTAAAGAAAAAACTTTTTATTTTGATCTCTTTCATAACAGCGGTAGAATACTTCACATAGTAGGTACTTTAACTGTACAGCGACAAAAGATATTTAATACAATAGATGAAAGGAAAGGCAAGAAAACGTCTATGAATATTTTCAGCTGGAGTTCTTATTACAATTAATACTGAGATATACCTATCTATGTGTGTGTGAAGTAAGTAAACTTCATTTTTATTTATAAAAACCGATTTAAGTATTTAAGTTTGAAATCGGTTGTATGATTTTAATTTAAATTTGGCAATGTTAATTGTTGTTGGCAATGTTACTCTTGGACATTCGATATAATCATCTCATCGTTGATGTATGATTTTTTTAATTTGAATATGATATACCTACTTATAGTGCATAAATATGTTATGTTGCAGAAACTAGTTAATATATCATGAACCAAGAGTGTTCTTTGAAAAGTAACAACAATTTCCAGACAATATTCATAAGTTAAAATGGTTGCTAGGCGGCATGTGTTTACTGTGTATTCTAGAGAACATTTCATAGTCCCGCAACTGGAACCGCTATCTACTGTTTCTTGTCCTGAAGCGTTTATATTCAGGAAAGCACCCCCATAAAGGAAGGTGAGGACAGAATACGAAGACTTTGGTGAAAGTTATATCTAACCGAGCATAGAATTGCTTCCAGACACATATTCAATTCAACAAAACATACGTATATGTCTCCAGTTGTAGCAAGCAGTGTGTACGTACAAGTTTATAATGTTAGTTTGTGTTACTATATAAACAATAGTGTGGGTAGGTACTTCACTCAACTATGAATCCATGTACATATATAGCAGGGAGTAAGGGTAGTAGGTAGTAGCGCAATCCAGGATGTGGTAATTCATAACAGCTGCAACCAATGTATTACCCACCAGCGCATTATATCGCATCGCACTATATATGTATGTTTATACCTAACACACTGTACAAGTAAATGTAACTAACTGCAAACAGTTGTTATTATTATTATAATACACTCCGCGAAATAATTAAATGTCTCATTTCTTTCATTGGTGTTGAATTTATAAACTGTGTAAACGTTTCGGTGCATTGTGCTCGGCTGCTTAGATTTCAGCTAATTAACGTCATGAACATTTGTATAAAAGACACATAAATGTTACGGGAAACACAGAATAAACAATACAGTCATATTACTATTACTACACTACTATTACTATAATATTGCGCTCCACAACTAGGGCAAACAATTATGCAAGTTGAAACAAAATTCAGGTTCACCTGCATTCATTGTTCTATGTAGAAGATAATAATATTACTACTAATATGTATGTACCTGCTCGTTGAATAGAAAACTTACAAAGAGTTCATACTCGTACATTCTCTAGAAACGCAAAAAAAGAACAGAATTACTGAATATCCTTTATTATTATTCAACTGATAAAAATAAAGAATCAAATACGACCGTAAAAGGATGGAAATATTTGTAACAAAAATGATGCATTTTAATTTTAAACTTGGAATATTTTTAACCAATGTTTGTTTTACTTAAATACTCATATATTTCTATAGAGAATCTATTCCAGAGGGTATTCTTAAACCTCAAAACAATTATTTAATGTGTTTGCATGTACTGGATTAATAGTTATTTATAGTATATATTCTTTGACTACTAATCAGTGTCAAAAATATTATGACGAAAGATAATCAATGCTGTAATTATAATATTATTCTCCGTTATAATTCATCACATGACAATGGTCAAGTGATTAATAAGATGTATTAGAGTCACATAGGGAATTTATACTATTATTACAATTTGGTACACGAGGGTATGTATTTAGATTATTATTAACACTAGTCTCTGCCTTCTAAGTGTTTCTGTACCACAGTAATAACTCATCTTGTCTATCACTTTGTACACATCTCATATATAGATACCTACAACGAAATGTACATAGGTATAATATGAACATAGCACTACTGACAACATCGTGCTTTGTGTACCTATACCTTATAGTAAAGTCAGAACATTTTTGCTTACATCGAACAAACTTTATTTTGTCATATCAATATTAAAACACAATGTGTCAATGTCGTTTTCGAGGATCTACTATCAAAGAGGAGTAAAAATAAGGCTGATGTTATGTCTGTTGAACGTTCTTGACTAGATCAAAAAACCAACGGTTGTTCCGAATCGCTTAGAATAAGGGGAAAGCCCATGTCGAGTAGAACTGATACGGCGTCCGGAAGAATATATCCATATCTTTTTTACATTTATATAACAGAAAAGTTAAGAAAAAGGTATTCTTCATTGATTTCTTCATCAGATCGCTTCTTTTTAGAAACCACAAGAAAATATTTTCAAAGAAAGCTCAAAATGTGAAAAACACAATATCGTGTTATATTTGTATGGAATAGTTTTTGGTTACATGTTCATTTTCTTGATATAAACTTCTTCATTTTGTAAGAGGTACATGATACATCCCGCAGAGCGCAAAGCATGTTTCATATGACATACTCCTTCAACATCATAGATTCTGGTACAACTCTCTCATACAGGTCGGTTTTACATACCTATGTAATAATATGTAGGTATGTACCTATTTCACAAACGTGTATCCATAAATTAATTTTATCAAGCACGCTTCTGTTGAACTGTTGTATGCTTGAACTGTGTCAACTTCTTCCTGTTTCAAATCTTCCATACATCAGACTCTTGAAGTTGTTTTACATACAATGGTGAGGTGAATATATTACTTGAAAGAATAACTACCATACTCAAAGAGAAGATACAGAACATTGATACATTCTGTGCTCTTCTTGGTAACATCAAGTAAATCAATCATATTTAATTGTTAGATATTGAGGACTTATCATGTATATCAACAACCAAATGGTTCAAGTAAAGATTTAACCTCGTCAAGCTTTCAAACCTTGCATTACAGATTCTAAGTCACCAAAATCGTTTATGAACAAATTTTTCAAAAGATATCAATAAAATGTTTTTGACTTGTGATTTTGTGATAATTTCGTCATTGGGTGTTAGTGTTCTATAATAGTTATGACTATAGTTTAATATTAATGTTGTATTTAAAGATTTCCTTTTTTTTTTTGGTTTCATTTTTGTCTGTGATGTTAGTTGTTTACATGTCAAAGGCTAACGCCGTAAATGTATGATAAAAAAAAGAAAAAAATAGTTCCCTATTAACCATTTGAATTCAAAAAAGCATTATCTCGCTTGAAATCAAAAAGCTCAAGCCGTTTATTAATGATAAATGTTATAACAAATATGTATACGAACTTTTTTTCCAGATGCCATTCAAAAGCGTTTTTGGTTGCATAATTAAAGCTGTCAAGGGTAGAACAAAACCAATTGATTTTTTATCTCGTATTTGGATGCAGGTATTGAATGGGTTTTTCGTTACGGAATGGACATCTTCGTTATTTCTATAAAAATAAGTCTCAACAAAATTATTACATAAAATCACTGCAATACTCTACATGATACTGAATGCTTTTTTTTGGTAAAAATCAGCATCATCTCGTCCGTCAACACTCGTATTTTAAAAGAAGCAAGTCCGGACCGTTGGAACCTTTGTGAACGCAAGAACATTGCTATTTTTGGTCAATTATCACTGGACATTCTCTAAACATGGGCCAACTGTATTACAGAGACTACAGATCTTTGCTGAGTACACTGCTTCATAGTATTATTTGTATCCTTCCTTCTCTAACACTTATTTTCGTAACTTTCGTATGGATTGGGGTAACACAGTAATTGAATATGCGACGTAATGTCCTGATAATGAGTTCTTTACCTTTTGTAAGGATTGGGATAATACAGTAATTGAATAGGCGACGTAATGTCCTGATAATGAGTTAAGACACCCTCTAAATTCTTTCCATGTTTTTGAAAATCCTACTGGCATCTCCTACGCAGATGAGCGATTCCGATCGATTATCGTCCACAGGCGTTATGGTTTGTTTGGCCTTGGATATTTCCGATCATTAGTGGGTTGTCAGCACTCATTCACAAATGTACTACTCGGTCTAACCAGCATCGATTCAAGACCAAGGCGTAGTGAATTCTTATATAAACATTAGTATTTCCCTGTAATACGTTCACAGATATATTAAACAGGGCAAAGTCATCCGTATATTTAAGATGGTGCCACTGCAGGGCATTGATCATGGATATCACCTTGGCGGGAAGTCGTATGCAGCCAGTTTTTTTTTCCATAGTCTGTGAGAGCTTTCAAAAGCTTTTTCAATAGATCAACTGTTTTTGTGAGAATACTGTATGGAAAAACAAAAATAATTCTTAATAAACTCTATTACAATAAACACATTTTTAGTTTTAATTTCAGTCTGAAAGGCTCCTCTTGGACCATAGCGCATAAAACCTTTTTTTCACTTATAGACATTTAATAAGTTTTCGAATTCCTTAGTTACATATAATTTATAATCTCTATATGATCTCAAAAGGACGTACTTACGAAATAAAATAAAGTACTTTGGTATAGCTACTTACATGAAAATAATAATAAAAATTTCCAGCAAGTAAATTCTTTAATGACGTAATTATCTTGTAATTAAATAATTTAAGCAGATATAAAAATCATTACTTTGTGTTTATAAGACTATAATACATTGCAGTAATATTACACATTTCAGGAAGTGTGCCAACAAAGTTACCCTTGATAATATATTTGTACCTAGTGTTGTATGTAATTAGACACGAAATTAAATGTCTGTAAATTGTTACATTGTGATGGCTTAATAATAAGACGTTTAAGATAGATAATAAACAAATACGAGAAATACCCAGTAGTGGTAAATATAAAATCATTTTGTCATAGATAAACATTGATGATACTTACTTATAGATTAATATAAGGTAAAAAGTGATAAATACATAGATAGTTATATGAAAAGATAACATAATAAATAAATATAAATTATATCCATGTACAGATTGATAGGCTGGGTACAGATTATACAGGGTACAGAGTACAGTACAGATCCAGGTACAGATTCCTGGCTGGGACATGTTTTGAGAATGCCCAATGATAGTTGGCCAAAAAGAGCACTGTTCTTCCGTCCGCAGGGGTTCCGTAGGCCCGGGCGTCCCTCTTTCACAATACACCGTTCCTATGACAACGATATCAGAGCGCAAGGAATGTCGTGGGAAGAGGTGACGCAATTGGCACAGAGACGCTCTGAATGGAGGAGGCTGGTTTCTGCCCTGTGCTCCCGAGAGGAGCGTTGAGGGCGATGATGATGATGATGATGATGACAGATTGATAGAAATGTAATATAAAAATGTGTAAAAAGAATAGAAAATAAACAGATACGTGAACAATAAAAGTGATACAAGGTTATAGAAAGATATGTGATTAGCATAGATCATGAACAGATTGAAACAATAATAGTGATAAAGACGTGCGAATAGATATTACCATAGATTAATTATTTATCGTGTCGAAACTCAGAAAAAAAAAATCAAACTGGTCTCCAGTACTGTGCAAAACGCACAGCAGGTGGAAATGTGTCTAAAATATCCTCCATAGTGCATGCGACAGTGCACAATGGAAACTCCAACAGGTGTGCCATGGTCTGTGCTGCACCATAGTCACACGCTCCGGATTCGTCTTATAGGAAGCCCAATCGCTTTCTATTGTAACGGCAGTTTCCTACTCCAGATTCAAGTCGATTCAGGGTTTTCCATGACCCATATTCTAGATCGCCTCCTGCAGCAAGGTGTCCTTGGGCTGAGAAAGGTTCGCTTAACCTCCACAAATTGCCATATATGAATGTTATAATGCACGCAAAATTTGATAAATTCATACAATATCCAATTTTGGGTACTATGTTCTTTCGTTGAAACACCATTCATCATCTTCAAAATGCCTGGAAAAGACTCTGAACGAACCAACGTCTCGTACGTGGCGACAGACATCACCTAGTCATTTCCCAAAATAAGGTTTTATATAACCATTCCCAAGGGGTGAACATATTAGTTGGAGGCTGTCTATTCATTATTATTTATTTTGCATGACATTTGTAGATTAAAAATAATTAGTTTATTCAATATCGATATAGACAAATTTTGAACACATATCGTATTTGGTGGGAGAGAATAGATAGTTTTTTTCAATAAACCCAAGGCCTTACTTTTCCAGACATTTATTTCAAAGATTGGATTTGAAAAGAAAGAGAGACATTTCACAATGTGTTCAATAAACTAAAAACTTATATTGCATTTATTTATATAATATTGTTGTGTTTTATAAAATAACCATGTGATTGTCTTATTTTTTATATGACTTGAACGTACATCATATATAAAATAGTAATAGTGCTTTGTGCTACACGAATATTGTCAAATAATTAAACATTTACTTTTAACTCTGTACAACTTGAATAAATAAAAATAATAAATCCATGAAAAGCTAGAGTATTTAATCTACCGCTTTTATTAAAAAACATATTATGAAGTCATCTGCTTTGAAGTTTCATTTGAGCATGTTCAAGATATTATTATATATCTAACTCAAACACAAACCTAAAGGGATATTTTGCATTTGAAAATCAATTGATACTGTATGCTATGAACCCTAGCTCTGTGTAACTGATATCTCTTGAGTGAATCATATGATCGATTACCCATAATGACACTTGTCCTAGTTTGCTTATGCAAGTGGAAATGTCTATTTCCATTTATTATACTTGTCATATAATAATATCAATGAATAAAGAGATTTATCCCTCTTGTTGTTCTCTGGACGACGGGTCACGTTTCTTTTGTGACAAATGATAGATGGATAAAATGTTAGATAAATTGTATTAAAAGTCTTTGACATTACAAGTGTAGAAATATGGACACACACTGACTATTCCCAGACAAAACGTATTGATAGTATCCAAAAAAAATAATATTTTTAATTTTCAGCTTCTTCTTTTAATTTCCAACCTCCATATTTTATTTTTTTTTGCTTCTTCTCACCTTTTTCAAAAACTTTTTTTGTCATTTTTTTTTTGTACCTTCGAATAGCCACGAATGCTTACTTTTTTATTTTGTAATTTTTTTTCATATTGAATAAATTTTTTCGTCAACTTTTTAACGTCGCATTCGAAATTTTTAAAATAATAACCAGTATTTTGTTCATGTTTTACTAACTCTTCGCCTACTGTATGTGACTTGTGAAAGGGATGAATCTTGGTGTCAAATTGAATGTAACTTAAAGAATCATTGAACTTAAAACTTTGCGTGATAGAGTGAGAAATGAAGATATGTGAAGTATGAGCGGCTGGAAAGGAGTGTTTTGGATAGAATCGTGTAAATAAAATACGATGATTTGGACATGTGGAACGAACTGTCTGACTACCTCACTTGGAGTTACGGCGTAAATATGTTCTATATTATGAGGTTACAGGTTATTAAACATGGATTAATACTTAAATTAAATGCAATTAAATGTTGAAATATGCGATTAATAAAATAAAGTTTATTATTACGTGTAAGTTTTTGATATATTAAGGAAAAGGAAATGATGCGACGAGTATGAAGATTTATGTAAAATGAAATCTCAACAAATGTTTATAGAGCACATTTGAACAGTGAGACCACAAATGTCACAATGCTCTCTTATACCCACGTTATCAAAACAGTGGACAGCATCAGGAAATCTTTGTAGCCACCTTACGTTGGTCCTCACGAAGTTGTCAAACGGATTGATTAGAAACTATTTGTGTAAAAGATAAACAAAATAGAGAAATTGTATCCACAGGAACATTGAAACCTGCTATTTTTTTGCTAATACTGACCCAACTGCCGACCAGCAAATTCATTGCCAGATAGTCAATATTTATTAACAACATGTTTGATGGGCCATTGCATGCTTGCGCCAAAGGTAAACAAGATTCGTTCATTAAATCTCTAGGTGAGGGGGTGTAGCTGTGACGTAGGTACTTACCTACGGTACTTACCACAACCTGAGATTTATTTCTATGATTTTAGAAATGTTCTTTAAATGTCTCACGTTGCTTTCAAAAATAATATCATCGCAATAAAATTGTTATTTGTTTCACCATATTCAAAAATTATATCAAAATCTTTCATGTGTCCAAAATATATACCTACACACTAAAAAGAGTATAGCTTTAAAACAAATTACATCTTTGCATAAATAAATAAAAGGAGAATATATGGCAGAGACGTGATTTCTTCCAAGTATCTCAAATAATACTACGATTCATATTTGATATTATTTAAGACATCGATATTGATTTTTATATGACGAGAGTTTTTTCATTAGTGCGGTTTTGGCAATTACTTTAAACTTACTCCCCTTAACATCTTTCTATAATCTTCTTTATTTTGCTTTTCTAATTAGTTGTAGGTTACGGTGGCTTTTGTTATGGTGGATGTCTCCACTAAAACCGCGGGGGGAGTAAAATTATTCTTTTCATATAACAAATTAAACATTGTTAAATAAAACAAAAATCAAATAACCGCTAAAAATTTTTAAAAAAAAGTTGATTTAGGTCCAAGATCCAAGACCGATACGTACAAGTTTTGCAGGTATCGTATCGCTGATTACGAACAATTAATAGATTCTCAAAAAAAACCCGAAGATAAATTATCATTATATAGGCATGAATAAGTCGTAAAATAAATCGATCTTTGTAACAAAATAATGGTAGGAACGTAATCGAAGCCCTTGCTAATCCTATAAAAATACCATGAAAAGAAAAAAAAATCATTAAGTATTCAAAAATTCACAAAGCCGCAAAGACCTGAACTCTAATAATTTTAGCATAATGATGTTAATAAAAGCTAATTAGATTCAATTCTCGAATATTGTACGGTGGGTGTTATTCCTTGATAATTATACCTAACACGGGCAATATAGAAATCCATCTCATTACTTACAAATTTTGTAGGTTGGAGATCATTTTGCTCCTCCATAGAGATTTGTAATATAATACAAAGATATTTAAGTGCTACTTTCGAAAATTATAAATTTTTTAATTGTTTGTACTTAAATACTACATTGATTATGTTTTAATTTAATTGAAATTGTATTGAAATTTCCTAATGACCAATCGAAAAATGTAACCAAACAAAGTTAAGTTGTATGAAGATTTGTATTTTATAGATATCTCAACATGATAATAATCACCTATAATGTTTGTAGACCATTACTTGAAGACATAAAGTTACTAATAACTACATATTATTATTTTGAAAGCGAACATTAGCTTGATTACTAATAAAGAAGAATGTCTAATTTGACTACTACTTTATGCTGTTAAGCAAAAAGGTTTATGAATTAACACAAAGTACAAGATTTTAATACTTGTGATACTACGTTATACGAGTATATATTTCATAATGCAGTTTTGATTAATCCACATTCCGCTGCAAGAGAAATATTAGTATACCTACATTTTATTATAGATAAAGTAGAGTGAAATATCCACATGATTTCGTATAACTTTTATTTCTCGACCAATCAATCATTGAAAATATATACGGATTCCCAATACGTTAATAAAGAATCAGTCTGCCATACTTTCATAGTACCTTGTATCATAGTGTTTATGAAACATAAGGACCAGATAGATACGTATGAAAGTTACAGTTATAAAGAGTATTAAAAATTACAATTAGGTACCTACTCATTATTTTTGTGGAAAAACAGTTAATCTGGTTCTTTGCTTACCTACCTATATTGTTGCAAAGATTTTGTTATGCTTAAGCTTACGTTTTTAAAATACAAAACGAATTTTTGATACAAAGAAACATGCAACAGTTGCAATGAAAATTCAATAGGTATTTTACAGGAGTATTTTAGTATTTTCTAATTAAATTTCTCTTGAGATCAAAACGATTTCTGTTCCACACTAAACAATAGATATAATCAATACACTTAGCTTCTCGGGAAATTCTAACACATATAGAACTGTTCGTTGCGGTTAAAAGTAGAAGAATTTGATAAGTTTCAAATTTTAAATGAATAAAATGATTATGACGTTGATAGTGCTGAAAAAGAATCAAAATAAAAATATAGTTCAAAAATGTATTCAATCAAATCGCGCATTTCCAATATTTTTTGTTATATTGAGATTATTTAAACTGAATTTTGTTTAATTTGAAATTTAAACACACAATTTTGACATTGATAATCTAGCGCGTTATTAAATTTCTTATAAAAAAAAATAATATGTCCACTCAGAATACATTGCATGTGGATCATCATTTACTGCGAATATCAATGAAAATTAGGAATCCACATCCCAGGAAGGCACCTCTGTGAACATAAATTAGTAGATCTTGAAAAAAAGACTGATAACATTCTCACTTTTTAAATAGTTTTTGGTGTAGCAACAATTAAAATACTAAATAAATTTTAAAGTTTGCTTAGAACAACGGATTTAGGTATATGTAAGTTATATAAGTATGTCACGTAGTAAAAAATTTAAAGATTTTCCAGCGCATACTTGAACTAAATAATTTTAAATATTTCCAAGCGAAAAAATACTGCGTCACTAGATTCCGAATAATGGACTCATTTTGAGTAGGTTTTTGAACGAAAATTATTTACAAAAATCTACGTTTGACACGTAATCAAATGTTAAAAGCACGTATTATAAAATGTTTTATTCTACTTACATATATTTGTCCTCACCATTTCAGTTGGTGTTCATTACAGAAAAAACTATGAAAAATGATATATACGAGTATATATATATCATATTTTCATTTTTAATTAATTTATTTATTATTTGTTCATTGTGATTTTTTTTGGATATAATGATAGTTTGTTGATTGTATATTGTTTATTATTATTATTCGCAGCACGCCTTGATACAGGTTAACCTAGTGAGGCTGCTGAAACTTAATTGTATCCATGTTAAGAAAAAATGTATGTTGATATTTTGTATTTATGCGCAATAAACAAATTTCTATATATTTCTATCTATCTATCTATAATAAGATTTACAAAAAAATTACTGAGGCACAAAATAATTTCTTCGGTTTTATGCTAGAAGTTCTAAAATAAAATTAACACATGTTAAAATAAAAACAAACCATTTTTCAATAAAAAACTTCAACAAGAATTCGAAGACCAAATAGTTTTTCTGAAAGACACGACACTTTATGTAGCACATCATGTAATTATGTTCTATTTAAGTTTGTACATATATACTCGTATTTTGTTATTTGAAACACGAGCAAGGTTGTACTCTCGTATGGTGGGATCTTGTTCAAAATGTCGTTTTATCATTTTCCTTGTCTCCCTATAGGTACTACTCGGCGTCACAAATCCGCTTACTTCATCATAGTTTCTAAGTAAATAGCTACTTGAATTTATGCACATATATCTTTATTACACCGTACACACTCCATGTTTACACATATATTAATAAAAATCAATAATAGAATAGTATAACTTCGTAGTTTTTCATGACTTGGCAATTTCTATTAACATGTTCAACATATTTTACTTCCGAAGAAACAAATTGACCGTAAAATGTATGTAAATAAGTGAGGTTTCATTAAATTGCACACGTAAAAATACGTAAATTAACATAGGTAATGCCAAGGCGGAAAACCAAAAAGCTATATTTTAGCAAACATTGGCGTTTTCAAGACCCAAACATGTGTATGTATGCGCTGTGTACAACAGAACTATCGTATTCAGTAATGTAACAGTGTATCTAACTATAATACGCAAACATACTAAATACAAAGTTCCTTCTGTATCCCCTATACTAACGGTACAATGCTTGTTCAATAAATTACCTTAATTTTACTCGCACTACTGGTCAATTGTGAAGACAAATTTCACAAACACTCTAAAAATGTTTCAAGACTTATTGACCAATAAATATATTGGTTTGTACCATACGATACAATATTGTTTATATAAATAAATGTAAGTGAAAACAACTTTGTTTTTATACGTAAAATAGATTTATTGGTAACTTGTTATGAAGCCAATATTTTATTTGGTTGTTTTTGAAATATCTTTTGCGTTTTTGATCGTTACTTTTAAATACCTATTAGCGAAGTACATAACGCGTATATTTAATTTGAATTCTTCGGAGAGTTTTTCTGTCAATCTTACACGTCATAAATATAAATCATGATTGATTTTTTTATTGCATCGTTTATGTCATCCTTCTTTTAAACCAATATTACGCAGTACGTATGATAAGATTCACATCAAATAGTGGCTGGTAAAATTATGAGTATTTTATATTATGAAACTAATTTTAAGATATTCTTAAGATGTGACAGACTTAGAAATCTGTCCAGATGATAATAATAATAATAGTACATATGGATTTATTCGTTCGTGCAATAAACTAATAACGAGTTGAATTCCTTTCAGCAAGTTAGGAAATCTTCTTCTTGGAACATATTATTTGTACGGAATGCATCTGACAAAGCACTTATCTTATGATTTACGATGCACAATGTGCGGTTGCGATATATGTCCCCCATAAGGAATATTATTTGAGTGCACAACTATACAACCACGACCATTGCAATGAAGAATGCAGAGCAAAAATAGCCCATTCAAAAAAATTACCCACGGTGAAATAAAATTTGTACGGGGGGAAAATAAAAGGAACCAGTTTTTTTCATATATTCAGAAAATCTTTCAAACCATACAAGCTCTCAAAGCAGCTCCCTAAGAAAAGATAGTCAGCAAATCGATTGAATGTAATAAACACACACGTTGTCCACATTGATGCATTGTACCAATAGAAAAATATTTTTCTACTTTTGAATATTAAGACATATTTAAGAGTATCTAAAAAAATTGAAAGTGCTTGTTTTAATTTATTGCTTTTTTCTGAACTTTTTTAATTATGATAAAAATTGTAATCTGATAATGGAAATAGTGCGCTTTGTCAATAAAAATGTTATTGGGTATGACTATATATTATTTAACTTGAGTATCTAGTTATTTTACTTTCCCCATTCTACTCATTGCATATTTTACCATTTCCATAAATGTTTTAAGACATTTATGTAGTTTTTTTTTGTATATATTTACAAAGAGAATCAACATTGGCAATACCTTTAATAGATTTGACTTACTCATGATAAAGCATAATTTTATGTACATAACATTTGTACTCCAAACGTTTGGGGATTACTACTAGGGGACAAATGCATACACTATCATAATATTATATGAATTTTTTTTTTATGTAGAAGATGGATGCAAATAGTTGAGTAACAAAGCATTTTTTTTTAATATATCATTTAATTTCCGGAATTAAGTAGGTCTATTACTAATATAATCTAATCACTAATCACTCCTACTTGGAATTTAATGAGTATATTTTTAAATCTTTTGTTTATGCATCTTAATTTACATAATAATAAATGCATCAATACTAGCTATTATTGTATGGCACAGAGAAAAAAATGTTCAAAATATATTCATTATATACACTTACTACATACCATAATTAAGGTAAATCTAAGTGATTGTTTTACACTTTATTATTTTCATTCATCATTCATTTTTTTTTTTTTTAAAAAAAAGATATATCTGGGTTTTATTATAAACCCAAACACAACCTTATACACCTTTCACAGTTAGCTAAAAGCTTGTGTCGTGAAAGGGGAGTTTGCCGGCACCTGGGATCGAACCACGGACACCTTGTTCACGAGGCCGAGACTCTACCTCCAGGCTACCGACGAATATTTTATTTATTCTGAATTCTGATTGAAATTAAAAAACTTAATGCATTTACATAATATAATATATTCTCAAGTGTAGTTTGTGATTTTTTATTCCCAAGTCTGACTAAATTACAGTCTTTTGGATCTTATTTTTCATGCTTAAAAAAGTTTGGTCATTCTAAAACAAATAATAATAATAAGTAGACGACTTATTTATGATGCGCCGTTTTGTGGAAAAACCACCGAAAGGGCCCATTTAAGAATCATAACACCTCCTGAACAATAGGGTTTTTAACCTCGTCTTGAACACCTCCACACTCTCTAGAGTTCGCAAAAAATAGGGAATTTTGTTCCACAGCAACGGACCAGCCACACAGAAGACACGGTCAACATAGTTGGCCAGACCCCCCCTACGCGGTACCACAAGTCTATTGATAGAGTCTGTGTTTGCAGACCTTAGTGATTTAATGTCTTTGATATTAATATTCCTTGTTAAATATTTCGCATGAAATTCAGCACATTAATTAAAATACAAACGTCATAAAGTAAAGCTAGTCTTTCTTAGCGATTTTGCAATCTGTAATTATTTATGGCAACATAAACAAAACTACAGTTTTGAAATTGGTTGGTATTTGATTTATTTTATTCTGATTTGTTACAAATAATGCTTGTTATTATAGATACTTGTATTGTGGATCTTAATATAGCAAGTCATAACAAATATGGTCTGAGTAGTCTAGACATCTCTCGTAAGTACTAAAATTAATGTATTAGTTTAAAAAAAAAGAGAGAAATTACTTGTAATTTGTAAAAATATAAATATGGATGTTAAGATATCAATCATACTATTCACTTAGGAAACCTTTATCAGATATTTTACTAGAATTTCTTTTACTTGAATACGTAATGGCGCAAATATCATCCAACTTAAGAACATTTTATTGCTTAGGTGAGGTATAAAATAAATATTTTTTCTTGGTCCATAAGATACCCGTACTTGTTTTAAGATTACTGAACATCACAAGTATTGAAATTCACCTTAATAAATAAATGGGCTAGTTTGAAATATAACAAATATGAAGAACACGTCTTATAAGGTTTATTAATTATTATATATTACGCGCAATCAGATTTGAAGAGGAATTCAGATACCTTGTTGAACTTAGTGTAATTATATAATTAAATAAAATGCAGTTGTTTTTACTATACACAAGTTTCTAATAATGCTTTATAAGTACACACCTACATTAAAATAAATTATGTCATAAGATAAACAAAAGCAATGTAGGTATAATTTTATATTTTGTAACTATGTGAATCAGTAATGAGGAAATATTTACATATATGGATGCGCTCATTGAAATAAGATTCGATATAAAATGTTTATTATTTTTCTGCTTTGTGTATTTTCTTAGAAACAATATCCCCATCGTAGATACGTCTTTATTTAACAAAACGCTGCTGTATGTACCAAGACACTTAGCATTCATCTCCTCTTGCATATTAGACTTTCAGGAATTTATTTTGTTTTACTTTTCTCGAAATTCTGTACAATTTATTTGATTAAATTCTTCATTCAAAAATATGTCAAAGATAGAAAATTGAATTTATTTGGTGTAAAGTACTAAGAATCCAAACCAAAGAAAGTAACAGCATGACTAGACTTTTAAAAATAATACCACTACTTCTCTTGCTATACTAAACCATCATGGTTTATCCTACAAGTGGGGCTACCAGCTAAAAATGTGCAGGTAATAAATATGCAAGCTGTCCTCTCCATGCCTACAAAGAAATTAAGTGGAAATAAGATAGGTGGAAAACCTCATGTCAAAATTTATAATAGTGTTTAAACATAATGTCTTAATCCAGATGAATTATGTTTGATAATAATCATCCATTATTTTTCAATTCTGAATAAAAACCTTGCTTCAACATTTTGAAAAACCATTACAAATATTTATACTTAACACAATTAGTTGCTTATATAAATCTGATTGTTTCAACAGGTTTCAACAAGGTTAAGATGTCAATAAATTATTTAATAACGAATATTTTATCAGATTCTATCTTAGAGTTATATTTTTTACATTTGAATACTGGAAATAAAATAGGGGCTAAGCGCCAATCGAAATTTTTTTTTTTTAAATAACAATGTGTGGCACTTACCGACTAACGAATTTTTCAATGGATCTAAGAGCCGAAAACAGATAGGCATTACACTTATACTTTTTTTGGGCATTGGCTTTGGCATATACAAACGATTTACAAAAAAAAATAGTTTGACGCTCAGCCCCTATTCTGTTTCCAGTATTCATTTATTTATTTACTTCCTATAGAACAAACAGAGAATTGTGAAAGTAAGTGCTGAAATGTAACAAACTAAGATTGAAAAAGTTGATTCATTAACAACAATAAAAAAACAATACTAGAATACAGTTACTTTAGTATGCTTATGATTTTATACATATTTTACTATTAACAATAGATAGTTAATGATTTTGTGCATAAAATTAAGTTGCATTATTTTATTTCATCATTAATTTCGACTATCGAGTGTCGCTCGAACAAATAATGATGACAATAATTAATAATTAAATAAAACATTAATAATACAAAGGCAGGTAACGTGTAATAGTGATGTAAAATATTTTTTTGCAGTACAAAACAAATTCAAAACATCATGAAAAAAGTTAAATCATTTCAAATTTTAATAAGCAATCCTAAAATATACCCCATAATCAGCAGTTATAATAGTTTGCGTGGTTGACAAGTTTCACAAAACAGCGGTACGAAAGAGGGATGTCGACATTGAAGCAATAACAGTTTTAATGGAAAAAATGTCTTAATTGACGCAAAATCACTGTTAATGGAAGAGTTTTATTTCCGTCATGTACTTTTGAAAAGATATTTTTATTAAAAGATTATAAAAATTAGTTCTAGAAGAGTTCTTAACCTTTGTAATAATTTCAAAATGGATGCAGATGTTTGTTACATCACTAATGAACGTATTCAAAAATAATGTTTGTAAATGTTGCAGCATTATCTATCTATATTACGAGACGATTATAATGCTGATGTTTGAGTAAAACCGCGATCATCCTGACAAAACAAACATAATTTAATTAATACGCATAATGATGTCCCATTTAAAATAGATAATAATACCTAGCGCTATTACTGTTACTAACATTCTACTATACTTTATATGCAAAATTTACATAAATATGAAAGCTTTGTGCACACTAATCTACGCAGTGAACATATGCACCTGTTTACCTCAATACACTACGTGCTAATATTTCCTTCAAAATGTCGAGTCCATTGTATGATATACCTAGACTTCTTCTTAATTTTTCCACCCTTCCTCAACCTGGCCACATTGTATCCATTTTTTTCCAAAAATGTATACCGTACAATTTTATGAACTTTTATCATTCTACATTTTCTATTAACACTCATCGATGAGTTTAAGATGGTGATTGTTTCATACATTTTCCAAACTTATTTCCCACGGATAACCATTTACTTGTTCACCTCAATCGTCGCACAATCTTATGATAAAACATAATGTACCAACAAACGTAGGTATTAAATAATTTCTGAATTGACTTTTTATCCTTATTTTATAGTGTTAATTCATCATGTTGATCAGTTAAATATGTCAAAATCTTCACGTGTCCTATGATGCTTAATGTTTTCCATGAATTCCATTTTTATCTATTCTCATTTCATGTTTAAACATGTAAATCAAACATTGAATAAGCTTTGTGAAAGACATTGCCTTCAGGCAATATGTTTACCTTTTGTTCGAATATATTCATAAATAATTATAGTGTTTATTATTAACAGTGTTTTTAAAACGCAGGTGTGACATTTAATACCTTCTATTCGGCTGTAACGGATCTAAAAACATACAAATTACAGATTCAAATATTCAACATATTTTCCCACCTCTAAAACTCATTGGTGACTGTTTAGTTTCCGCTATTTAATTCCTCTTATAAACTTTAATGTTGATTATTGCAAATATTAAATCAGCTTGATTTACGTAATAGTTAATGTTTGTTGATTGGAAATTAATAATTTGTAAGGCAAATATATATGTTTTTCAAAAACTTCCTATATTTTTCAAATATTTCTATTACTAAGTGCTATTCCGTTAATTCTAGAATGTTATATCTTCTTTGTTCATTGAAATGGTAAATTGCTTAACGTTATAAAACTAATAATGAGAGCCACAATCACGACCAATGGCTTGATAGGAGTTCAAGGTACAGATACATACCTACATTATTTAGTTACTTCAAGTGCATGTTTGATATTTTTTATATAGCCCTAATGGCTGTTGAAATTAGATAAACATTTATGCTAGTTTTGCTACAAGAATAATACTTTCGATTAAAACTATAATATGGAGTTTTAACATTTTTAATTCAGGGATGAAGTACTATTTTATATTTATTGTATTCCTAAAAATAGCTCAAAGTATCTTTTTTATTGTAAATTTTTTTTTTATAAAATTGTATCTAACTTGAATTTATACCTTCTATTTCATTGTTTGTAATCAATGTAAAGAAAATAATGAATAAATAAATAAATAAAATAATAAAAGTATTTAAAATTTAATTACTCTCAAAATACATACAATTAGATATTTTAAAAATAATTATTTTTTTATATAAAGAGTAGCATTATCTACTTAATGCTATACAATGAGTTGACAAATATTAAATTACCCGTATCTTACAAGTCATCTCGTCTGAATAAATTGCAAAAAAGTTTTATCACTGTTATTCAATTCTAGCTATAAGATGCAGACAACAACGTCAGAAAGATTATGATATATTAAATAATTTTTGACAAAAATTAAATATCATTTTCAACATATTACGTATATTACTTTTTTAGGGTTGACTGGAAGACGTTGCCTAGCAACAAGTCCGCCTTTTGGCCTAATTTTGTAAATTGTCACGTTTTGTAATGGTGTATTTTATTGTTTATTTATTTGTGTAAAAGTATGGTCAAAAGGGTGTTATTTATTTATTTATGTTGCAAAGCAGGGACGTTCACACAGGGATATCCAAAGAGACTGAGAAATTAGGCGTATTAAAAAAATGAGAAAAAAAACATCAAGTTGGTTGCTTATCTTGCAAGTCAGATCCAACAAACATTGAATTAAAAGGAATCTACGGAATATCAGACTTACGTTCATTAGATAAACGGGATAAATCGATTCTATTCTTTCGTGAGAAATATAAACTCACATTTATTGTGTTAAGTTCAAAATACTATGTTGTTTTCAAAGTTTGCAATTATTTTTATGAATATGTTAAATAGCTACTCATTACAGATTTGAATCATTCGCTGACTTTTTTTGAAATCAATATGCAAGGAAACGTTACATGCAAAACATAAAATATTTTTTTGACATGAAAATACTATCATTCACCACAAAATATAAGCAATTATCCTGGCTGGGTCATATTTTAGGAGAGAGTCACCATTTTTCCATCACCAAAGTTTTTGATTGCCTGGCTAGTCTTCCTTCGCAATACAACACAGCATTCCTATAAATAAAAGCATTTAGAATGTCGTGAAAAGAGGTATCTTGATTGTCACAAAATAACTCAGAATAATAGGAATTTCTTTTTGCCGTGTGCTTTCGAGAAGAGGTTTGAAGGAAGTGAAAGAATAAAAGTGAAAAGGCTTATTATGAAAGTTTTAAAATACTTATTCGCATAATAATTTTACCATTCGGTAACTTTTATTCGAGGTTTAATGTAATATTTCAAGTGATATCTTATACTTGTTTGCATTTTAAGTAACTGAGTATTTCAAAAGCACTTAGTTGTTTCGATTAGAGGTACTTGACGAATAAAATAAACAGTTTCCTACTTCAATTGTGGGTACTGTTAAAGTTAAAACGTCGACTTAATCTATGCAAATTATATGTTGTAGTACTTAAGCGTCCAGCGAATAAGATCCCTCGGGTGTGTTATCAAAAGGGAAAACGGTTGGAATAATGAAGATTTTGAAAGCACCGACAATTGCTTCGTTACATAAATGAAGAAAGAATATTGTGTCATATTACAAAAGAGTGTCATTAAAGTATGTACGTTACATATTTCTGAGAAAAATTCTATGTACCTAGTCATTGTTTTAAGTAGGTGTTTCATTACATAAACAAAACATTCTTATTTCTATATTTGATGCTCTTCTCAAAAGAACCGAATAGAACAAGACTCTTCCAATAATAGTAGAGATTCTACACCATTTACTCGTCCCTTCCCATGATATATTTAATAATTTGATATCGTTATCATTCCGCTAGTGTATTGTAGCAGAGTATCATTCAAGCCTTAAGAAAACATTTCCATATTAAAAACATATATACCTTATTTTAAATTGAACAATAAACGGCTGCTTTGTCTTACGTTACAATACAAAACGAGTACCCTTTTATCTACAATTATGTCATTTTTTTTCTATTATTGTCTTACAGTTCAGTACTAAATTTTACGTAGTGAATTAGTTGCACTTGTTGACTCACTTGGTATTGTCATTTTTATATTTTACTTTGGATGTTTTTATTGTTTCTTTTCATTTTGTTGATATCATTATAAATTAATTAAATTTTTCACATATTTCATTGTTATAACAATTCTCTTTTTTTTATTTTTTTTAATGATTCAATTTTTTATCTTGATAATTAATATTAAAATGAATAAATAAATTACTATACTAGGATTTTTTTAAACTGGCGAACTATTTCATAAAATGTGCGAGCAAGAAAGATCGACTACCTGGAGTGTGACGGGAGCAGGTAGTCGATCTTTCTTGCTCGCACATTTTATGACATAGTTCGCCAGTTTAAAAAAATCCTAGTATACACACCATTTCAATAAATACACTAACAGTCTTAACTGGGATTCCTGATATGTATGTCCTTTGATCTATTTTGTAAAATGTATGACTTAGGTATCATTATATCCTGTAATTATGTGGTGTATTTAAAAATTAAATTACAGCAAAATAAAATATATTTCAAAAGTTCTTTTTCTATAGATATGACTTCAAAGTTAGTTATCCAAACCACATAACATTCACAAATAAATAATAGTTAAGGCTATCGCTGTTAATATTTATGAAGTGTGTATTTTTATCCCTGAATATCTCGTCTAGAAAACCATGTATTAATATAAGACTAAATTAATTTTTTTCCCTATGGGCACATACAAATATTACCTGAATAGGATTTATATTCAAATGTTGAACTTGCATAAAGAGATTCATCAAATAGCAAAACATGATGATTATCTGAGTAATCTGTTTGCATTTTTAATTATAAGGAATTAGTTAATTATGTACTACACCACTTAAATTAATTAAACAAATTGTTTGCATTTTATCTAAAACCCATACGTATGAAGTTTAATTGTTTGTCTGGTTAATATTTTATTCGATGTGTTATTATTTTAATGTGCACGTATTTTACATATTAAAAATATGTGCCATAACGTGTTAAAGGGAGCATGCTCCCAACCTGAAAACCTTTTTTTATATTGATGCCGAGAGGACAATATGCATGTTTATTGGTTGCAGTTGGTTTGGTAGCTACCCCACTTAGTGTAAAATAAGTAAAATACATAAATAAATTATGCATATTATATAGTTGGTAATACACCACATCAGACTCTGACCAAATATTGAAAATCGCAGAAGAATTCTATAGAGAGTTATATGCTCGCACCAGCGAAAATATACAATGTCCAGAAGAAATCAAAGACAAAGCTGATGTAGGAAACTATAGACCCATAAGCCTGCTATATCACCTGTACAAATTGTTCATGCGAATAATTACAAACAGGTTAGAGAATAAATTAGATTTTTATCAACCATGTGAACAGGCTGGTTTCCGGTCAGGCTTCGGCACGAACGATCATCTTTTGACCTTGAAAATATTAATTGAAAAGACGGTGGAATATAACAGACCTCTAGTACTTATATTTGTAGATTTCCAAAAGACCTTCGATACCATAAACAAAGATGCCATATTAGCTGCGTTGCATCAATGTCGTATAGATTACAGATACACAAAACTCCTGAACTTCATCTATGACAATA
Organism: Athripsodes cinereus; assembly: GCA_947579605.1. Taxonomy (NCBI): domain Eukaryota; kingdom Metazoa; phylum Arthropoda; class Insecta; order Trichoptera; family Leptoceridae; genus Athripsodes; species Athripsodes cinereus. The sequence goes on from OX388329.1 coordinate 16,896,792, forward strand.
CATCAGCCAGTGTAAAACTCCACAAAAACACCAAACAGTTCCCCATTGAAAAAGGTGTAAGGCAAGGAGATACAATATCTCCAAAGCTGTTCACTGCTGTATTAGAATACGCATTCAAAAATCTAGACTGGGAAGAAAAGGGTATCAAAGTGGATGGAGTCAAACTGAGTAATCTAAGATTTGCAGACGATATCGTTTTGATTTCGGAAGATATAAACGAGGCACGCGAAATGCTAACGGAGCTCATGCAAGAGACCAGAAAAGTTGGACTCCTTATCAATACATCCAAGACAAAAGTGATGACAAATCTGGTCCTTGGAGGTACGGTAGACATTGACAACCAGGTAATCGAAGAAGTCAGTGAATATAAATATCTCGGTCACAACATGGTACTGTCTCGAGATAACCAAACCACGGAGCTTCAGAGGAGAATCGGTCTTGGATGGGCAGCCTATGGAAATCTGAAGAAGTTTTTCACTAGCAACATTCCCCAAAGCCTAAAACGCAAAATGTACGACCAATGCGTGCTACCAGTACTAACTTACGGGGCAGAAACGTTAACTTTGACCAAGTCGACTGTCAGAAAACTTCGTGTGGCACAAAGAAAGCATGAAAGAGCGATGCTACAAATAAGACTCTCTGACCGTATAAGAAATACAGAAATACGCAGAAGATCGGGAGTTACTGACGTTGTCGAGAGAGTGGCAAAGTTGAAGTGGTCATGGGCAGGACATGTTGCTAGACTACAGGATCAAAGATGGACAAAACGGGTGGTGGAATGGAGACCTCGTGAAGATAAAAGAAGTAGAGGAAGACCTCCTACACGATGGTCTGATGACATCAAAAGAATCGCTGGTGACTGGTTGCAAAGAGCCCAGGATAGAGATGCCTGGAAAATTATGGGGGAGGCCTATGTCCAGCAGTGGACGGAAATGGCTGCATAGGTAAGGTAAGGTATATGTACTTAATATACATAGGTAGCATATTACAGTTTGTACCTACATCAATGAAATCGAGTATTTGACTTTCATCCATAATGACATGACTATATACCAGGCATTCCCTACATGAATCATTAATTGTATTTTGATTTTTTATGATATATTTTAGGAAGTTTATAATCATTATTATTTTTAAGAGATTTATAATCATTATTTGAAATTATTTGCTAGTACTACATTACAGCTACATTGTTTTTTTCACTTGACTGTTTTCTTTTTGTTATGTTATGTTTGTATAGGCTGGTTCAGCCGTTTATTATTATAAATAAATAAATAAATAAAATACCTACCTAAGAGTAGAGATTTCAAATATAAGTTTTACATTTTTTTCTTTGCATATAGGTAGGTACCTATAACAAATATTACGATTCGAACAAGTGAAAACGCTGAACCTAAAACACATAAAATAAACAAACAAAACTTTAATACAAAATATTCCATACACCTCCCTATGTGTGTAGATATATAAATACGTATGGATACGATGTTGAACAAAATATCAACGTAGTTTTGGAGTAGGTGAATATGGAGGTATTTATATTTTATTTAACTACGATAGCTTTATATTGGAAAATTCAGAATTCTTTGTTTTTGAGTAACACACTTAGTTCGAATTTCTGAAAGTGTTTTAATTAAATTGTTTAAAATAATATCTGGCTGCCAGTCTTGCTAATTGGACTAACTGTTGGAATGGTGTAAATGTGTAAAAATACATGGAGATAAATTGAATGAGTGCAGGTGATAAAATTCTTTTAATGTTTGACGTGCTAGTTGAAAGCAGTGGTGTGCCATTTTAATATTGGCAAAGGCTAGGTGGACACACAGCAAACCGTCACATTAGACCGGGGTCTGCGGTCTGATGCAAGAATTGAATTATAAATCGCACCGGCGGCCAACAAAACGGGAAGCGATTCCGGGCAATGGTCCAAAAAACACTGAACCAGAAACTAGTCATATCGGATCATACCAACATGGGCGTAACTCTAAGTACATCAGAGTTAGAGAACCCGATGATTGTGTGCCTTGTAAACAGTACGTATTATCATTCGCTCTATTTACTTTAATCTAATGCTCCACCTACTAACAGTTACCTACCGTACGGACTAACTGAACTCAGTGTGTCAATATGCAATTGTTATTGTTGCTACAGCACAACCAATTAAACTGAATAAAATACATACCCACCTTAAACTTTAATTAGTATCTATTCATACAAAAATATATGCTAAAACATAAAATTCATACATATTATATTATTAGAAAAATAAATACTTAACAGCGGTACAAAAAATAAATGGTTTAACGACAGCTGTATTTTTTATTGCATGAAATAAAAAAAATCACGATGGTTTCGTCGCTGAAAAAGCATTTATTCCTTATGCTACGTGATTTTGGTGTTACTCCTGTAGCTATTATTATTACTAGTTCTGTTATTAGTCATAAATTATTAAATTTATAACATAATTAAAATAAAGGTTGCAAAAAAACATTCTCAAAATTTAAAATTCGGGAATATTTTATTATAATTAGAAGAATGAGAGGATGCAAGAAGAGTGTTGTGGACAGAATGCGCGTGAATAAACTACGGTGGTTTGGACACGTTGAACGAATGAACGAAGTAAGAATGACAAAGAGGATATACTTGTCTGAAAGAAAGGGTGTGAGGAAGCGCGGACGTCCGAGAACCACGTGGCTTGATCACGTGGATCAAATTCTCAAGGACGGCCGCGTGTTGAGTAAGAGGAATCGACGTGCGTGTATGAGAAACTGTATGAATGTGGAGGAAGCGAAGGAAGTGTGTAAAGATAGTTCTGTTTGGCGTTCCGTTCTCTCTGCCTACCCCACTTGGGATACGGCGTAAGGGGAAAGTATAGTATAATTAAATTTTAAATATTACCATCCTATAAAAAAAAATAACGTAAAAAACTTTGGTCTAATTTCATCGTGTTCGATTTATATAAATAAATTTCTTCAATAATTAGATATAATTCGTATGGGAATATCTTTTAATAATATATATATATACTTATTTGTATGGCGTGTCAGGCGCTATAAATCATAAAAATCATTTAAAAAAATTACAAATTGTCAAAAAGATAAAATAGAATTACTTTTTCACTTATTTTAGAGGCATTGACTATGTAACAATTACGAGACATTTTCAAATAAAATATTTAAAACTTGAATCACTATGTTTATTTGTTACATTAATTTAAATTACGCTATCGCGATTTCAGTGCAGTCTTGAAAAGCTCGTCAATGGTGCAAGTGCACTGAAATCGCGATAGCGTAATTTAAATTAATGTAACAAATAAACATAGTGATTCAAGTTTTAAATATTTTAGAATTACTTTAATAATAAATTGCCTACTTATTTCATAAAATTTCAGTCCATACAAAAAATAAAATATTATTCTTTTATTCATATATTTTCAATAATCAATCTATTTTTATGTGCCCGTTTTCTTTATAATCAACAAAATATTTATCTATGTACCTAAATCAAAAATATTAACATCAGTGCAACAAAATGGAAAATGTATGATTTGATTAATTTTATTGAGTTTTTACTTTCGATTAATTATTTATATTCATAATCATTTTTGGGTTATACATAAACCATTGATTTTATTTCGAAAAACGGACAGACACATTCTGTTCATTCCGGGAATCGAACCCTCAGTTACAAGGCGAGTGTATTAGCCAGTAGTTCTAAGATATGTGATAGCATGATACGAAGGAAATTGGGATGTTGTCCTAGGGCAGCACAGTGTTAATTCAGTACAGAGACTCTGTATATCATATTCCTAAAGGAAGTTTACATAAATACATATTTCAAGTAGGTGGAAGTATGGTTTACACGCTCGATTCCTAAACGTGGGTTTAATTCCCAGAGTGAACAGAATGTTTCTGTCCGTCTTCGGAATTGATCCATCTTGAATCTTTTAAATGCTTGAGATGATTATCTCATTTTGGAAATATTGTTATGTAATAATTGTAAAACATTTTTTATCATATACGTAGAGTAATGTTACTTTACTTTTGAAAAATCGCGACTGATTTCGGCAAACGTACACCATTCACTAGTGATTTAGTACTATATCAACAAGTATTGATTCGCTTCTGAAGAGTCAAGTAACAGATGGTTCATTGTAAAAATAAATAGTATCTATTATAAAATTAATATAATGAATTCCATTTAATCGTTAGAAAGTTGTCAACGTATCAATTATCAAATATTTCTTATTTATCTACCCCTGTCGCAATCTCACGTCTATAAAATAAGCTATTAAATAAACCTTTGATGTATGTTTCTCTATTAAATTAACATTCTCATCAAAAAACATCCAATCAATTTACATGAAAGTGACTGAGGAATAGTTTAGTAGTTGTCGAAGTTTTATTTTTTAGATTGAGTTTGAATCGTTGATATTTTCGCTTATTTTATTTTTTGTTTGATATCCCTGTAGTTGTCGGCCGAGCTATTCTACATACGTAATGTTATAATACGAACGCCACACCGGATGTCATATCATGTATCAGACAAATAATTTAGAGGGAAAAAATTAGGGTTAAAATTACCGGAACCTAATTTGAATCTAAAAAGCACTAATTCATATTAAATATCATCATTTGGAAACCAAATCAAAGGTCAGCGGGATCTTTTTAAACAGAACAAAATATTTAATTTTTATTTTGTTTTGTTATAACAAAATACTTTTTTATATCGCCATTATATTAAGTAAATAAACATTTTATTTTTATTTACTCAACAATGAAATTATATTAATGACTAAATGAAACAATTACCTTCATTAATATATCTTTCTTTGCTCTCAGGTCAAATCCCAAGTGGTGTAGGATAAGAAAACGGAAAGCAGTATAGATCTATCTTGACATACATTAGTAAATCTGAAATTTATTATTTCACACACATCCATCTATTTATATAAACACCAAAAACTGTAAGACAACCTCAATGAGATCTGGAAAACTAAATGCTGAAAACGACTGGCAAACACTGCCCATGAACGATTCATTAAAGAATACAAAGTTATAGTTACATAATCTGTCCCGTAGAGTCTTCGGCAAGAAATAAATTTCTAACTTATTTCTGTTTTCAATTGCCTTGTAAAAGATTCATCTTTTTTTTAATAGGTATTCATTGATGAGATTTGCCACCCATTCTAATTGGCACTTTAAATGAAGACACTCCCCGCTATTCCGGGCAAAGGATTTGGGGACAGAATTAGAAATACAGTAATATGTGAGACCCGCGGTACCAAAGGCATTGACAGATGGGGCAGGAAAAGATAACTCTTCTGGCGCTACCACGTAAAACTAATGAGCGTTGATAGACTCCGGTGGTGTCAACAGGAAGTCGCCAATCTGGAAGACCTGCATAAAGATGGAAAGATATTTGGAGCTCTGTGTCCCAGGAGACCTCAACGCCATAGAAACAAATCTACAGATATATTGAAAGAAAAAACAAGAAGGAATAGAGAGAACGATTTGCATCATATGCAGTAGGTCTGATGAATATTCCAGTTGTTTGAAATATCGTATAAATGTATGAATTATAAATCATGTAAAACATAAAAGTAGCCAACCGGAAAACTGAGACTCTTTTACAACCAATTTAATAAGAATTGTAATTCTATGGATAAATATAATTTAAGCTCATTCAAACTTTATAATACACCGTCAAAGAAAAGAATTAATTTAACAAACGAGTAAACTTGAATAACTTCAACATTTGAGAAATATGATGCACTGCTCTCAGTAAGTAGGTATATTTATATTATGTACACTCACTATACTCCGTGTAAACAGACTAGTAGTAATGTATAGGTTGTATTCAAAACACAATGGTTAAGAAAAGTAAATAACGATGAATATTATATCGTGATTGTTAGGTGTATATCGTAACTTTTAGTTAGATGTATTGTATTATTATGTGTGTAGTAAAGAAAACGTACCGATATATTGTAGGTAGTTACAAACTGTAATATGTATTTTCTGTAGAGCACGCCTTCGTAGAAAGGGTAGACATTCATAGAAGCGGTAGTACATCTATTTGGCTCTCAGTAGCATGTTCTACATTTATGAGTATTGTAACATTGTGATTGTTCGGTATTAAGTGGAGTCAAGTAAACAACTTCTTACAATGCTATAGTGAAATTTAAGATTACAAGATTCATTCCTTACATTGCGCTTTACTCTCTCATGTACATTATTTTCTCTAAAAGAGAACATGTAGCATAAACAAGCCATTATTAAAGCGTCTCAATTCATTGTTTTTCATTGTGTTTAAAATAAATACCTTGTATTTTGATGATGTTTCGTATTAATTATTTTAAAATGCTATAGGGTGGGGACTTTAGAAATTATTATATCTACAGAAAATGATTATTGTAGTGTATATATAGGTAAAGTTGTTGTGCAAAGTTTTCGATACTTTCATTACAGAATATATGCAACTTCTGTAGTATTTAAATAAATTTTGTCTTTCTAAAAACAATAGTGTAAAACCACATGATTTAACACTATGGAACATGATTCAGCTGTTATTGAATCATTATTTTCAGAGCTAGTGACATTTTAAATAATACCTACGTAAAATAAATGGTACGAGTATCATTATGTTAACAATTTTTCAGTGTGAAAATACGATTGATATGTGATACTTTAATAATAACATGATATTTATAATAGGAGTGAAACGTGTTGTTTGAGCAAATTAATTTATCAAAAGAAATACGATATAGTATCTATTAAGTGCAAAATGATGGACAAATTTTGTGTGGAGATACCCAGAGTTTTCAAATATTCCTTTTAATGTTTCTGTAGAAATGAGCTTGTAAGATCGAACATTGTGTAAGAGATTTGAAAATATTAATAACTAGTGAAGAGATAAGAGCCAACAACAAATTAATGTATCAGGAAAATATTTTTTTTATTATTATCACGTTAATAACATACATTAGGAAATGATATTAGGTATATAAAATGTAATGATTACTGTTAAACGTATTCATGAAATTATACCTATAGTACTTAAATTTTCTAGAAACGCTTCTGTGTTTCAACATATTTCAGTATTAATTATTGAATATTATCTTTTAACTCTTAAGTATAATTTTCTTTCAAGAATATGTCATCTGATTATCATAAAATATGATTAATATGAGTGCTTATCTATGGTTTATTATAAAAACAGTTTTAAAGTGTCTCCGGAAGTCTTCAAACATACTATTCATGATTTATTTATTTTTCAAAAGTTTAATATGTATATTTGTGCTGTTATAAAGAATAATATATCGTAGAGGCATTAACGTTTGTTCAAAAATATCGAGTATTTTGATTATCATACTACTTTTCACATCAATCAACATTTGAAATAAATTAATATTCATTTCTTTTAAAACTGTTTCATTGATTTTTGAAAATAATTACTCCATAAAATGTGTAGGTACCTACTCCAATTATCTTTATTTTAGAAATGCATTTATAAATATGTTGATGACGAAATTTATTGAACGATGAAATTGACAATGTTTTTATAGGACGAAGGACGTCTCTCTTATTAAAAAAATATATATATTAGAAAAAATATTTGATTTTTCTTGCATTGAATGGTAGTGTTTTTTTTTTAATTTAGCTTTTATGAATTATCAGTTGTTGGTAAACCAAAACTTCGCACGCTTACGCTCCCGCAATAGAACCGTTTGTATTATAATTTTATTGTTGAAATATATGCCACAAAATATAAAATATCATTGCGTGTTTGTCACCTACCTATCCCAAATAACAACATAATCGATGATCACAAATAGCAAATTTGCCATTCAATAAATAAAGAAAAATCATAAAAAAATCAATCCGAAAATGGAATTCAATTTCTCGATACTATCCACTAGGCGTCGTAAAGAAATATGAAAAATACGATATATATATTATATTATGTTATTACATATTCTAAATGTATGGATGAGATTCGTTGTTCGCAGTTCCATTGTAGTACTTATAGGTTATTGAGTGAGGCAAAGCGAGCAAGTAAACACCACGCAGATTTATATTTCAGGAGAAAACTCATAAAATAAATAAATAATATGCCCTATCAGTGAAACCCCTTCACAAACCAGCCTATACAAGAAATTTCGGATGAAAATGGCGATATCTATTGGGCTTTAACTTTGCACTGATCAAATTTATATATTTCCTATTCTGTTTACTTGAATGTTCTATTGATATTAGACATACTTATTTTTGTACTTGTGACTAACGGTTCAACATTGAAAAGGAATCTCAGTCCTAACTAAATATATTTTTACAATATGTTAAAGACGCTTGCATTTATAAGAAAAATATTGAGTCAAATAGCATTCAATTTGCATTTTACAGACGTTGGTATAATTATAAAATTTACGAATTTGTTTAATCATCTTGATGCTTTGTACCTATAAATCTAAATAATATTGTCAAATTTGAAGTTCTTAGTTCGAAGAGGTTTGTAAATCCATAGAAAATATAACTGAAATACTTTTTTCAAATAGAAATGTTAGTTTTTATTATTATTTTACTTGATTATTGAAACATAAAATACAACCAAAGAAAGACGAATGGATTCAACTGGTGTTTAAAGAAATAATGCACATTAATGAGCAATGGGAAGTAGTGAAAAGTATTCTAGTACAAAAAAACAAACAACAGTATTCAGGCACAATAATAATATTATACAAAAGATAAAACCTATGTTTGCAAACAAAACTTGGACATAATGAAAAAAATGTTGTGGAGATGTGATCGCTGAGAAAAACAGTTGGTAAAATGATGCGTGATAGAGATGGATATGAGGATGTTAGGAGAATTCTTCTTCTTTTCGTGTCGTTCAGTGTCAAAAACAATTAAAAAAGCAAAACATTAAAAATATCAAATGTTATTAATTAGGAGAATGATTGGGTGCGAGAGAGGTGTTGTGGACGTTATACGTGTTAATAAAATGCGTTTGCTTGTGAATGGTGTTATGAATGATGAAAGGATGATAAAGATAATTTATTTATCTGCAAGATAATTGACTTGATCACAAAGATCAAATTCTCAAAGGTGGCCACGTGTTAAGTAATAGAAAGCGGAATAGGTACATGTATAAGAAAATGCATGAGTGTGCAACGGAAGTGAAAGAAGTATGTATAAGATTAATATGCCTTTACATTTTCTATACCTACCCCACTTTGGATACGGCTTTGGGATGTAGGTAGATAAATTAATAAAAGTACCTAAATAAGTAATAAGGTGTTGTAATTGTTTTGTGAAAATATTTTTATTACTGTCTAAACATTCTATTTAAATAAAGTTATACGCGAACATTTTTGATTGACTCATTGATTGACTCAAAACACAAAATTTTGAGTCAATCATTTAATCATACTTTCTATATCACTTTGACCTAAATTAATCTGACTTAAAATCTTATTAAACAATGTTCCAATTATAATTTCTCTAATTAAAATGACTTTCACTTATACCTGTTTGACAATAAATATTAATCCTCTATTGACATAGAATTTTTAAGTATTATTGATTGACAAATAATAATTATCTCATTACTCTTTTTTTTACCCGTATGACTATATATTTATGAATCCTCTATTTAAAATGACCTGTTTGAATATTTTAGTTTGTCACATTTATAAGAATTGTCTCACATACATTATTTTACCAGTATGACTATTTTTGATTCGACACTTGAATTGTATTTTTTTTCATATTGTTGTTCTCTATTTTGATTTGATTGTTAGCATGTTAAAGGCTTGACCCTGATTGTTAACATGTTAAGGCCGTGAATATATGTAAATAAATAAATAAAAAATAAATCAATAAACATATTATTTAGTAAAAATACTCCATGCAGAGTGACAGGACCACTATATTCCTCTATCTACAATTCATTACTTTTACGACCGCAGAAAAAATGAAATGTTACCTCATTTTGTAACGCGTAAAAACTTGTAAAATAACTTTCTAATGAACTCGTCTACATATATATTAACTATTAAAGCAAAATACGACTTAAGGTGGCTTACGGCTTCTTTGAGGATTTCGGACTAAAGATTTGTATAACACAAAGTCAAGATATGAAAGTATTTATGTAGAACAGAAAATGTGGAAAATATCAAAAGGAATTTTCGTAAACTTTAAATCAGATCCTTTTCATACATGACATCTTTGTACACTTTTACTCGACATTCGCCTTCTTTTGATTATTCTATAATAAGCAGAACAATACCTTGAAAGCCTAAGGCGACCCGAAAAGCGTAGGTCTAATATAAAACTTAATAATAAAAATCAGGTACAGAAACTTTTAATATTCCACGAGATACTAGAAACCAAATGTCGACAGCCTCTTAAAAGGAAGGTGCGTTTCTTTTTGATTGCCATGACATTGTTATTAAGACAAAATATCTACCGACTCCAGTGCTTTGTGAAAATACTCTGCGTCTTTAAGATATTGGCATGTTTTGGACATAAAATGAAAATTTTGCATAACTTTATTTGTGTTTCAAGTATCAAAAAAGTAACGTAGAATATCTGCCGACGAACCTACTGTTATAAAATAAGACAACTGATTATATTTTCATAATTAGTTTGTCGTTAGCTTGAAGGTATAGTCTCGGCCTCGTGAATATGTGGTCTGTGGTTCGAAACCAGGTACCGGCAAACCCCCGTTTCACGACACAAGTTTTAAGCTTACTGTGAAAGGTGTATAAGGTTTATTTGGGTTTATAACAAAACCTAGATATATATTTTTTAATTGTATTATGTATTGCTGCTGTTTATACAAAAATAAATACTACATGAATCATTTTATGAAAAATATGTCATCATTCCCTAAGGTCAGTTTTGTTTCTCAACCACGATTCATCGATTAAAATAAAAGCTTATGTTTTATGTTCGGGTTAAAAGGTTAAAAAGAATAAATAAATAAAGTGTTACGCCATTTGCATCGGGGATTAATTTAACAGTATTTCGTTTGTACAAATTTTCGTCGCTTGGGTCTTAACTTCACCGCACCAATTTATTCTCAAATGTATATGTGACTAATACTCTTATGTTGAAATAAAAGAATTATTACCTTTCAGGGTTAAGGAAAATAACAAATAATGTTTTTCTACTATCCCTATCTCTCTTTTCACCCTCTCTTGTGACTGTCAGTATTTTTTCCCTTTTAACACTCTTTTACAGATGTTTTGGCACTTTAATGTGAAAAAGTGTGTACGTCACATTGTGGAGCTTTATAAATAAATAAAATATTTTTCTTAAGCATACACAGTAACTACATTTTTACTACATAATTTATCCCCGTGCCTTACAGTTATGAGATATTATACACGTTCCTAGTTTTCCTGTGGAATTTACACTTTTCATGTCACATTAGCAAGCAAAAATACTACTTGTATAACGTATTGTATCCCTTTCCACAAAAGAGATGAGCAGATTTAGAATTTGATAGAAAAAATCATAGTAAAAAGTCAAACAAAAATGAAATTGTTTAATAATTCAGCGGTATTAATCCTGCAATAAATATAGGTATACATGCGTTATTGTTACTTTGGCACGTAACAGAAATTTTAATGTTGTCTTATTATAATAATATTATATATAATCGTATGGCATGTCAGGCGCTATAAATCACAAAAATCACTAAAAACAAAAATCATAAAAAAAAAATCTCAAAGAGATAAAATTGTAAAAAAAAATGTCAAAAAGATAAGATTGTAAAAAAAAAAATGTCAGAAAGATAAAATTGTAAAATAAAATACAATCGCAAAATATTTAAAATTTATGAAATGACTCTTGTATCCCTCAGCCAAATTCTGGCTTCGGTTGTCAGATTACTAAAACCTTCCATCACACCGTGGAACCTATAAATAGGGCAATCAGCAACAATATGTATAATAATATTGACTTTCAATTCTTTCAGTGTCTGCAATTCTGAAATATAGACGTGCTATAAGAAGCTATTGATGTGGCGTCACCTTACTGTACATAGGTGATGTACAATGCGAATGTAGTGCAGTTTAAGATGACGCAATGGCCACCTAGCCATATACTGACTATAGTCCTGGAGTATTTTTTTTCTATTCGAGTGAAACTATTAAGGCTGACACAGAAAGTAGTAAGTCAAATTGAAATTGAGCCTGACATACCACGTACAGTTCTATAATTATATTATAACTATACATAATTATTGTAAAAATATGTTAAAACCTTATTTTTTTATTTTTTTATTTTATTCTTCTTGCACATCATCATTCATATAACAAATAAAATAGGGCAATATACACAGGAAAAAATGTGATGATGTGCAGTGGCGAGATTATCACTATATAGTGATTTCTTCCATCTAACTTACTAATGTAAAAGGCTAAAAGCCGTTGATGATAGAAATAAATAATAGTAAGGTTGATTAAATTTTATTCTTGGATTGTGTATTATTTGAGTGAGTTTAATTAACACTTTCCAATCTTTGTCATTATGTGCAAGTAAATAAGAGTCGTCGTATTTAAAAAGTCTTCGTCCTTGGCCTGAAGGTAAAGTCTCAACCTCATGCACAAGAGGTATGCGGTTCGATCCCAGCTTTTCCCATGGCACAAGCTTTTAGCTTATTGTAAATTAAGTTGTATTTCAAGTTATAACAAAAATCATGATAAGTATTTATAAAAAAAATGCAATTACTCCATGATGGAATTCTTTGAATGTTAGTATGTATTAGCTTATTCATAATATATTGTTACATCAAATTATTCTTGAAACTAGGTGAATTATAATAACTCAGCCATACTAGAGTTATTTGAACACCTGTCAACACAATATGAAATTCAACTATAGAAGTGAATACTATGAAAAATACCTATATTTATTTTTATTAGAATCTTCTCAGTGATGAAACTCGACAAAATAGGTAAGGTAAATCCAAGCATGAATAATATATATTCTGATTTACGATCCAGACGTAGCAGCTAATATGTGTGATGTTCGTGACTAATACTTTAGGAATGATTCTGCATATGGAAAATATTGTGATAACTTGTGCACATGGTTAGCTGTGGTGTTGTGGAATTACCGAGAAATTTCTCGGTAAATTTCTCGAAGTAGAGAATTTTCCGGATTTTTTTTTATTTTTTATTTAACAGTATAATAATAATAAATACTTAATTCAATCAATCAATAACAATGTACAAATGTTGAGACAATTTATCACCAATATGGCTACAATTAATTATGGAAACAAAAAAAACTTAGGTAGATACCTGCATAGATAAAGTGCTAGTAACTGATGAAAAATCTTGATGTTTGACAGTTTAAAAAAAAATTGCAGGTACGTACCTACATGGAAAAAAAGTGTTAATAACCTCTGATTTGGGCCTTAATCAGCCTCACAAATTTTTGGATCAATAGGGTTGGCTGCGAAGTGTATTGGGCGAAAGGTCATAATACCACTAAGAAAAATTATGGAGAGAAATTTCTCTTCCATCAGAGGAGAAATTCTCGGAGAAATTTCACGTTCTCGAGAAATTTCTCTGGAGAATTTTCTCTTCTCACATCACTAGTTACCTGTCAACAACAACTATATTATATTTACAATAAATTAAACAGGCGATGTTTTCAAAGTGAACTAGTCATTTAATTACAATTTTTATTAAAAGATATATCAATCAAGAAGGTATTCGTCTCGCAGTGAGAATGATTGGACTTGTTGGCGACCTGTCCTCGCAAACACGGCCCCTTCTAATAAGGTAGGACTTAGGATGTATAAAAACATGGAATCATTTGATGAAGTGATATTCTTAGCATCACAATTTACTGCACTTAAGTATTTCGATGAAGAATAATAAAAGCAATAAGTTATTAATTATCTCGGTGCACTCGTAGTAGAATTCTATATATTTCTTTCCACTATACATTACAAATCGTAAAAGAGAGACGTTTATCAACGTATCAATTTGATTGATAATTACCTGATAATTGAAGAGAGACCCACCTCACACCCGGATATTTCAGGAGTCATAGACTCCTATTTATCCGCACATTCAAACCAAAATTGTCCTCACGGGCGGGCCATTGGGCAGGTCTGAAGGACCGACCGGCTAAAACCGCCGTCGTGGGAATCTTTTAAACTACACTCTCTTCAATGCCCCTTTTGAAAGTATGTTTATTTTATTGAATAAAAAAAAAAAAAAAAATACAAAATTATATAAAAAAAGCATAAAACAGGACAAAATAAAGTACAATTAATATAAGGTAGATAACATCGAGTAAATATGATATATAAAAATTGCTGAGTAACAAAAGCCGAAGTGAGGTGTCCAGAAACTTGTTATTTGGCGTTCAGAAGGCGCGAGCCCGAGAATCACCAGTGCCGAATGGTGTGAAAACATTAAACCCTCCCAAAAGGGACATACCTCCCAAACCTACTCTCCACCAAGGGAGACAGGACGATACAACGAGAAAACGAGTTCACTATCGCGCCAACGCCACAAAGGGCAAAAACCAACCCTAAGACTCTCCCGCGTCAGGCGGGGGTGAACCCGGCTGCAGGGTAGCACGAGTGACGACTCGCGCTACCCTCTCTGCATAAGTTTCTCTAGGCGCGGTCGGTACTACCGCCTGCACCCGCGACACCGTCTCCGTAGCAATTTTTACATCCCCTCGGAGAGACGTAAAATCTCCCTTAAGGGATCTCAACGCTTCTTCAGCGGCGCTCGCCCTCGCGGTGGCCGCTGCCTCCCTCAGGTTGCTCCCGATGAGCAACTCACCAGCCGCGGAAACGAGGCCCCTCACTTCGGCTTTCTGCTCAGCATTCAGCCGGCTCTTATCTTGCGAAAGTATATTTTCGATCGCCTCTGCTATCACTCTAAAAGCAGCCCTATCTCTATTTGGGCCATCAGTTGCCTCCTCGATTGCTGAGGCAACCGTCTCAGCCGCAGATGGGCTGATAGGCTGCCTCCTCCTCTTCTTTGTGCGAGGTCCTGGTTCTCCACTAGTACTGGGAAGCGCCTCCATCGGTGGATCCCCCGAAGGCCGCTCCCCCGCTGAAGCCAATCCAGTATTCTTAACACCTGCCGATGCCTTACCAGCTGTGGCAGCGAGAGTTGCCCCACTTCCTTTTTTTCCTTTACTCCGTGTCACCATAGAACCATCGGAGTCTGCTTCCGTGCCAGTACCCACATGCTTCATTGCTCCCATAGAAGGAGGCGTCCTAACAAGAGATCGACGGGGCGTGAATACCACGCCCGCATCTGATGTCTCATCTCCAGATGACATTTCTGTATCCATCTCTCAAAAGCCGTCACAATTTTTCATACAAATATTACACCCAAGATGTAATTTTTCATACAAATATAACACCCAAGATGCAATTTTTTCATACAAATAGCACACCCTAAGTGTTTCTTCCAAAAAAAAGTTAGAGACAAAAATATAATACATAAACTTCACAATCTTTCATATAAATAGAACATTCAAGAGTATTTTTCACAGTTTTTCATACAAGTATGACACTAAAAGTGTTCCTTCAAAACAAATGTATATGAGAACAACGATTCCGCTGTGATATTATAAGTGGATGAAATTAAAGAAAACGCACTCACACACATACAAAGTATAAAACAGTTATTGAGTGAATATTATTCTTCAGGTATCTAGAGACTGTTGCAAACAAAGTTTTATGGTTCAAAATTAAATTAACAGTTTTTCATACAAGTATGACACTCAGAAGGTATATCATTTGAATTCACTCTCCTTTTTGTTTCTGATACAAATATTCTTAGATTAAAAATGCAGAATAAAGCCCTAATGGGCACGCCCAAATTAGCGCGGGGTACCCTGCGGGGCACCCCTACGACAACAACACAAAACAGTGAAAGTCACGGATGTTGACAGATTTACATGCTATGTATTAATATCCATAATTAAACAACGCAAGCAAATATTTATATATTTACTTGAAAAACACGAAGCACACAATTAAAAGATAATAAAAGACAATGATGAAAACAACAATAAATGAAATAACAATAATAATAATTGAAGCACTCAAGAGCTCCACACAACACGTCCGCACCATTTGACAGCGCGAAGTGAACTGATAAGTCAAAAGACTTCTCTCACATGATTTATGATCCAAAGTAGAAAAAAAATCTTGTTTCAATTTACTTCTTCTTATTCTTCGCCCTCGCCTTTATCCCATTTACTTGGGGTCGGCTCTCCTAGTCCTCATCTTCCAAGTTTTCCGGTCCCCTGCATCCTCCGAGCACAACTTTGCCTCCTTCATGCCCCTGGCAATTGTGGAGATCCAGGTGGTCACTGGTCTGCCTGGTCTTCTGGGTCCTACTTCTACGTCCATTGTCTTTTTGATCATGTTATCCTGTGGTAGTCTCAAGATGTGCTCGTACCATCTTAATCGGTTTTCGGTTATTTTTTCACCAGCCCATCTGAGCATTTTCATTTCATTGTTGTGTAGAGTCTGGGCGTGATTATGTTTTAGAGCCCAACATTCAGATGAATAAGTCATGGTTGGTCTGACCACAGTTTTGTACACCTGACCCTTGATTTTTATTGGCATTCTTGTCACACAGTACACCAGAAACAGATCTCCATTTCATCCATCCAAGCTTTGAGCGCTGTGCAATGTCATCGTCAATACCACCCTTTGCGGACAATATTGTGCCGAGGTATCTGAAAGATTCGACTGTAGGCACTGGCTCATTCTGAACATGCATAATGTGTGGCTCAGTTGGTCGATGTCCAGAAAAGTAACATGGCATGTACTCAGTCTTTGTTCTGCTGATTTTCAGACCATTCGTTTCTAAAGCTTCCTGCCATCTATTCATAACACACTGCAACCCCTCAGGTGTCTCATCCATCAACACCACATCATCATCAGCATACAACATACTTGTTTCAATTTACTTAAAAACAATAAAGAAAGAATTATGTCTAAAAATAGACTTGTATAATATTTTATTATATTAAATAGTTGGAAACACTTTGAACCACTCAAACGATGGAGAGACAACTGGGCATCCACTTCCCAGGAGCAGGTTCGAGAATAACAAGACAAAGTCCTAACTAAAGCAGAAAAAAAGACTTTAGATTACGTAAACGTACCTCATGAATAAAGTGATATGATAAGTTTATATGTAACTATATTCGGTGATCGGATAATTTGGTGAACGTGTGCATTAATATAATATAAATGATAATGTGAAGTGGGTATATATTATGTAGGTAATAAACATAGTCCCACAGTATTCGCCACGCCTTTATACGCAATGATACAACAAGAAGAAACTAACAAACACATTTACTATACATATAAGTATAGATATTTATATACTTGCTCAACAAACATTCCTTACATAGTAAAACAAGAGTTTGTCAACATATTACAGCTTTGATCTCGTGAAGTGTAAAATTAACTCTAATTAATTGCAAAGACTTTGTTGAATATTAAACAGATTTACGTTATGGAATATGTGAATAACGAACAAAATTAATCATCATTGTTTATAAAGGTAGATTTAATATGATGACGTGCCTTATTAAAAAAAATACTTCTATATTTTTTCTCATTAACAAGCGATTGTTTAAGGTTACTGAATTAATAACATATTACCTACTTTTATACTTTTTTGTTAATTTTTGTAATATCTAAGTCAATAAGCATATAAACAGTAGCATCAAGAACATGTAATATGTGTTTGTGTTTACCTAGAACAAGAAAAAGATCAACAAAAAGGAATACGAATCATTAGTTATATTTATATTGTCTGAAACATTTCTTGATTTGTAACAAATAAAGTATACTGATGTAAAGTAAAAACTAGATGTTGGGTTTGAGTTAAAGTAGGTATTGCACAAACTTTCTAAAACTGAAGAAAAGTATAGTAATTTTGAGTAATTTTCTCACCTTAGATACAAAAGTAGTAAGCAACGTTTTGTACTTGCGTTTAAAGTTTTGGGATCGCAGAGAATAGCGACGTGATCTTTATATGTAATTCTTGGTGTTACTATTTATGCATGAGTTTTCTCACTCCACTTCGGATCATTTGTTTATCCGAGCATTCTAGAATAAATATGAATTTATGACCATACCATTTCCGAGATTTATTTACCTAAGTTGTTTTAATCGAAATCGCAATACCCGAGACATTATTATGCACCTAACTGTGGTGATGCTTACGAGTATATTACACAAATCACAAACCAATTTATGAGGAGCTTACATACAATAATTATTTCAAAGACTTAAACTTTAAAGGGAAATCTTTTGATATCATTATTTAAATGACTCATGGGATATTGCACAACCAAGCATTAAACGTAATCTTCTAAAACTCTCCACAATGTTGACGTAATAATTGAATTTAGTTACCGTTCAACTAGCAAGACATATTTCTTATTTGCTTTGTAAATTATACGTACAAAATAAAAAGATTGTAGATATATAATTGACTCCCTTATTATCTGATTCGTAGAGTTGTCCTGATTGTCATATGAATGGTGAGAGTTTTAGTAAAGGTTTTTCTTTATAAACTTTATAACTTTACCTTCTTTAAATAACAAACAATTCCATGAACGAAAGAAATGTATGGTTATAAAAATACTTTTATTACTTTTATTCATAGACTTGTAATAATATTTTGTTATGAATTATATCTTAATCTTTCTTGTATATCAATAAAAGTTTTATTGCTTCACTTTTAATACAGTTAAATATTTTTATTTTTACCTTGTAATAATATAACTGTCAAAGTTATATTTAAAACTCATAACTAGAAATAGTTGTAGAATATAACTTTTTTACTGCATTTGCATACATAAAATAAAAGATGATTAAACTTGTATACATCGAAATATTAAATACATAACATCTTATTGTTTATTTTGTAGTTTAAAATGGAATAGAAAGCCGGGAATTTTTTTTACAGAATATTCTTAAAATATATGTAGTTCAAAATTATCATACACCTAAACGATTTGTTTTAATATTTATTTCGACACTGATATTGAGTGGTATTGTTAATCGTGTAGTAGAATGACAGGTCACGACCCTAAGCACTGAATAAAGGGAAGTAGAAAAACATGGCTAATGGTACAGAATATTATAGAAAAAAAAGTACAGAATAGTCTAGAAAAATAAATGACGAGATTGATAGAATTTTGCGTGGTTTTGTGGTAAATTCAGCTCAAGGAATTCAATACATACTTTATATCACTTAACCTTATTAATAGTTTTACCCATCACAGCGTTTGAGAATACTTATTGTACCTACTCTATCTTTAATATTAGCTATACATACTATACATAATTATAAAGATGATTACGTTTCATTTACAAATATGTATTTATTATTCACTTCTGAAACAACTCGCATAAATAAGCAACTGGTTTATTGATTAGGATTACCATATCTATTATTCTCTGCGATACGTAGTCGGAGCTTAGGTAGTTTATTTAAATTTGTTTGACTCACTCCCTTTGAAAGTTTAATGATATTTCGGACGTCTCTAGAAATATTAAGTCCCTCCCGAGGCGGTAATTTGTGTAAAAAGTTTTCAATCACCTCTTTAGTGAAAGAAAGAAAAAGTGTTGAGCCTTCTTAGTATGCTGCCTATACAATCGTTACATTTACTAAAACGTACCTATTAAAATAATTTACATTCTAATTTTTTCGACTTACTGTGCATGTATATATAAATCTTATAGACAAAACTTTTCATTTTTTTTCGTTTTTATAAACACCCTCCACTCTTTCATAGCATTCGTCAAATTACTTACTTTTTCTTTATTTACATAGGTAGTTCTTTTCTGAGAAGAAAGAGAACGTGAATAAAAAATAATTAACAAAGTAGGTATAAATAATTTTTAGTATTAATGATCTTTTATATACCTATGCTTTAAAGTATTTTTACAATGCTTTATCAAAAACCATAGATAACCACTCAATTTTTGAATAACTGAACGGTGTGACTTCTTCAATAATCCTTGCTTATATGAACTGGCTACCATAGTAATTAAATTGTGGATTATTAAAAAAACATTTGGTAGGTATTTTCTACAATAGTTTCTATTTAGAAAAAAAAATAACTTTTGGTTCATTTTAAACTTTTATTTTCAAAATATTTTATTGTGTAATCCTTTATTTTCTTACCTACCTAAAATACAAGTCCAGAACAATATTTCAAAAACATATGTTTTAATTTCTAATTGATTGAAAATTTCTAAAGGAGAATTTCAGTGTGTTGGGAGGCATGTCTGCAAAGAATTACAAATTTGAGTGTTATGTTATTATAATAACTTTGTATACCTTCTAAGTATGAAAAATATTCTCTCCGTGTCAACAAGAATTAGGACATTCAGGTTGGGCGGCATACATAATCGCTGAAGAGACTATGTTAAACGTCATTAACGTGATTAGAAAAGAGTGGATGACCTTTGTTTTTTCGAAGATTCCACTATTATAAATAAATAAAACTATAATGGCAATAATATGTATTGTGTGTATAATTAAGGATTGAATTTAGTGCGGAAAACTAACATAATTTTTCAATGAAGTTT
Source organism: Athripsodes cinereus (assembly GCA_947579605.1). NCBI lineage: Eukaryota > Metazoa > Arthropoda > Insecta > Trichoptera > Leptoceridae > Athripsodes > Athripsodes cinereus. Next base: position 16,917,420 of record OX388329.1, read on the forward strand.
AATTTTGCGTATAATTTCCTAATTATGCATGATTTAATATTTTATAAATGGTCTTTAAACACGTGTGATATATTTGTTGTATTTTGGCTTTTCGATAACATAATTACACTTACGTATGTCAGACCTTAATTAGAAAATTAAGTTTTGTGAAACAATTAATAATAAAAGAATATATAAAAAAAAAATATTCATTCAAATAGGACACAATATTCAACAATGATAAGAACAATACGTAAAATTAAATGTGTTATGGTTAATCGCGACCCCAGACGGCACCAGGTGCTGATATTAAAGGTTGAGTTTAATAAACTATCGTAATCAAAAAATACTATTTAGAAATATTAGGGATGATATAAACATTAACATAAAACAAAGAAAAATACTGAAATTAAAATAAAAACAATATTAGGTATACATAAGTAGTTGAGATATTAAGAAATTTTACTGTGGTTAAGTGAAATTTCAAGTAAGTCATAATTAATTCATAACGAAATTAAATTAGGTGCCTATAGATGGTATATTAATATCTATGTATATATTTTTCAGTAACAATCCAATTTATTCCTTCCCATAAAAATATGTAAAACAATTTGATGTAGTATACGCAAGTAGGTGCTTAAAAGAGAAAAAAGTAAGAAATGATGTTTAAAAAGTAATGAACACAAAATACATTTATCGCTATTTTGCTTCGTTAAAATTTATGTATGCAAAATGAACAAGTCTTTGTATCGGAGGAAAGTCGAGTAAAGGAAAATGGAAGAATATGTATACATAGATACCTACCTAATACTTTATTTATACATTTTAAAACATCTTATTATTACATTGTACTTACCTGTTCTCGACTTCGATGAAGTTTTTTTTAGACAAGGGAAATATTAAAGTAGGTAATATTTCCATTGAAAATTTATACATAAATTATATCTATCAACACATTTTATTTATGAACATCGCTTTAATTACTTCAATTTATAGAAGCCGTCTTCAATAATTATATTATGAAGGTGAGAATTTCCAATGAAGACTTTTGACGATATTATGTTATGACTGGCAATGTAACTGAAAACGCGTACCTTTTTTAGAGACAGAGAAACGGTGATACTTGTTAAATTGACACACATTAATAATACACGTATTTGTTCTTAATCATACCTTAGACTCCATAGAAAATAGAGCTGATAAAAGCCTATAGATAATAAAGGCAAGATTTACAATATTTTATATTTGTACCTGAAAAATATTAAAAATTTAATAAAACAATTTAACAAAACAATAAAACAAAACAGGTTCGATCCCAGGTGCCGGCAAACTCCCCTTTCACGGCACAAGCTTTTAGCTTAGTGTGAAAGGTGTATAAGGTTGTATTTGGGTTTATAACAAAACCCAGATATATCTTTTTAAAAAAAAAAAAAAAAAAAATTCAGCAGATTACTTCAATACAGATACTCACCTAATAAGGATGACTGATGAATACATCAAACCTTCTTACTTGTTCAATTTAATCAACAACCATATTGTTTAATTATCTATGTAGATATATGAATTGACAACGTTTATTAATTTTTCTTAATGAAAAAGAACTCGGTCATTTTTTTTTTAAGATCACTGAAATAATTTTACCCTAATGTAAAAATATTATAATTTAGAAAACCTGATGGAAGAATTCTCAATTTTTGAGTTGACGATCCATGTTTCACATACAAGCTAGTACTTACTTACCTATGTGAGAATATATTATTTTAGTTTATCACTAACACACCTGTCAATGACTATAATATTGTTTTTGTTTGAAATTATCTGAATTAAAAAAAATGTATTACTGTATTAAATACAAGAACATTAATTTACAAACGAATATATAAAATTCCAAAAACACTTGGCAGAATTCTATGAGAAGAGATGGTATAAGGCTGATGCACAGCTCTTGCACTTCACTTTTAGCTGTTTGCCGCTGTAAGCTGTAAATTCGTAGAAAGGGAACGTTGGATTTTTGGAACAATGGAATATCCCCCATGGGGGCATTCTGGATTTAGAAGGCAACATGTAAGTTAAATACCAATTTAGGGTTCTTTGTGAATATTATAAGATTTAACAAATTACGCGTTAACTCTTTCATGTCGTAAAATTTTCGCATCTAATGTTTTAAAGATAATGCGAAACTCCTCTACCTTTCATAAATTTAAAACAATATAATATAATTTAAGAAAAACCTTCTTATCTTAAATTTTTTAGTACAATTTTCCCCTCTAAATTCTTGGAAAATTGCTGTATTTTGTCTCAAACTCCACGAAACGACTGCTTTATAATATGACCGCTGAGAGCTTACGTGACTTAGTAACTCGAACAAAATCATTTCCGTGTCTTAAACAGGTATCAACTCATGTACTTTACAAATTTATATCAATAAAAATAATTTCAAAAGTTGTTTTACTAGAACTAATTAATACATAAGCTTCATTGCAGTAAGAATGTATATAAATTGCATCCTTTTCGTAACATTTTTACAAAAATATTATTGTGTGTAACTTGAGAAAATAGTTACCAATGAACATGAATACCCAGAGAGATGATTGTCACCGAAAACGCAATTTAACATAGTATTAATATTAATTCTTATATTGACGTACTTATAAACTTAAATGAGAAAAAATATTAAAAATTAGTTGAGACTTACTCGTGCTCCCGATATAGAATCCATTTTATTAAATCAAAAAGAAGAAAAAATAAGCAAGTATTATGAATTTTTTGGCCGTAAAAGAATGGGGTGGCGTAAATTAAATATTCAACGAATCCTAACATCTTTTTTAAAGGAACAACTGGAAAAATACATTTTTTTTAGTATTTTAAAATTAATAATGATACAACTTTACAAATTTTGGCTCAATCGTTACCCTAAGTCGCAATTTCCGGTCTTCAAATATGCGGGTCAGGAAGCAAAGCTTATAAGAGTAATATAAAATTCTCCCTTGGTGATCGGATGACTTTAACATTTTCGCCTGCAAATATTGGAAAATAGGTTACACGAAATACATCCATGCGCCTTAACAAATTTATTTAATTTAGAGTAAATCATCATCTCTGTGACACTAGTGTTGCGTTTGATGTCGATATGTAAAGAAAATTTAACTTTCTTTATTTCCCAAGAGCAAAAAGTGATCTAAGGTTTACCAATGATTAGTTTAAAATAATGCGAATATTTTGAACGTGATAAGTATTAAGTTAGTGAAAACATAAATATATAGGTACATTTTTAGTTAAAAATTATATAATGTCTTTTAACCGTACAATAAGCATTAACAAAAAGGAGTTTGTGTTTCTAGGCTCTGTTATAAATGTCGGTGGTTCATGCGAAAATAAAATACGCAGAAGAATTCAAATGTGGTGTATTGCAATGCTTTGGGCACAACACACGAAGAGAGTCAGTCAATCTGGAGAAGCTTGTTCTAACCGGAGGTGCGAAAAACAATACAACTAGATCGCGCACCGACGACGCGACGGCGAAAAGCTGACAATCGGTGCTAATAGGAATATTTTATTTACAAATTATGGTCACAATCTTTTGCACTGAGGGAATGACAGAGAAGAAGCAAGACTTACTTATATAAGTTTTTTTTTAATTTTCTCCGTGATCAACATATCACCAGAGCTCATTTATCACCAATAAACTTTTGTTTTCAATTTTGCTTTAACGTGGAATATTTTGTCTCAAGATTTCTAGTAGCGGTATTTATAGTTAAGCAAATTTGAATAAGGTGAATATCTAATAAAATATCTATTATATTCTATTGACATTATGCTCTAACACAATGACGTCATCCTTCCCTGACATTCTTCAATTAGTAAGATTCGTTGTAAATCACCATGTCCTTTAAGTTTGACGTTAAAAACCAACTTCATACTATTGTACTTAGTCAACGGTCTGAATTTCTAAGAAGTGCTTTTAGGTTCCCCAGCGAAGAAAATTTAATTTGAATTATGCAAATCTCAAGCCCATCACCAAGTAGCTACAGGTCTACCATTAAAACTAAAAAGCTTAAAGTTGTCTTATATAAAGCTTATTTCTATGAACATATTTTTTTTTCGTTTATTATTTAACACCAGCTTTCATTAACGACCAAATAAACAATAATTAACCATAAAATAATTTAATTTCAAGCATACTCCGACATTTTCAATACATTTAAAACTGTAATTATAGAGTACGTCATTAGCTTCAGATTCAATTAATACTCGTAATATGAACTCGTATTGTCATTTCAATTAATTACAATGTTTGCTTAATAAATAACAAGTTATAAAATTTTTATATTGCGTAATAGACTATCGACGAAGTATTGATACGAATAACCTTATCGATTAAATTGTTACGTTATTTGAGTAAACAATAATTGAGTAAAACACAATATAATTATAAATCCCCTTTGCCGTCGCGAAATGTGAGACACCAAGTATCAATATAGAACACTATGATAATGCAGGATACTTTACCTTGATAAAAATTAGTATAGGTACCTACCAAGACCTATGTATGATAACGTGTTTAGTATGAAGTAAACACGTGTCAGAACTGGATTACAATTATAACCGGTGAATAAAAGGGAGGAATATAAAAGATTCATAAATTATGGCATTATTTGGAGTCTTCCAGAGAAAATAAATATTTTACTCTTTTCTGCAAGTTTTAAAGATAATTAACCTTTGATGCAAGCTTATTCATAAAGCTTTATCGTCAGTATATCACTTTTCACATGCGTTCAATTATCCGCTAGCTATACCCGACATGTTAATGATAATTGGATTTGTTTAATTTACTACTTATTGGTATTACAATTTCGTATGACACCCGGCAAAGAATTGGTCTCCCACTCTTTTCCACATGTATTCCAGTGTCCTGTAAAAGGCAGGTGTTCGAAAAAACATTTGACATTTTAAATTCTGTGATAAAGTTTGCCACCCATTTTGATTTTTTTTTTGTTTGCACGGAGAGAATTACTTGCATATTAATTTCATGCGGTCGGTCTGCTGGCTACTCCACTTGTGGGATATGTCGTAATGAGATAGTAAATAGTTGTTTAGTAGAAGTATTTTTTTATTCATTATAAACATACAGAAAACTAGCAACAAATTACAAAATAATATATATGTTAGTACATCACAGTTGAAATGAGTTCCCAGCATTATGATGGTTGTTCATTCCCCCATCGAACAACTTGATTGAAATTGTGTATGTTAAAATAAGTGCAAATAGTGAGACACGTAGTGCAGGACTGCCATCTCAAAAAAATCAGTGATGACCTACAGGACAAGGCAAGACCGGAGGCTGTGCATTGGCTGTCAGCACTGGAGCCAAGACTTTAGAGGATATAACGCAGCCCACACGGCTGAAGATTTACCAATACAAGAAGTTACACGAAAAGTAAAGTAAGTAAGTAGGTACTCATTTAAATACTTCCAATTTTTTAAAATATATGTGTATTTTTTCCTGATACATTTTATCAGCACTATTTCAGTATATTTATTATTCTATAATGTGTACAATGTATCATTAATATTGAATAATAAAAACTATGATCCTTTTTTATTTGAAACAACTTAGTTATAGTTCATTTAAACGAATTTAAAATAAAACACATTGCTTACTTTTACAATGAATATTACTGAACTCAGAGGCCTTTTGTATAGACATCCATCATCAGTGAGTTTTTATTAGAAAAACTTTCACCAGTGTCCCATCAGAGGTACAGGAAAGAGTCAATCAACAAAGGATGCTAAGATCCCCATCAAAACTAGTGAATCGTGTTACAAGTACAACTACGAGTTATTATTATAGAATTGCTGTTATTTAACAGATAATTATTATAAAACTTATTTTGAAAATGTATTCTATGATAAATTCGAATTATATCATCATCATGATCATCGCCCTCAACGCTCCTTTCGGGAGCACAAGGCAGAAACTAGCCTCCTCTATTCAGAGCGTCTATGTGTCAATTGCTTCACCTCTTTTCACGACGTTCCCTGCGCCTTGATATCGTTGTCATATCGAATTATATATAAACAAAGAAACACTTCAATTTAAGTTCTAATAATACTGATTTTTAGTAATGTGGAAATTGTTTCAAACTTAGTAATCTTTTTGAAGTGCTAGACAAATATTTAATAACAAATTGAAATTTAAACCACATTAAACATATTCACTTTCAGATCTATTGTTTATGTATTTAATGAAATGTTGAATGTTCTGTAATGGATTTGGTTATCTAAAACATACGCTAACAGGCACAATAAATCGATTATTCATAGAATTTGCACAGATTCCATGTTCTTGTATTCCCAATCTACCAGTTCTCCTATTGCACGACATTCAAATGAACAAGCGGATAAATGGTGTTGTCCTTACACAACGATAAATGTACTTCAGATCGCTTCCAAACACTCATACATATTCATTCTTTGATAGTTAACAGGTGTAATGCGGAGTCTTGTTGGTAAACAGATTCCCATCAAGGGACTTCAAATAAAAATACAACCTTAACAATCCACCTACCTACTTACTGACTTTGATATTGGTTAAAATTGTAATTTATTTCAATATTTCGAGAAAATTGAGCACAAAAAAATTAAATTTCTGCGAATTTATATCTATCCAAAATAGAAATAAGTTGATTAATCAAAACAAATCGTGTTTTTTTTTATTTCTTAGTATGCTACCTACACAACAATATATTTTGTGTAAAACATGATTTTTTCGCAGAGTGCAATGGTGTATGTCAGTCTTCCTTTTCCTCTAACAATAACATATTTACATACATACATACATACCATCAAGCCGCTTCCCTTGCGGAGTAGGCAGAAAGGATCGAGCGCCACTTCCTTCTATCCTTGCATACATCTTTCGCTTCCGTCACTGTCATACAATTCCTCATGCATGCTCTCCTGTTCAATTTGCTCCTCCTGTTCAATGTGCTCAACACATAACATATTTATAATTTCCTAATCAAGAGTGTTTAGTGATTATTTGACAAAACTGGTATTTTTTCTGTAATCCGTTCAAATCCGTAACACCATAGTTCCAAGTTAATTAAATATATTTATACATTAAGACAAATATGAAGATCATGATGAAAAAATTATATAATATTTAATTAGAGAAGAAAATAGAGGATTTTTTTTATAATTTTGATACGTGAGTTATTACAATTTTGTATTGATTCACTGAAGTAACCTATTTACTACAGCGATATTTGTTAATGTATACGAATACGTGTACATTAACAAATATTATATAGTCAAGAATCTAAAACAATATATAAAAGGATCGGAATAGGGCAAAAAAGAAAGAAAACAGTGATCAATAAGATCAAATAAAGTTAATACCATATGAAAAATCAAAATACATGAACGAAAAAAAAAAGTTAACAAATTCTAATGATCTAGGGTTTGTGTCTTCACATTGTGAAGAGACATTCTTTACATATCTCATATTAACTCAAACACTGTTTAACTTTTCACTATTAATTTTATTCAACTCGAGACTTTTGTCAAATTAGCTTGAAATTTTCTAGTTTTGTTGCCCACCTCAAATACTTTGCTGAATCTATCTGCGAGTTTTTTTTCGTATATCATTTGCTCTATATGTCCCACGAACATATTATCCGCAAGGTAACGTATAATGCATCGCGGAATTTCTACAGATTTCTTTCACAAATTAGTAATAGTTTCATCATTTTTAGTGTAATGTCAACCATATTTACTAATATGTGGCGTCTCTTTTTAAACCAATTTGTTGACACAATAAACCATTTCTCGAATGGGCATATTTTAAACATTACCTTATAAATTTGTCAAATTTCTTTAATACAAAATATTTAAGGAGAAAAGAGATTTTCTGGCTCCATAATATGCACGAATGGACAGAAGTAAGAAGTGTCGAGAAGCTGTTTCGGACTGCTCAGGATAGAGACGCATTCTCTCAAGTGATAGTTGACGTTGGAAGGACACGACACGACACGTGAAGAAGAATGAAAAAAAAGAAAATACCTTTATTGAAATAAAAAAGACGGCTGATTAACGACGCATTTATCAAATTCAAATTTCAAATTCAAATTCAAATTAAATTATTTTTTATTTAAGTAAAATTTACAACTTAATAATATCATATACACACTAAATAAAAAACACATTTATTACATATTTGACCTTCAAAATTGAAATTTATAAAAATCAATTTTCATCGTTTTAATCTCAAGCGTAGAAATGAATTTTACAATTTAAAATATCACCGATCTTTTTTAGGACGCACGAAATGATGTATTTTCTGAATAAAACAAAGAATTTACAACTCGAGCATCCCATTTCATATAACCGAGAGCTTTAATATTTGATCGCGTGGAAGGGGGAAATGTTTCCTCTACAATTTTTTCTACTCAGCGAAGTATGTAAAAGCTGGTTATTAGTGTTACGTAACATAAATATTAAATATTTTTACATAGATTCATCCAAACTCTACCGAAATAGTTATTCTCAATCTATTTTTTTTTTCAGTTTACATCTAGGCACCTTTTGTAATACTTGTTCTCTCGATTACTACCCAGCTAGATTTAGTCTTTGTAGAGCTGGAGACTCTCAGGGATCCGTAGAGTTTGGTTGGCTGATTCATCAAGAAAAAACAAAAGGAAGTTTAGACAAAAAAATGTTTATTGTTCTGAGCACAGGTTTCACACGTACAAGAGTTTACAATAATTACACTAGTTTATACAGGGCACTACTTTGTCACTCTTTTATTCAATGTTTTCTATTTAATGAGGTTTTAACTTTAATATTAATTGTATCTAAGGCGGTACCAATAAAAATAGACCATGTATTTGTTTTGTGAGCTGACGGCAAGTGTGAAGTTCTTACGAATGGTCAAGCAAGTGAGAAGCAAGAGACAATATAGGCTCCATTATAATTGCGGGATACTTTTAAAACTTGCAACCGTTGTACCTTCCAGTACGGGAATTCTATTTTTTATTAAGGTTTGAATTTTAACTACGACACTTTTTAGATCATAATTTTTCTTAAGATTAAAATTACTTCTTAATATATTTTAAAGTGGAGAGAGCTGCGCAGAACCAAGGGTCGATTAAGGTATAAGACATGGATGTTCAATATCGCCAGCACTCTTTAATTGAAATATACAGTGAGCCATTGATGAATTGAACTGGTCTGCGGTCAAGGTAAATGAAAAAAGGTGATAATGACATAATTAACCATTGCTCGCAAACATTGAGAATGAAGCCTTAGAAAGAAAATTATAACACTGTCAATGTATATAACATAAAATTAAATAAAGATATGAGACAGCTGCGGACATTGTCATTAATAAAGTACATAGGTAAGAAAAATCGTGTACTTGGATAGCACAATAAATCAAGACTGAAGTTCAAAATCTGAAATTGTACGCTGGAAAAATCTGGTTAAACTTACTATTAACACAAATTCTAAAATAATAAAATACCCGAACATTGACTTAAACGTTAAGAAGAACTTGAGTAAAGCCTGGCAGACTATATAAAAACGACATAAGATCAAATTTTAATCTGAAATGCATGCGCTAATCTTCGTATACAGGATTTTTTTTATTTTTATACTTTGATGAAAGAGTCGTATTTAAATTAAATCTTGCATGAATGAAATATCAAATAAAAAAAAAATATGATTTAAGTCAACTGTAAAATACAGAGGCACTGAGGGTCATTTATAAAAATAGTAATTATGATTTAAAAAGACTAGTAAATAACGAGCAAACTAGATTGACTACAACATTAGGCATTCATTCCTATTCATTTTGATGGCGGAGAGCATGATCGAAGGCAAGAGTTGTAGAGGCCGACCAAGAGAAAACTATATGACACTGAGTTTTAGAAGTCAATTTATCGTTTGAGATATAATTTCTGACCATACATTTACTCATTAAACTTTTAAATTACTATTGATCTGGTTTTAGATCACCTTCAATTGCTTCTCAATTCCATCACCGGACTCTATTTAATTATTCTGTTGCTGAATACATTCTTCATGATATTTATAATAAAATTATATAATTACACATAATGTTGATGATAACTTGCGACATTCCATGCGTAATAACGAAAATCAATTTTATTATATTTTCTTCTCTCATAATTCGTTTTATTACTAAAATGATGTATATCAAATTATACGTCTCGGGAGACAAACTGAATACGGTTTGAAAATACGCGAGCATGAACTGCTGAAAAACTGAAATGGTCCTTCGGGATGTAAGTGACAGATTGAGTTTAATAGCATGTTTTCATTTTATTACGGTTAGAAGGATTTAAAAATGAAAACTGACATTTGCTTACATTTGCCATTTAATTTTTTTCCATTTAGTAGATAAAAATATTATATAGCCACTTATAAATGCAAATGTAATTCAAAACGTTTTGTAGTAGGTTGGTTATAATAAAGTCTTAGTTATTTATTTACCAACAACTTAATTCTCCAAATTATTACAAGATAAAAAACTAAATAAAAAAACCTTTTTATACCACTTTCATTACGTTATATCTACACATATGTAGCGAGGTAAATAATAGAATAATAAAAATGATTTTATTTTACTGCAATGTACGGTATACAGAAACTATTTCGAAGAGACTTTATTAAAAGGATAAGAACATAAAAACAGGAAAATCGACAGTAAAATAATAATTTATTCATATCTTTATCCCTGGATGTATAGAGGGCTAAGGGAGAATGTACGCATTGAAACAAATCTCAGCATGCACGTAGAAAAAATGCTGTCGTTTGTACATTTTATGTATAAAGTACCTACCAATTGTATACAATATTTCTAAACATACGTTTATCTTAAATATATAAGGATATTTCTTCAGCGCCTTGTATTACAAAAAAACGAAAACCTGAATTCGGCTCACTATGTTAGAATTTGCTTAGGCTTTCAATATTTATAGACAGTGGGATATTGAATCAGTAACTTTTACACCATACCAAAATTCTCCTAAATTTTATTGCTTTTGCTTAGGGTACTATCATTTCCAATAACTTTAATTCTTGAGGGAAGTGTTTTTTTAGAGTTCAGTTCAATTTTTTTTTTAAAAAGATATATCTGGGTTTTTGTTATAAACCCAAATACAACCTTATACACCTTTCACATTTAATACCATTTACTAGGTATTCTAAAACTAAGTCTTTTTATTTTTAAACAAAACTTAATTTTTTAATGTTTTTCAGCGCTTAAAGCCCTTAAATACATCAAAAATCTCAAACTATCACTAATATGTGTTAAATCAAATAAAGACTGCCATCTCCAAAAAATCTGCGGGGACCTGTCAGCGCTGGAGCCAAGACTGTAGAGGATAGGACGCAGTCCACATGGGTGAAGATTTATCAACACACCGAGCCATACGAAAAGTAAAGTAAGTAATACTTGGTAAAAACTCATGTAATTTTTGATGCTTAGTTTTATCAAACAATTAAATAAAGTTTAAATTTTCACTGAGTTGGCAACCCTACCTCAGTCCGTATACTTAATTCCACATATTATTTTCGCACAGATTTAGCATTAAATTTAATTTTGTAATTCATACAAAATCACTAAATGGTTATTTTTCGCGTATATTGTGAACGATAATCTTTATCAGAAGATCAATCCTTAAATAATGAGATCATGAGGTGTATTCAGGTGTGCGTGTATCTCCCATTAGTTAATTATAATTCCACTCGCAAGATGTGACTTTGGCAACTTTTTGGCTGCCTTCACCTGCGATAATTGCCGAAGTTTCACTGGCATATCTGCTGTAATGTTATTTAAGTACATTCTTAGGTTTCCTTTTCATCTACTTATCTACATACTTAGACGATATTATTATTTAACAGAGTTCTTCATCACATCCAAAAATCTACGAGTGAGTGGAACAAATATTGCAAAAATGGAATTGCTGTATTATATAAGTACGAATCAACCCTATTGATATTTAAAGCAATTAAATGGACTTGTGAAGATGAAAATGAATTTCACTACATGTGACACAACGCATTCTTACAATACTAGGTGTTGTTCCAATTTTGTTATAAACAATGTGAGGACGAACTATGGTCAACGAAATCTGGATTTCCAGGGAATGTAGTTGTACAATATATATATATATATATATATGGACAATTTGTAAAGCGCCGTTTACTCATAACATGACCTCAAGGGCGCCGTATATCGTATCCATCACCCGAAACTCCCAGCAAAAAGGTGTGTCTTCAACCCTCTTTTAAAACTCTCTCCATTCACCTTATTGCCAGAAGAAAATACATCCATAAAGAGTCTAAGAAAGTTTAAAAAAAACACTTAAACTGTTTTGTTGCACAATTCGACAGTTCATGAATAGCGATGAAATTTTCAAAATAATTATAATTTTCTTTTTTTTTTCTTTTATTGTGTTATTGATGTTTTGTATATATTTTTTATTTAACATATTAAGTAAATTTGTACCTTTTTGGTAAATCTAGGTATGTCTCAATGTGTTGTGGTTTGATGGAAGAAATCACTTTATAGTGATAATCTTGCCACTGCATATCGTTCTAGTTTTTTAAATTTTGTATTTTTTTGTCAACACTGTTATATAATGAAGATGTGCAAAGAGAATATATAAATAAATAATTGATGTGGCTTGCACTGCAAATGTAATATTCTTGATACACACCTATATTGTTTGTTAAATTATAATATTGCTTTATTTTGTACTTGTAGTCTCGAAGCAGATTCATGTAATTCTTTGAGACATATAAAAAAAATTTAAAACAAATTAAAAAAAAATTAAATAACTAAACGTTAAGTACACTTCACTTCAATGCTCATCTCGGAAAAACAGTGCACAAAACCAGCGTCCTCTATTCCAAGTATCTGCGATATCTGAGACATCTGTTTTCATGATATTTCCATCGCTCTGATGACGTTTCACTGTCCACTTATATACAGAGGTTCATCGCCAGAGCACACATAGGGCTTTCTTAAGACGTATTCCATAATGATGAAAATAATAAACTATGCCAGCACACAGCCCTGCCGGTATGAAATACGTGGCTGGATGCATTACATTTTCAAATCAAAATATTATCCCTAATACATAAACAACAAATTTAATACCTTATTATAAATACAATCCGGAACCGGTTTTAGAAAATCAAAATTACAGGTTCTATTATGATAAAACAATAATAACAGATACACAAATACATCATAATAGACCCGATTTAGTATTACATGATAAACAAAATAAAATAACGTACCTAATAGACATCGCTGTCCCAAATACACATAATATACAAACAACCGTCGCAGAAAAATACGTAAATATACAGAACAAGCAGGAGAAATAAAAAATATTTGGCATTCTAGGTCCGTTTATATAATACCTTTAGTCATATCAGCTACAGGGGTAACTCCGAAATCTTTAATATATAATTTACAAAAATTAGATTTGCCGGCTAATTTGTACATTAAAATTTAAAAATCTATTACAATAAACACTTGTAATATTGTAAAAAAGTTTTTGAACACAGACATTTCAGGCACAATGATGGTATTTTGAACCCGCGTTTTGAGCCAAACCTTTGATATCCTGTATATCTGGATAGGTGAATTTTTCCCAGCATTAGACTGTTGAGTTTTTGTGTGATCATGACTGATCATATGGAGACTTATCTGGTTGTATAATGCTGAGAAGTGTGGATGGCAATTCTGCCGCCGTGTAAAAGAACTGATCAATATAGCAATACGTTTTAAAACATGCGTTTTATTTTAGACACATTAATATGTCAGTACAAAGAGTTTCTGGCATTAATTGACATCCTAGAAGAAGTATACTCAAATTTCATATAATAATTAATAATACAACAACTTAATTAGCGATGTAAATAATTAACTGTATTATTGTATTATTCATTGTTAAAGCTGCTGTATCTATTTTAATAAATAAAATAAAATTAAAAAAAATAATTTACAAATACAAAATATACCGTCAAATCTAAAGATCCTGGAAATAAATAGGTTTTATTAATATATTGATCATAATTTGTTAAATGCTAGAGTTGCGTTTTATCTACATATATTCCTCATAGTCAAATAAAACCACATATCGTCGTTCCATTTTTATTTGGGCATACTCTTTTAAAACTGTTCATTAAGGCATTAAAAATGTAGTTTCGACTTTTTATTGGCATGTGATATTTTTCTTTAAGTATTGAATTTTAATATTTGATACTAAAAATCACTTTATAAAATGGTTATGATGTCATTATAAGCAGTTTATTCTAGAAATGTCAAAACATTTATAAATTATTCACATGTACCTTTTTGAATATGCAACGACGATATCCTGGCGACGGGCCGAGTCTCGTACCATTTGCAGCAAAGGCAAGAGCCAAGGCCTGAACGTGAACTTTTTATTTAATCAACCGTTTTTGGGACTTTGTAAGTTCATATATATATTTTCAGAATAGGTGTTCATCTGATATAATAGTAAAAATTTCTTGAATCTGATACGCTAATATCCTAAAAAAATGTGACACCCTGTATACATAATGAGTACCCGTAAGATGATGGTGTGGCAGATGGTTTCTTCTATAAACCCTATCAGCATGTCTCACGTTCTGCCCAACACCCTACATATACATATACGAGTATATATACCAATATGACTTGATTTTCAATATCCATTGAGCATTTAAAAAATTAACTATTATTAGTAGAAATTTAGATTCAAATGATATTTATATATTTTTTTACTATAATTATAATACATTCTTTGAATTTTCTAAAATACTTTAAGTTGATTCAATTCCATAAAAATACCAGCGAGAAATTGTCATGAGTCGTGAAATTTAGCGTTCCGACTCGGAAAGAAAAACGTTTATATGCTCTTTCCTGAAAACGTAAAATATAAAAATTCAATTTGATTTTATCAATGTTCAGATACCGATAACCGGTTCGTACGATTGTTTCCGGTGGTAAATCGAATCATTATAAAATCAGCAAAAATATCTATTTTCAATATCAAAAATGACTCATACCCTTTTGTATTTTATATGTGTATCTTAGATGTTTAAGTTTATTTGTATTCTGACATTTAAATTAGTTTATTTGTTAGCATCTTTCAGTTAATTTCAGTATAACAGGAGATTTCTTAAATTTCATAAACTAATATGCTTATGCGTATCTAATTTTCAAAGTTCTCGTCACAAATTCGCTATCCTTGTTATGGTGGTGAACAGTTTCCACAAAAGTTGAATTTCAATTGTAGTCTATAACAAAATAACTTTTCTATCGAATGAATAGTTGGATATTGTATAAAATATGTATTGTAGATAACAATAACATATCTACTTGATGTGTACACTAGGGTGGAACGAAATTTTTTTTTCTCGAATTTTGATTTGGAATAGTTGTATTTAGTTGCCTTTTGCCATCAATTGCCTGCATTAAAAATATAAAAATTATCAGACAACGGTAAGAGCCCCCGACAAGACATCGAATATTTACTAAAAGGACAATTTAGGGGCTATTTGCGCGGCCTACAAAACAATACAGAAGTATTAAAATAGGTTTATTTTATTCAAAAACATATTCAAATATAGTTAACTAGCAGTTGCAATCAAATATTTCATAATTTTAATATACTTTGGTACTGGGACAGTTGAGCAAAGTGCGGGACAAAGCGGGGGCAGCACGCTTCGATCTATGAATTTGCAGTGTTTCGTTTAAACTAGTGTCGATAATATTGTCTCAAGGTGGAAGGTAGCCCGTCAATTATTTTCACCAGTAGGTACTAGTTGATGTTCCTACGTTTTTTAAGTGTATAAATATGACTTCTACAAGACAAAAGTTAAAATGTACGATATTTGGTGAAAGTGCAGAGTTCGAGGAGAATATACTACTTACGTATGAGAATGTGATGAAATTCTTTGAATGGGTTCGACAAGACTTAAAAATAAAGAACAACACAACAAAATAACCTACATTTTTGGAAAAGTGTCGAAACAGTTGAAACAAAAATTGAATAATTACGTATGAATAAAATCTTCTATTTCAATTGTTACACACAAACGAGTTTTACAGTTACTTAAAAAATATCACTCAAAATGTTTTGATTTGATTTGTTTGAAATTTGAAAAAGTCTTTGAAGAAACTAAAGAAAATTCAGAGTACAAAGTGGAAAGCTTTTTAACATAGCTGCATGTAAATGTAAAGAATTTGTAAACTGTACTTGTTTGAGAGAAAATAAAGTGCCAAAAGAGGAACAAATATTTTTAGAAGACCAACGCGCTAACAGACAAATGGTTTAAGGAAGAACGGATCTTATCTAGAGTAAAAAATTGCAGAAAAGAAGATTACGTGCTCTTAAACAAGAAATCAGGCATAATTCAAATACAAGAATTAAAGAAATTTCCTTTTTTTTTTTTTTTTTTTTTTTTTTTTTTTTTTTTTTTTTTTTTTTCCTTTACTTTATATAGGCTAAATAGATCTGAAATTAGTTCTAATGTTGACCTTCCTTCTTGTTCGTCGGCCGCAGATGGTCTTGACACCGCGAACAAAGTGGATCAAAAGCCTATAAAGCTCACGGATGCCAGTCTTCATAGTTTGACGATTGTATGCGATAGATATCGATAGCGATAGAGTATCAGACCGAGCTGCGGCGGTTATCGTATCATAAATGTTCTATATTCTGCTTCTGATGCTGACTCTGAGGCGCAGTCGACTAACGTCGCAGGATGAAACTCAGAAGAATAAGACAGAAAGTTTGCGAGCAAATTTTAACAGAAGAAAGAGTAACAGAAATTCCTGCCTTATATTTTGATGGAAGGAAAATCCAGACGGCTAAAACTGTTTTAAAAAGATCGAAGAAATTGGTGGAGCATCCCGTGGAGCACCCGGTAAAGAATTGGTCTCCCACTCTTCTGCGTAAGTTTTCGAGTGTCCTGTAAAAGGCAGGTGTTCGAAAAAAATAAGACATTTTACATCTTAAATTCAGCGATGAGGTTTGCCACCCATCCTGAATGTCTTGATTTTATATTGGCACGAGGAGGACAGTTTGCGTGTTTCTTGCATGCGGCTGATCTGCTGGCTACCCCACTTGTGGGATATGCCGTGATGGTATAGTATAGTATAAATTTAAAGTGATTGTATAAGAGGAACATGTTTCGATTATTAAAGAACCAGGTTCTGTTTATGTTGGGTATGTGTTTCCAACATCGGGCAGTGCGAGAAATATTGAAAGAGCTATCCACGGCTTTTTGACGACTGAAAATATATCACCAGAGAGCATAATGACTGTTGGATGTAATGGAACAACCACAAATACAGGGAATGTGGGAGGCGTGATTGTTTTTTTGTAAAATAGACTATCTCAACCATTGCATTGGATAATTTGTCTCTTATACGCCAATGAGTTGCTATTGACGCTTTGTTTTCCTATTTGGATAGCCCTATAGCAGGATCTAAATCATTTGCAGGTCAAATTGGTATAGCATTAAAGATGGTTCAAAACATTTATGGAAGCTCATTAACAGCACTAGTTATTTGTCGAACGAATTGTTAGCGATTGTGGACCCTGTTTTATTTCGGAACAGTTACTTTGCTCATCTAGAAAACTTGTTGTTGAGTACGATAACAGATGCGCGTAAGCACATTAGAGAACTAGCTGCCAGACGCATTTTAAAAGCTCGTCAAGTGAAAAAAAAATTCTGTTTCGTGCATGTTTGAGGTGCCAAAAGTGGACTTAAATGCAAGTTTTTACATAGACTTGATAAACTGGCAACAAAATAAATACGAAACCTCAATACTGATGAATATTTCCGATAAGCAGTTACAACATCTTATTGAAAATGGAGGAGAATCGGTTTTGGAGAATGAGACTGCCTTACCACACCCAGGCTGTGAAAAGATCAGTAAAAGATGTGATAGAAGCAGCTCTACGTGTATGCGATAAGACAAGAAGATAGGGTTTTGTAAAATCTAATGTAGCGTCTCGAAATCTCATGCCAAAGTTTGAGACGAAAAAGGATTTTTGTTATGAAAAATGACGTTATTCATACCGACACAACTTTCTGAAACTGTGTATATTTTTAAAATAAATGATTCTATTAACTAAAATATACTTTTATCTTATCATATAAATGCATAACATATTATATTTAGTTAATATTTTGTTAATAGGGTGTACTTAACAAAGCGTCTGTAAAAACTTAAAAATTGAAATTTCAAGTCTATGGCGGGACCTCTTGCTGTTGAGCTAGATCTTCCAAATTAGTGGGTGTTATTTACAATCACATAAGGCAACTTTTGCTTGGTATTCCAATTCGATATTCGAAAAAAAAATTTTTTTCATACAAAAGTGTTCCACCCTAGTGTACACAATTACAAAATTTGGTCACGTTTCTCATTCTTTACGATCGAGGGACCAAAATTATTAGTGTCGCCTTCGTCATTTGACTTTAGGTAGTTGTAGTGGTGTTAGATGGTGTTACTAGAAAGTGAAATAATGAGAAGTGTTAGAAAAAAGATAATAATATCGGGTGTAGTAAGCAAGGGGACGTAGGAAAGTTGCCGTTGTATCCGCAGGCTTTGGCTGGCAGCAGGAAACGGGGAAGATAAAACAATGTTGTTTACTCGCGGGTAGATGAAACTACCGGGGGATGTGAGGAGAGTAACCGCGGAGGGCGCAAGCGCGATCTTCCATCTGGGGGCGGCGCTGGAGCCTAAACGACGCATCAGTCGACAACGACTTGATGCCGCCTGTGCTCGCTCTTAGCCACGGCTCGCACGCACAACATACTCCGCTCGCTCGCTCTAACGGACGCGACGTGTTGACTTTCAAACAAACTAGTTACGTGATATCGTATCACGCGCACACAACACTTATTACAATGTGATTAACTATTTTAATGGACTAAAGTACTTTTATTCAAAACAATTTAACAATTTTATCACTTTGTATGGATTATTATAAAGTTTCACGTTTTGACAAGTGAATATATGAATTGTTAAAAACGTTTGAGTGTATCATTAACTATTTAAATACTGGTGATTGTTTATTCCTTCAGGAAGAATGACAGTTTTGTATAAACTTTTATAAAGAATGCTGTAGGTGAGAGAATATACCATTATTTTATTTATTGCATTGTCTTTATTTAAGCAACATCAAATTAATTGAAAATGTGGGAGAAACTTTATAAAAACTTTTCAATGACATATACCTACTTCACGGAAAACTCTTGAATCAAAAACCCTTCATCAATACTTCTACAAATTGTTCTCCAAACTTTTACATCTCTCAAAGATTATAAAACATGTTTTTTTACTTTTTAAATAATTTTTGTGTATTAAATCTTCACAAAATTTAACACAATGCCTCATTAAATACATGTCTTCATTTGGCATGAAAAATTAATAGAGAAATATTTTCCTTTCTAATATTATATGAATTCACTCGCTCATACCATAACGGCATTTTCCACCAGTGGCATAGCCAGAGTACAAACTGCATTTAATAAATATTCAGATATTCCTCTCCGTGCCAACAAAAATTAAGTGATTAAAGATGAGGGACATGCCTTATCGCTGAATGTAAAATGTTGATTGTCTTACACGTGGAGTTTAAGAACAAATTGCCTTTTACGGAACACTCAAAAGCTTAAACACAAAAAGTTCTTAACCGGAAACTCTACGGGATACAAATAAATATTTGACAATGCACTCTGTTATTTACATTTTATTTTATAAAATAAGTAAAAAATTCTATTTCGAAAGATTTTTTTGGCACAGAGAGGGCGAGGCCAGTTGTGGGATATGCCGTGATGGTATTGACAGATATGTTTATTTGTTTAGTTGTGGGATATGCCGTGATGGTATTGACAGATATGTTTATTATTGTGTGATTGCGTAGGATAAATTTCAACAGATTTTTTTCTCAACACCGAAGACAAAATTATAATTTATTTTATTTTTACATTCTCTTATAGGTATATACAACTGATATTGTTTTTTTAAATCCTTTTATTGTGTATGCTCTGCAAGAAGTAGATTTTTTTACGTAATCGTTTTCATCTGCCACTCTTCTTGCGTCCGTCCTCAAAAACAGGCCATAAAGACAGAATGAGTAGTAAGTCTCACAGCTGACAACAAATGCGTTTAAAATAAAATGGAGGTGCTGCATTAAAATATAGTTCCAGCTCTTTTAACATGTTTTTTTTTAAGTTTCCTGATGGATAAAGATATTCTAAGGTTTTCATTTTATCATATAGCAAAATAGGATACCTTCCATTCTGGATACCTTAATGTTTAATAATAATTAAATTATATGAATTCACTAACTATATAATTCACTAACTATATAATTGATGAAATGTAATGGTGATATAAACATAAATAAGAAGGCTCGTTTTAGAATACACTTCCATAGAAAAATATATTCAAATGAATAAGAACAATTGATATTATAATGTGCATGCTATTTTCTAGTATGTTAATATATAAAGTATATTTACTTTGCTGTCTGAAATTTTATTAATCAAATTATATTTTATTATCGTTGATTTGTCATACATTATGTATTAAACCTATTGTAAAAGGCAAATTGTTTTTTATTGATCAAATAAATAAATAAATAATACATTTTTTTTTAATTCTTCTCGGTATCACAATGCGGTTTAATAAACATTCTAACTCAGAGCAATTTAGAAACAATTCAATACCTTTTGCGGAAAAAACTTGTCAAATTCTGATATCAAAATCATAAGAAGTGTGTATCAAAATGCATTAAAAAGGTGTGTGATAAAACAAGTCATTTTATTGATTTGCTATCAAACATTCTCCAGTCGTGACCTATCCAGACGAATTTTTCACTCAGCCTATTCTTGAATGTGGGCAAGAAATAATTTCCTGTATCATCTATATTTTATGATTATTTACTATGCCGATGTACCTACTTAAAATTTAATATTTTTTTATTTTAATTTATAATAATGATTCTCGTGACAGGCAAAATTTGCTAAAAAATTGTTTACATTTCAATCGATAGATAATATCCTTTAAAGTAAACATTTTCTGTCTAAACATGTTTAAAGCATGATCAACAAGGTAAAGAAAATTTGATGTCATAATTATAAGTATTTCATATATTATTAGGTGTCATAAATATAAATTCAGTAAATCTTCTTTAATTTTTTCATTCTCTATGCATTCGTAACAAAGTATATTTTACGAAATGTAGAGAATATACAGTCATGTACAATTCAACATAAAGAGAGCGTTATAGTACGTCACTATAAAATTGTGCTATTTCCTAACAAATACGTACTTACAAATAAATTAAATACACTAATAAGGATTTTTTTTTGGTAGTAGACTGTCTCGGAGAAATAAAGACAGGACTGTTAAAAAAAACGACAAAAGCTGTGAATTCGAATCGAAACAAACAGTGCTCAAAATCAAGCACTCAATTTGTGCGATGTTGTTTCAAATCAGGTTAACGGGTTCTAAATATTTTTATTAAAAGAATTCATCCATATAATTGGTGTTGTCTTTCTTACCAGAATAGGTGTAAATAAACATAAAAAATTACATTTTTAATTTAAAAAAAATACCTCTTTCATATACTTAAATAAAGTAATTTAAATATAAATTATTGTTCGCATGCGAGATGAAAAAAAGAATATTAATCACAGATCTAATATTCTTCTCGTGTTTTCAAATGACTGATCCAATTATTTTAACTAAATCTTTTTGTTCCGGATAATAAATTATTTATTCATAAAATATATATTTCCCAGAGTATATTAATGATATTATCCGTCATTTACTTAATCCACAAAACGCCAAAAATAATCGTTCATCCTTTGACACAATGGGGGATGTTTTCAGTGATGTTGAATGATTAGGACCGATCTCTGAGAATAAATGACGGCAGGAAGTTTATTCATTTCCAGTACCACAGCATTTATGATTAAATTTCTATCTTTAAGGGTATAATGACGGGTCACAACTTAGGTGAAGATGAAATACACTTCATTATCGATAGAATTCTATATAGTGAGGAGCACTTTGAATCACTGATAATATTTCACTTTAATATTCATGCGACGCGACATTTTCTCTATCTATATAACGTAAGCAAAGACCAGGAAAAGACAAAAGGTACGAATTATTATTGTTTCAACAACATTTAATTATTATTCTCGTTTTGTTATTATCGTCTTACAAAATTTGACAATTGTTTCAATGAAATTGTTTGTAGAATTGTGATTATCATTGTGCCAATCTTTAGATATATTGCTTTACAAGGAGAATTGTTAACCCGTAGCAAAATATTTGAGAAATACATATTCTTTTATGCTTTACTTAAAGATTATTACGAATTTATCGTTTTCGGCTATTTTTAACATTCACGAATTTAATTCGTTATTGTAACATAAGCAGATACGTTGTTTGTATAAAATGAAAAGGATATTTAGGCACTCAGTGGTACTTATATTTATAAAGATAATATAACAAAAGCAGTAGACAAAACTACCTGATAAACATATAGCCACATATTTTATAATTATTATTGTCGCATTAAATTTCCAGAAAGGGTTTTTTTTCATGATCTCCAGTATTTACTATCGTCAAATTTTCACAAAAATACTTTATTTTGATTTAAAATATTCAAAGTTGACTGAGGTAGAACTTAGTTGCTGTAAATATAATAAAATTATGTCAAACTTTCTCAGATTTTACTGACAAGTGAAACGGAAACTGACAGATGTTGATATAAATTTTATAATTTTTATTTTATAAAATTCTATATTTCACGTGTAATATAGTCAGTAGAGAAAACATAAAAACCATTATAAAATTTTTAAATATGAAATTTTATGGACATAATCAAACCAACACTATCGGTTTCTTTTGAAGCTTTATCCGAATATGTTGGTTTCATTTATTTTCATTATTATTTGTAGCCGAGTTAAATTTCCGATTTACTTTGCTATTAAAACGAATAAATATCTTCTTTAATGTTATAAAATGCTTAACTGCTAATATTAATTTTGTGCAAAAACGTGCATATTTATATCAAAAGCATTTATTATATTTACAGCAAAAAAATAAAATCTATAACATATTTTAGCGTATCCAACTTGAAATAAAAAACATTTTTTTTTGTGTTAGATAGAAATAACCACGTAGTGATAATCTTGCCACTGTTTATCATTTTAATGATGTGTAAAAAATAATAAATGAACGAAGAAGCATATTTTCATAAAATAAGTTTAATAATTTTCTTTATATATCTCAACCTTTTTAACAGATGTCGCCAAGTTAAAGGGCCATGCATTCATGTGAATATAAACAGCTATTAAGAGTTTTCCTCATAACTAAATTCACTGAATTTCCTCTTTGTAATAACAAATGTTAAAATCATCACTGAATTAGATTCTGTATAAAGTAATATCATTAAAAAAGTCTACTCGGAGTTCATTAAGTTTTAATTCAACATCGCCCACATTTTGCATATTTTTATGATAATATAATAATGTTTGAGCGGGTCCCCATCCACTTAATTGTAAAGCAAATATTACTTTTTTTACTCGCTGACTATATTTCAGTAGGAGGGAGATATTAAAAACTGTCTTTAAATGTACTATTTGTATCTTCGCAGTTTAATTTATTGTCATTTAATATAATTCTTTATAATTAAATACTTGTTTCAATTACCCTTTAAAACTCGAAAATTTATAGAATTTATATTGAATTGAACTATAATAAGGTTATTGTAATGCTCATATTTAATTTCCAAAATAATTTAAGCAATTATTAAATTGAATTAAAAATTTGATATTTGAATGTTTTTTTACATTAAATTTACCTACCTAGCAATTTGAATATCTTGCAAAAGCACTGATTTTTCTTACTTAGAGTGCCTTTATGTTAGGTCTAGGTATAGTAATATATGTAATATGTAATATGTTCATTTTAAAATTAAGAAATAAGTAAATGGGTTCAAGTTAAATTCGCTCATTGATGAATAAAATTAATTCTTATTTATTTGCCTGTCAATAGAATATAGTCTTGCTTATTTATTACTAAGTATGCATTAGATAGACTTGGTACAAAATAATAAATTGAATATAATGTTACGCGACGTTTGTATTATCTCTCAATAAACTCTCAACTCAAGAGATTAGTAAATTAGTTATTTATGCGTACTTACTTTACGTGATATGAAACAGGTACATTTGGTTCAAGAACTTTAAAACGAATGTTTTCATGTTGATAGTATAGAGTAAATAATATTTCGTGGACTCTATGTAATAGAACCATCCACATTAAAACTTTTAAAGGATGATTTGTAGTGTCACCGTGTTAATAGTTAGTTATATTCTGGTAACTGTATTCATTTGGAATGTATTATATGCATACCTAACAAAAAGTTAATTTAATTACTACCTTCTGTACATTCACATAAACTACTATTATCAAACTTTGAACTCTATTAATATTTGTTCAGGTAAATTATCACACGGAATGTATGTAGGTACTAGGGAAATTGAAAATTATCAAAATCCATAACAGATACGTATAAAAATACACATACTTTTTTTATTCATTTTTAGCTAAATCATTATTAAACACGATTATTCCACCCATATACTCACTACGAGTTTTGTCATCCAACTCATTGAAATGCAATGTAGTTGTTGAATCTCAAGAATGGCAAATAACTTACTTACAAAGTCATTGTAACTTTGGCTTCAGAATCAACTTTGCATGAAGTTTTTTTTTTTCCCAAAGAATTAAGCACCATAAATAACATTGAAGTATTAATAAAGGCCTGAAATATCTTCTTAAATATGAGAAGTATATGAGAGGTAACTAATTTCTTTCGTCACCTTTGTAAAACTTTTATGATACAATGTAAACACATACAAGTGGAAGCAGACATATCCCTAACGTGTTTTGTTGGGGTGAGCCGTTAATCAGATGAGATAATTCTGTCACATTTTCACCACTGCTTCATTCCTTATTTACCCCATGGCGTACAATATTATACTCTTACCCTAGATACTATTCCTATACATAACTATTATATGTACATACAAGGGTGACAAAACTTCCTGAGAATAATAATTATTGTACGGGTCTCGTGTTATTAATATTATTACAGATAATATGAAACAAAGTACACAAAGCTTTGATTTTCAATACTAAGTGGTCCTGTAATTTGATATATGGAGTCCATAGACAAAGACAATGATGCCATTTTTTTTTAATATGCACTTTGTAAAGTTATTATTATTATTCAAGTTTAAATAATAATTAAAGCTGCTCTGCTGGCTACCTCACTTGTGGGATAAGCCATGATGATATTGTAATTAAATAACAGTGTTACTTCTTCTTTATTAAATAAAACGTTGACTTCATAAAAATATATCAGCAAAACTATTCCTGAAATCTAAATACCTATGTTCTTATTTATTTTTTTTATTTATACAATAATACCTAATACGAGTACTGTTATATTTTCTGCTTTATATTTTGATTTTATTTTGCTGCTATCCCATCACGACATATCTCATAAGTGGATTAGGCAGCTGACCAGCATCATGCAATTGACATGCAAGCTGTCCTCTCTGTGCAACAAAAAAAATCGGGGTAAACGTCATCGCTACATTTATTTTGTATTTTTCTTATTAAAAAAAATATTAAAAATAATACTGTTCACAATCATTTTATAATTTAATTTCAATAACGTTTTCTGATATATTCGCATATTTTTATAATTATTTTGTTGAAAGCTGTAAGATGAAAAACAAATAAAAAAAATACTTATTGAAACGGATGGTTCCTAAGCTAAAGGATAAATTTATTCATATATCTCCGCATTATATTTTTTTATCGTGAGAAAGGTTTAACACCTATGCTTGTCGTTGCACAGTATTTTTGTTTTACAAACATTTATACAACTCTTCATGCATTCGGATTAATAATAACAAAAATGAATTACTTACCTTCTTTTCGTATGGCTCGGTGTGTTGATAAATCTCATCCCATGTGGGCTGCGTGGTATCTTCTACAGTCTTGGCTCCAGTGCTGACAGCCAGTTCACCGCCTCCGGTCCTGCTTCATGGATGTCCTGCAGGTTCCCGCTGATATTTTTGTGATGAATTAAACCAAGTGTTTTGTTCTACTATAAAATAAATTACGCGGCAAGGACGTATCTTTTGACTTACATATGATGTCATTATATCGATCATAAACAATAAACACCTTATAATTAAGTCGAAAATGTCCATCTCGAGTTGTTTTATCTTCAGTAGAGCGAAACGCTTGTTTCAATTTATCCAATTATAGAAATAAACTACGCGTGTACCAATACTATAAATAAATAAAAAACGTAGCAGGGATTTAAATATTAAATAGTTAAAAAATATATTTATTAAGATACTACAGAAATTTTAAATGACTTGGTAAATTAAAGAAGTATTTTTATGTATTCACAGAGAATATGAATATTTCAAAAGATTTGTAACAAATTGAATATTTTTAAATTTATTTCATTTAAGTAAAATATCAGAGAAAACTTAAATAGGTCAAATCACAAAAGGCAGAAGCGTACTCTACATAAATGTTTTCTCCCTCTTATAATAATTCTCTCTCTCCTCCAAAAAACTCTTAGTAAAAAATTAAAACTAATAAGGTCATAAAAACTTCCTGTAGCTTAAAAACTTTATATTTTATCATTGTAAACTTATTTCGAAAAATATAAGTTATATTTGAGGTACAGTAATTTCAACTTATATTGTTTTTGTACCGGATACTATGATTATTTTTAAATCCTTTATCCTTCCTTAAAAATAATTCCTTAAATAAACTTTAATTTCATTATTTCATCTTAGTATGACGTACACATTGATCATTCAAAATTCTAACATTCTGAGATACGGCAGGTTAAAGTTTTAAAACAGTAGGTATTACGGTCTACCAAAACCTTGTGTGCTTCTGTTATAAAATATTCTTCTTCTCCTCGTGCTTTATCACTTCTGTTAGGGTTTCTCTATCATGTACCGGTCGGAATATTCCTCCACACACCCCACTCCAATCCAGTGTCTTATACTAGACAGCCATGAGGTTCCACTTCTGTCAGGACCACCTCGTTTTTCAAGCTTTCTCATTAATGTGAGTTGGAAGATATCATATTTTCTCCCGAGCAGAATATGAACCAGATATATGCAAGTTTGCGGATATAGGAAGCTGTTGTTCGTAGCACTTGCTTTTCTCAGTACTTGAAAGTTGGAAATCCAGCTTCATTAAACTAAGCAGTCGTCTGTGTAACCACATCTCGAATGGTTTGACGACGTCCAGGTTTCTTAGCCATAAAACTTTTTTTGTTTTTGGGGAGTTTTGCCAATTTTGGGGAGTAATTGTATTAGGAAAATAAATGTATTGTGTAAAAATTTAAAAAATAAAAAAAGAAAGAAAAAAAAAAAGAAAAAAAACGGAACTGATCATATGACGTAGCATTTCAACATTAGATACCGTCACTCACAAACCAAGCTAATAAAAAATAATATTGTTCTCAATTTACTACGGCAACTTCAATTCTACATTTAACTTACACTCGGTTATTACACTATCAAGGTACTTAAATTTGTATAAATAATTTCATTGAATATCACTTTTTTTGTTTGTTGCATAAAAAATTACCACTTTTAATATTAAATAAGCAAAAATAACTCGATTTTGAATTTGTTATAGTTTTGACCGATGGAAATGGGTGATCGCTATTTTGGTCTTAATTTAATTCAATTAAAAATTTAAAACACTAGGTACTTATATAATTTTACTTTGCTGTGGATCAAAATAGTGTTTTGTTTATAAAAATATTTTTATAACAAATTTTCACAAAGTTTCACTATTTAACATATTACTAAAAATTATTATGTTCCAATGCTTATATATATATTATTTTGATATTTCAATAAAAAAAAATTCAAGTAAACAATGTTTGTATTTAAATTATTTTGTAATACTCATATAGGTAATAATTTAACTGTTATTTGTCAGTTATTTCAATCAAATTATTGTAAGTATTGAGAAAATAATATTTGTGTAAATAACTTTATTCAATATCTTTACAAATTCTTTCACAGTATTTAAAATAAGAACAAAATAAATTCATTCTTGATTTATAAAAAAAAATCTCGACAAGAGACGAGTCAATTAAGAAGTCGCCGTATTCCGATTGCTTTATTAATTTTGTCAGATTTCAGACTCCAGATTCTAATTACAAAAGGTAAAAATACAAGAGAAAGTAGGGAAGTTTACTGAAAATAGGTCAATAATTATACATCTACATACGTAAAGCGCAAAGCATAACTACAAAAGTGAAAAAAGATTTCATGAAGATAAGGAGAACGTCAAAATGTTTTAAAAGTTGAAGATTTTGCACACAAAAATACTTATATAATTACTAATACTGAAATTTATAGTTTACAGTGTTAATATTGCTCATCAATAAAAATCAATTTTAATTTGTGATGTGTAGAGTGCAAGTCTGCAAAAACTAGAATGCAGAATTATTGATACGGGAAAAATTGTGATATTAGCTTGAGAATAGAGAATAGAAAATGATGGTTCAAAAATCTCAAGTTGTTTTACCAAAAAGGTTTCAAACAGGGTACATATAAATAAATAAAAAAAAAAATCTCAGAATACGCCCCTGCGGTGGTTCGTATCACAAAACGGTGCTAAACAAATTGTCTAGATTATTATTATTATTACATATTTCCTTAAGTTATATAAAAATTTCAAAGTTTTGAATGAAGAAATTCATTTCCACCGCATGTTTTCAGGAAAATATATGGATAAATACATGTTAAACAACACTACTTATTTCATAAATTTAGTACATGTAATCCTGCGCTACATAATACACCTGAATAAAAAAAGAAATAAAGTACTCCCAGACGTCTGAAAATACGTAGGTACCGTTGAAAAGTTTTTTGCTTAACAAAACGTGTTTGAGATATGTCAAGTTGTGCTACTAGAAACATTTTGATCCATAAGCTGATGTCTTCTGTACTCTATCTCATATGTGTACAGCATCACAAAAGTTGTGCAAATCTATTTGATTTCTATGTGATCAGATTCAACGCTTATGTTTTGAAAGTACCTATAACCTGATCACATAGATCATTTATATGAGTATATCTGCTATCAAATAAAAAACCGTAATGTCTATTTCAAATTCGATAGTTTTTCAATAAATAGTTATAAAAATTGACATTACAATAGATAAACGAAAAGAAACTGAGATGAAATAAATTCCAAAACTGTCGGTAATATAATTCCAATCAATTGACTTATTAATTGGTTTAAACTTATTTAACGATGATTATATAGGTATCCAGTTGTCCAGCAGATTTAGATTCGTATGAAAAAGTATTCCTGATCGCATCCTGTGTTATAAGCAAATTCCTAAACGAAAACATGACTTAAACCAAAACTCTCCTTATTCGATAACGGTATTTCACCCGTTATTAGTGCATCATTTCCTAGTTCACGCTTAGAATATTCTTTCCAAATCATATTTATATAACAACAATATGGTTGTTTATTCTGCTTATAACATTTTTTTTAAATGATATTTTACTATTATAAGTATCTTATCGGCTTAAATATTTATAATCTGATAATCAGAATGTGTAGATATTTCAAAAAGTTTTTAAAGATTATATTGAGGAGCAAAATAATCAAATGAAAGCACCTGTAATATCTATTGTAATAGGTATACCTAAATGAAATCTTCATGACACTGGCGTACTTTCATACACTGAGAACAACTTACAATGGAGGGAAAATGAAATTGTTATGAATGCAATGAAGAAACTTTTATTGCATACAGAAAACAATGATTCGAGAACTGAATGCAGTTTCTCGTTTATGGTTATTTTAAATTATTATTTAATCTCGTTTTGTTTATAACGATTATTCTTTGCCACTGTTGTAA
This sequence comes from Athripsodes cinereus, assembly GCA_947579605.1. Taxonomy (NCBI): domain Eukaryota; kingdom Metazoa; phylum Arthropoda; class Insecta; order Trichoptera; family Leptoceridae; genus Athripsodes; species Athripsodes cinereus. The sequence goes on from OX388329.1 coordinate 16,947,485, forward strand.
AAATGCTTGGATATTTTCCCCTCACTCTAGACTCGTTTATCATAATTATTTGCTGTAAAAAAATCAAAACAGTTCCCAGGTATGTCCTTACTTTTATGGCTTTCTGTAATGTACTTGGAAGGAGGGAAAAAAATGAAATAGAAATAAAATTATTACATTGATTGTTCTTACTTAAATTATCTTCAATCTAACATTAATATAAAACTAAACAAATATTTTATTATTTATAATCGACTGAATGTTTTATCGAATGCTAATTTCTATGTATCATTTTTAATCTGATACAATTGGTGAGTCACATAGTTGAGTAGAAATGTTTTTATTCCGAGTTGAGAAACTTCAGTTTTAAGGTAATTTATAATTCAACGTATCTCTTGCTTTTATGGTTGATATTTTTATCCAAGGACCCGAGTAGTTTGAATTTGTCCCTGGTTAAATTTCATACCTATACGCGCAGACTTATGTAGTCATATGTTATCATACTAAATTTATTAAAGATTTCACTAATGGTGTTAGTTTTTTTCAACAATCACAGTTGAATATCATTTCAACTTGCAGTGTGGGTGTTACGTACGGTGGAATAATTGAGGAGCGCTGATGTAAATCGAAGGTTGGCAGAACAGTTCCACGTACAGTTCATTGAACTTTTACGCGACAAACCTCCGTCTAGTTAATTTTAATTATATTTCTTCCTTTTCAATGCACTTTCTATTTTATAAATAATTTTTTAAGACAATGGAGGTATGTTAAGTGTGAGTCTGGTTAGTTGGACTAACATTAAATGGGCGTTGTTTATTTACTTTATGCTCTTAGATACGCTTAATTAGGGAGTTGGCCTGACAGGATCAATGCGTTTTTATTCCTTCTTTTATGAATATTTTGCCTACTGCCTACGTGTGTATGTCTGAGAAATGAAAAAATAAATTAGCGACTAATTCAAGTCACATTTTTACTATGCATATTAATATAATGCAAATTTAGTTTTAATATTCTGTTTTACAAAAATTTCCATAAAGAATTTTTTTATTTCATTTTACTACAAAATGATGAATGATAATATTTTAAATACAGCATTATACTGATTAGTGTATGTATATATATATATATATATATTATAATTACCCAACAGACACCTCATCCGCACAATCAACAGACTGTGCAAACTCCCTTTTTGTATGAAACAGGAATATATATATATATATATATATTTATCACTTAAGTTAATTAGTCTAATTATGATGAATATTAAAATATATAAAATAATCAATTAAGCAAGCAGTTAATTTGATTATTAATATAATTATATGTAATACAACACGAATATCATTAATAATTATATCATAATATAGAACACATATTTCAAATGCAATTTATTAAATACTTTACCATGTGTATATGCGTAGCTATGTTTACTTTGTGCATATGAAATTAATGTATTTAAAAATATATTGTTATTAATTTTATTTCGGCAAAACCTCATTATTATGAATGAAATAAAATACAATCAAGTGTTTTAACTGGATTTACACTTGCTCATCAGAATTGTGAATATTAATCATAAAAAAGCTTTACATTATACTTTCGTAATAAACAAAGATAAAAAAATTATACCTTGATACTAATTTTTATACTTTTCGTTCATACGTTCATATTGATTTCATTTTTATATTTTCTATCGCCCATTCTCACTCAATTCTAAATGAAAACAAATTCCATCCTGGCTCTTCTTTGACCAATTGATGTTAACGTAAAGGTATCACCTGATTTCCGAAAACTTGTTTCACTGAATTTAAAATTAAGTCATTCATTTAAAATTAATAGGAACGTGAATAATATTTTGAGTTGATACTATTTTACTATAAATACTCTTTGATTATAATTTGAGATAAATTTATCAAAGTAATCATTAACATGTTAATCTTCACAATACGTCAAAAAATATGGAATTCACGAACGGAAAACAAGTAATGCTCATCCTAGAATAAATATCTTATTTTTTTTCGGAAACCCTCAGTGAAAGAATAAGTTTAAAAAATTATAATCATATTTGAATCATTTCAATTTAATACTAATAATTATAAGAAGAATGAGTCGACAAACTAATGTGAACCACCTGAAATACTTCACTTAGTGATATTAAAAGAAATTCTCATGTTGAAATTCACCCCATCGCGTGTCGTGTTGTTTCAATAAAGTAAACCCCTCGTAGCTTTATATTTGCGGGTATATTAGTCACAAGTGAATAGAATGAAACTGGTTTTATTATATACATACATTTTATATAATATGCAATATATAGACGACTTGGAAAGGTATAGATATTTCAATATTTCGTTAATAAAAATATTGTCATCACAAGTTCACGAAAGATACACACAAATGTTTGGTAGTTAAAATATTACTTTAATGCTACCTAGTTGAGTTGAAATGTGGATGAATATTTCATACCTTGAGCGTATATACCTCGTTTGAAATCTCCCAGGGGCAATAGAGTGTTGAATAATATCCTCTTCGCACTTTATTTATTTTAAAAATAAAGTCTTTCGTGACTCTTGTGCAAACAAGATCATAATACCTATTCATTTATATAGATACATATTGTTGTGTATAATGCCAATGTTTGCGGTGGTAGGAAAAGGGTCGCTGAATAAGTCAGTCACCAAAGAAACCTTTTTAATTACGCCCGTTCAAATAATAACATTATGCCCGACCCGTAAGAAGTACATACGTATTAATTTATCCAAAGATACCCACTACAAGTACTATTACGAACCTTTACATTCTAAATGAGATAACCTAATTTCAAGTCTTTACGAATGAGCTGAAACAACTTCAACACTGTTATTATTTTCAAAACCAACCGTTGAAATACCGAAATTATGTTTTAAAAAAACGTTTTATACAAAGAGTTTTTTTTTTCACTGAAAAGCGTGAAGTAATTCGACCGTCTCTTTAGTTTTCACGTATACTTTTATTCTTGTGGCGTTAAAATGAGGGTTCCGTTCTCAATGGTAAAAGCATAATTTTATTACGCGTTACGCTCTTCCTAAAAGAAGCGGCTTAGAAAAATAATAATATGACAAAAGTATGTGCAGGTATTATGATGTAGCGCTTTACTGCTTGCGTGGAAATAATCAGATTTATCGCTAACATCTCTGCAATAACGCATACATTAACTAAGTTCTTTTTCTTCTTTATGCCTCATACAATATTTGTTATTTTTTTCCAGTAGAAGCTGGTTCAAGCGATCTAAGTTTTCAGAATACATCCAAATAAATAAAATGCGTACCACTTCTTTAACAACTTCAACATTATATACCAACATTATATACCTATTGTAATATTCATCCTAGTATATTAGCTTTTCCCGTGGCGTGGATAAAAAATATGGATATTTTACAAATACGTGTTCTCTTTCCAAATATGTATTCCAAAGATATGGTTTTCTTTAGTTTTCTAATTTGTTTTGCCGGAGATGCTGAGATGATAAAGACAAACCGATGATAACCCAACAATCCTAACAGTAGGTAATAAAAATATCGGACATAATAAACGAACACACACACATACGTACTAGCGTAGGTATGGAGTGTGCTTAGAATAATATTGTATTTTTACAGTAAACATAAACAATACTCATATGTTTATATGTATGTGTTTTGTTATACCTATAACCATTTGTTTTGCGTTGATAACAGAGGCATGATTTTTATGTCCCTAGATATTAGTTCCTATAAGTATCCACCCTTCCAAAAGTATGTACTTAACTTTAATAAGATATCAATGCTTCCAATGATTTTATGACAATCATAAAAATATTTAATATAAAAATATATTGAATACCTAGTAGATGAGTACAACTAACTATACCAATAAAATTCAGATGCGGAACGTGGGAAATATCTACCAGCAACGTACAGTATGAAAAATGCAATTATTCAAAATGGCTTAAAACTATATGTACCTATTTGGAATCATGCTGATTCTTAATATTGATATTCATATTATTTTTATCAAATGTTAAATTTTACACAAACGATGGTTTTTGGTAGAAGTTTTGTAGTAAATTGTTTAGTACTCTTATTAGTGTAATAATTTGTATCAAACCAGTTTATTGTTAAAATGCTCCCAGAACATTTCTTTTTTTAAATTTGATAGGTACTGTAAATATTGATTTGTGATAATAATATTAAATTTGTATCTTTGTGAGAAATATAAAGAAGGTACTTTTTTACTTTTATTTATTGAAACCTATCAAAGAGAAATGTGATCTTTCGCAATGAAAAAATGAAAAAATTACTTTCGCAATAAACGTTATTTCCAAATATTTCGCTTGTCAAATTCAAGTATCTAAATTTCTTAATAAAATAAAGAGTCATAAGAATATGTTTATCATTATAGTTGCTGAATGAAGAAAATGTATGAAACTTCTTTATTTTATAATATTTCTCACAATTGTCTTACAAAAACTGCCCCATTAGATAAATAATGATGAAGATGAATGATTTTTTCGGCGCCATTTAATGGATTATGGATCTCAAGGGCGCTGATCTTTATAATTGTATTTCGCCTATTATTTTTCACGAATATTGGGGTTAGTTAAAAAACAACGTTACTTTGAGATAAATTTGGCCTCTGTTTATATTTTAATCAGAAAGTATTTTTGTACGAAGGCATAAATTAAAAGATGTCTATAAAAATTATGTAGCAGGTAATAAATAAATAATCAAAAAAAATTCGATATTTCTTCAATTGGATATCCTATAAATAGAGCAGCGATTTATTCATTTCATTATATTAGTGTTAATGTCATCATTGGATTGTCAGATTGCCATACGTGATTAGGTATATATTGAGAACAAACAAAATGTTTCACGGCTATGAACTATTATTTTCTATAAACACATGTTTTTGTATTCTGTTCACTGCATCACTATTATGTGTGTGTACACATATATATATTAAATTTTAGTTTTTATAAGATTTTTAAAATTTATATTTTTGGGTTAGAAGAGATTGTGTCTTTGTTATAAACTCGCCCTCTGCATATTGATTGTGTTTAATTTGGATGCATTTCTCAATAAAACTGTTTGTATTCTGATCAATGTACAATAAATAATGAATAAATAAATGTAGGTACTCACTGTGTGCATGAAATTCCATTTTGTATGTATTTTCAATCATAATTATTATAACTTTGATTTTCATTTGAAAGGGATATCTATAATAATTATTTCGTAAAAAAATAAACACTTTGATGGAATTTCAGTTAAGTGGAATTTTCATATAGTTTTATAATGGCTGTTCTATTTTCCTAATAATATTTCTACTTTCAAATATTTCATGTTTTCATAATTCAATTGAAAAATTTAACGATCGTTTTTTAGACGCAAGTTTGAAAAGTACAAAGAAAATATATGTAATATATTTTCGGGCGAATAGGTATTTGAAAACATAATTCAAGAAACATATTATTATGCGCAAGGATCACATTATTCAACCGCGTCGAATTATTTTTTAGGGTCGGACATGTTCTGACATACGATTCCAAAACGAATTTGACAGATGTATAAAAAAACAACTTTCGATCCTTTTAACTCATGGTAAATATAAATGGTGTTTGTTATATTCAATAGTTGTTTTAAAAATAAAAAAAGGAGAATGATTTACAGATTTGGATTTAAAACATTTTGACAAATAGTCGGAAAATATCTTAAGTCTCAGTAAATATTTATACATTTGGTCAATATAAATTGGCTAAAAGAAGTATTTTTATTGTTCCATGAGATTACGAGAGATCTAAAAACAATTTTAACAGTGATTTTATAATAATTAAGATATCGTACAAAGAAGTACGTCGATCCAAATCTAGTAATAAAATCATAACTCTATTCTATGAAATGTAAACATGCTGAACAATAAACACATTCATGTAGGTACATTATTATCTCAGTCATACTATTTCCTTTGAACATTCTTTCCTTTATGGCTGATAATACCGTTATGCGAAAGTGACATTTCTATAAATCGAGTATAAAGGGACGAGTAGTAATACCTCTCTACTCTGATTCCAACCCACAATTCAACATAGATCCAATTATCCTCATTATTTATACGTTGTCTTACTAAAAATATTGAATACTTTTACTGGGTGAAAACTTACAAAGAGGATTTGAAATAACTTGAAAATTAGAATGAAATAGAAAACAACATTTTTTTATGAGTGTTTGTACATATGAAACCTGCATGAAAAGCTAACGTAGAATCAAAAACTATTCTATTTTTAATTGTTGTGTACCTGATATTTGGTTCAAAAATATTCCCATAAATGATTTTGTCACCATAGCAGACGAAAGCGCTTCATGGAATGTGTTATTAGCAAAACGCTCGGTTAGTATACAAGAACAATATTCATTTTTTTATGGAAAACGAAAATAATTTAATAAAATACAACTGCGTGTGTGACATGTAAATTTGTTACTGTGTGTGACGGTAAGTAAATACAAATCAAGCTTTCAAAAACCCGGACAATAAAAATTACTGTTTGAGTAATTAAATGTAGGTATCTATTTTTATACATTTATGAAATTTTCAGATATACAAAATCTATAATCAATGTACATGCGTCAATTTGTGTATAGCCACTATTCTAAACAAATATTGTATCCATATTCCGGAGAAGCAAAGTTTATGTTTCATAAAAAAAGTTTCATAAAACATTTAATCCACACCACAAACTTCCGAGCGAGGTTTTAGAGATAGCGGAGATTTCGCTCTCTTCATTTATTATCTACAATATGTTGTAACAAATTTGACGAACAAATCCCTTACAACAGCGTAATAAATAAAATTTGTTTCAACATTGAAATATTTCACCCTATTCAACGTTGTTATGGAATCATTATACTTTTGTTGATTAGCGTCAAGCATTTTGTGCACTTTGCTGGAAATGTGCTAAATCATCACTTTCAATGCGATGCGACTAAGTGTCGCCTAGAAGAGGACATTTATGTTATAATTGACAGCAGAAATCGAGAAAGTTACACTATATTACTTTTTATATTAAAGAGATTTTGTTATATCAGATATGATATCTTATAAATCTTTCAATTTTCTTCTACAACATTCTATGGTAATCTGAAACAGTCATTTCATCTTCTTTTATTTCAGAAGTTTTTAATGTTCCATAAAATATATTCTTGAACATCTTAGGTATCAAATACTTTTCTTTTTTTAATTTATTCATTATGATTCAATGAGAACACATCGCCAAATTATTTTTTTTGTAGATAGATATATAATACTATACGTAACTATACGATAGTATTTTGTTTATCTATTTGTGTGTAAGAATTTAAGCAAAATTTTTCAAAAAGATATCCATCTTTAAACTGAAGACAGAAACAATTCAAATAAAATAAAAACCACTTATGTATCTATATAAAACGTTACAATTAAGAAATATACAAATCTTTTTCTGATTATCTATCCGATATGAAATAATAGTAAATATCGCAGCATTTGCAGGACAAATACCTCTAGAGCAACGTAGCTTTTTTTTAATATATCAATAAACCGTATTTAAAATTATATGTAAAAATAGAAAAATGTACCAAAGCCTTTTTTTTCCGCTAAAAGAATCCTGTGTAGGTATAATGCAAATATATTATTTAAGTGGATAAGTAAGAGTGTTTTAGATACAAATTAATTTTAAGATGTGTTGTCTATATTGTAAAAAAGTGTTAGTTTATTACGTGGCCGTATCATCAAAGTTATTTTATATATTCTCTATATGCATGGGTAGTTATATACGTTTCTTATCTGAATGTAAGCAAATATAAAATATCGACATCACGGCCAGACAATGACCGACATAAGCGTTGGAATAAAAGTTTGGCAAACTATAGTAGTTTTTCCAGTAAACACTCTGAGTAGGGAGTAGTTTACTAACATATACTTGTTAACTTATGTAAGTGTTTTGTATATTTTTTCTTATAAACCAGCGTGCAATACTTTTTTGTTAGAGAATTAGGGTAAGTAAAGTTTGTTCTTTGACTCCTACTATAATCCGCCCATTGTAAAAGTTGCTCTTTTGAAAAGAACTCCTTATAAGACCGTCTCCTTCACCACCCTTCTTAGAATATAAATCGTTACAATATCTATCATGTGGCCTCAACCACATTTGTGTATTTACGTACTTAATGTTGAATATTTCAGACACCCAATTATTTTACTCGACTCTTAAGAGAAAAATACTAAGTTATTTGGTTTATTATCTATTAACAAAAAAACATGAACAATTCAAAATGAATATATTATTTTACACAAAACTTCATATTAAAAGGGTCAGAATAAAGGATATTACTAAACAAGTGGAAATGTAGAAATATTCTCGAGTTATAAAAGCCTTTTGTTGATTTTTTTAATATCATAAGACAACAGATTATATTTGAGAAACTTTATATTCCCACCTACAATAAGTTGTTGTATAAGTTTATGGTGTACAGAAAAGTTATTATAAGAGTAATTATGCTTCAACTACTTCACCATCACGGCATATCTCGCAAGTAGCAGCTGCATGTAATAAACATATGAGTCGCCATGCCGTAAATGCAAATATGCAAGTCAACATATTCAGTATGGGCGGCACGCCTCATCACTTTTTTATAATGTTAATAATCATTTAACAGAACACATATTATACTCGTATAATATTATAACAGACATTGCTGTTTTGAACACCGACAATCTACTGAAATAGGTTAATTCGACCTCCTAATAGGTTGATTCTCGAGTCGACCCGTTACTAGTAGTTTTTGTTTCAATTTCCTAATAATTTTTATTTCGTGTAGGTATTTAAACGAAATTTTCTAGATTTTTTTTATTTTAATTGTTTGCTATGGTATATATATGTATATATTAAATAACAGTCCTCTTTATTTGTATATTTTAATTTACCTACCAAAATCATTATATATTGCTCTACAGAAGGCTGCAATTCTGAATACTTGTAGAACTGCACGCGAATTTTTAGAAATAAGTGGAACAGATGCAACATAACGAATAAAATATACACAAATGGGCGACACTTGATAAATGTGCTCGTGTCACCTGGGATTGCCTGGAGAAAATCCTGACTTTATACAACTGTACGTTACAATATTAGTAAATAATTTCTGTAAATATTTTTTTGGTAAATAAAATTATTATTATTATTATATCAATAATCAGAGTAATATGGCTATATAGCGCCGTATCGTGATAATATCACTTCAAGGGCGCTTTACAATATGTATATAGGATCAAAATCCACATCCATTTACAAAATAACAAAATACCAATCAAGATATTGTTCTTAAAAAGAGTTCTTTTCATACTTTATTGATGCTGCCCATCTAGGTAGATCCTGTACTAGGGCAAACATCTCACAAACATATCAACCATATACAAATATACACAATAACAAAAAGCATTCATCTCCTACATATACACAATCGCATTCATAACAAGAAAATACTGCACTGTAAACTGTCCATACATGAAATAATACACAAACAAACCATTTCTCCATTGAAAATAAGAAAAATATAAAAAAAACAACATATCCCACAGCCATACACATCACAAATCCCTCACCACATATTAACACACGTACATCACCCCACACAAAACAACTAATTAAATAAAACACCAAAATAATAATAAGTGAATATTTTCAACCGACGGTACTTGGTGGAAACTCATGTTGAATTAATTAAAAATAAAGCACTTATTTATAGTACATATATCGTATATCCACTGTGACATTTTATAAGACGCGAGCCGGCTTTCAACAGCTTCCGCTCTCATCGTCGGGCTAGCAAAAAGTAACTTTTCGATGATGAGATCAGAAACTCTTGAAAGCCGGCTCGCGTCTAATAAAAAGTCAGAGTGGATATACTATAAACAAGTGCTTTATTTATAATTAATAATAGTTTATGTTCAACAGAAATTCAGCCTTTGTCAAAACATGTGTAAAATTATTATTGTGTAGATACATTTCAAAAATATAATGTGAAATTTTGTTTAATCCACGTGTTAACTTCCATATTGAAACAAGTCGAACTTGTAAAGATTATTTAATTAAATTATCAGTTCTGAACTTCAAGATGTTAATATAAAAGTTGGAAACATCATCTCAAGAGAAATCTCAATGAAAGCCGAGCCGACATATGTAGTATGCGGCACAATCCGCAGTATCAATATACCACCTATCTACTTGTACATTCTTGTGTTAACTCACACATTCAATCTAATTATCTGAACATTTCCAACTAAAGTTAAATGGATTCTTGCTAAATAATCAAAGCCTACACTGAGAAAATACTAACAAAATTGCACAACGAATCATTGGTACGTACTATCAGATTAGGAATTTACCAACGATTTGTTTGCGAAAAATTAATATTTTAGATTCGTACTAATGAATCGTTTGTACTATCTCTAGTCCTAATCTGATAGTACGAACCAATGATTCGTTGTGACATTTCGTTAGTATTTTTCTCAGTGTACCTACTCGGTATGTTAATGGAAGTAGGTATAGTTAATATTACGGCTTTTAATATACAATTTCAAAGAGACCAGTATTGTTTTCATACCGCAATAAAATGTGTTGTGAGTAAATTAAACCAATATTTTTCTGGATTTTGCATGGGTCTGAAAACTGTATAGTCTACCCATTTCCTAAATTTTCTTACAAAACAGTTTACCTATATATGAAAGCATTATTAATTGAAATTCTAACTCATAAATATAAATAGAACAGTGAGATCGTCTCTTAACAAATCCATACCATCGAATTTTATAACACTTTACACCTTTCATTGACACACTTTGCTTAGAGATTACCAATTTAACAACTGATTTACAAAACTATTTCGAACACTTCCATACCTACAAAATATTACGTCGTTATTATAAACAGTATACAATTTGAATGGTTTCTAAAAGTGTAGAAACTTTTGTGTAGGCAGGTATATATAGATATATAATATGAATACCTTCAGCGTATGTAAAGTTTGTGACAAATTTATCTCCAAATCGTAATTTTCAACAAGTAACTTCATATTGTTACATCCGGCAAAGTTAGACAATGTTTTTCAAATAATGGAAATCATTTTCAATACTTAAGCAGATATAATTCATTTTAACAAACTTTGTCACTCAAAACTAGATTTCTTTCAAAAAGACAGTGTCCAAAATAATATTATTTTATGTAAAACAAATAACATTATTTTTATTCACTTTATTTCTTATTGTACATTTATATTAACATTAATTATTACAAATTGTCATATAATTAATAATAAGTATATTTTCTCAAAATGCAGTCATACATGTTATGGAGATATTGAAAAGGTTGTCAATATTTTTAAGTCTGTATATTTAAAAAAAGAAAACTTATTCGAGCATTTTCGTAAAAAAGCTTGACATTTTCAAGAAGATTGAATAAAAATTAAAGTCTAAATAAAAACAAACGCTAATGTGATGTAGACAAAGAAGTAGTAAGTAAATATAGGATTTAGGATAGTAAGTGCAAAGATGTTCACAAAATAGTGAGATGTAACCGAGATAAAATATTATATCAAATCGAAATACTTTTGCCCATTATATAATACGTATTGTTCATATTTCAATAAGTTTTCTGTGGTGTATAATAATTGTGTTTTCAAATATTCAATACAAAATTGCTCCGGTTGATGGAACAAAATCTTAAACGTGACTCTATTTGCTTTTTGTTATGATACTCATTATAAAGCTTTTCTCTTGCAGAAATGTTTTATTTTACTGGGCATTTTGTGCATAAAATTTTATTTTGTTATAAAAATAAGTATTTAGTTTATAGTTTTTGTCTACAACCGTGCGTTCAAATTTATACATAAACATGTAGGTATTATTCACTGACAATCTGGATTAAGCTTAATTTTTCATAATATGAAATTATAGTATATTATAGTTAGTATATTATACTTATTTTTCAAGTTGAAAATATTTATTGATACCATTTCGAGTTGAAACAATCAATAATACCTTGAGGGACACGATCTTCTTTCTGATAAATACATCACTGTACACCATAAAGGCTGACTTAACTTAAAATAAAATCCTGCAACATTTTTCTGCAACAGATAATTTTTCCATTAATATCACTGATAATCTGTTTCTAACAACTACAATCATAAAGTTGAGTGAATAGATTATATTGAGAAAAATCAAGTAAGGTATATGCTTTCACGTTTATAAAACCCTTTACGAAAAACTAGCTGACTTTGATAATCAATTTCACACGATCAATCCGCGTGACTTTTATATTCGCTTTATGTAAGATATATCAATAAATTTTCCTTAGGAAATCTTTTGTAGCTTATTGTTTCCAAAAGTCCAACCAATATAAGAAAGGAGAGTTGTGTAATATACGTAGTGCATGAAAGGAAATTGAAACGATGTAGATGGTTTTCGCGAACAAGATTTTCTTTCGGGTACACATAAATTCTATTTCTTATGAGCGCCTTACAAAATAGAATTACATGAGAACATTTTTATATAACGCAATATGTTCGGATTCAAATCGTACATTGCTGTTCGCTGCGTAATAGCAATATGAACATATATATTATATATAGTTAGGTGAAGGGACATTGACGATTTCCTTCCCCTTGGGACTTGACAAACATTGCTTTGACTCTAAAATACACAATCTCTTCTACTCAGAGCTGTATATCATTGGACGCTACAATACAAAGGTGTCTCATGTATGTTCGAGGAATAACAAAAATGAAGCCGAAGTATTTTCTTGATCGGTGATGATGTTGGATGATTAATTTCTTTGGCACCGTTTTACGATCTTTCTATCGTCACAAAAGTGCTAGTGAAAAGGGCGATTTTCATTTTGCTTGACTTTTTGAATAAAGGAAGGTAATTTTAACTCAGTCTTCTTAAAAAATAAACAATTAAGCGCCCTGTAAAATGTAGGTATGCATAAAACATCACGTTTTCAGATCTTTTATAATTATCTTCCGTTCAATTGATGAGGTATACCAGCCATTCTGAACATCTTAATTTTAATTGGTGCAGACGTTCAACTTCTTAGTCGAGGGTTCTTGGTGTTGCCACCTATCCTGAATGTCTTAATTTTAGTTTGCGCGGAGAGGACAGCTAGCATATTTATTACTGATCTGCTTGCTACCTACATGTGGGATATACCGTGATGGTATAATATAGGCCATTATGTGTAAAAATTATTACAAGAACCAATTTATGAATCATAACATCTCCCGAACAGTAGTGTCAGTCTACACTTTTTATTATAAAATATCGTAATAATTACACTTGATTTTTGTATACACTTTTTATTTCAGGTCGCTATTATATAGCCGACTTTCGAAAGTTTCCGCACTTTGTCAACAATGCACGACTCTTTCAAATATATCAGACATATGACTTAACCTTAAACTTGTCTGTCGATGATACTCGTACCGTAAAATATCGGAAACCAGCATACAAAGATAATTAAGTCAAATGGAACTGTGATATCTTGTTACTATCTTGTCAATATTCATCGAAGTGAAATCTGCTCCTTCCCCTCTTACAAGTAAGGCGACTAAATATAACGTGGCTCTGAAATTATAATACTTTATTTTTGAGATAAACTAATTATATTTATGAGAAACTTGAGAAGATTGGATATTACACTTCTTTTCATACGATGTTTATTATTTAATAACTTTACCTTAATAATATTATATTCCTGCATGTGTTTGTTTTATTAGATACAAACACTTATATTATTGCATCAGTTGTTTATGCAAACATTATCATATTTATCTAAGCTAAATGCGCTGCAGTGATAAAATTCCTAACCGTGGGATTCTCATAACAATCATTATGTATACATTCAATACACTGCTTGAATCTGTTTATTTATTCAACGAATTCCTAGAATAACCATAAAAGTATACTTTGAAATGTCTTGAACTATGTGATTCAACCATTTTCTTAACATTATATTGCATGAGAACGAAAGACATTCAAACATTATCCATAACCTTTGTTTTGGAAACCTACATACACAAGAAAACAAAATGTATTAATTTTCTTGGTAAAAAAAATTAATAATGAAATTCGATTACAGAAAATGAGTAAGTATAATAGTTAACAGGTATAAAGCTACATATTATGTAAAAGAGAATCTATCGTCATCCTTCAGTACAAATATACATACATAATTTTGCATTTACATGATATGAGTCATAGCCACCATTGTCTTATATTATATGTTATGATGTAGATTCTTAGATATTATAATATATAAGGTAGGTAGGTATATAACTATAAGTTTTTGATCGTTAAATTTAGTTACTCAAGTCAACAAGATGTCACATCTCATTTTCGTTAAAGTGAAGCTTTATTTAGAATTTATATTTTTAAATTTGTCATTGGAATTGTTGCTATTCAATCATTAATAAAGATTTATATTATCAATCTCGCTGTTTCATTCTACCGAATCAAATCAAACGGAGGCATGTTATCATGAGGAACAACAGTAGATACATATGACATATCTATCTACGTACATTAAATCAAAGCTTTTACAAACAATCCTTCCACGCTCCATACCATAATGTTCAATCATAATATAATATAAATCTTTTGCTATTTGTGCATCTGAAATTCAATTTTTTTCCTGTAAATATACGAAATATGCAATGTATTGAGTTTATGCGATTATCACATTATTCACATTATCCACTGCATAACTCTGCATTGGTCGATGATTTGATTCATCGTATCATCGCATAACAGTGTTTTCTGGTTCATTTGTTTCAATCCTATTATTTCATAATATTTTGTACAACTATAACAATACACATAATAAAAATATTAACATTTGTTCGCATAATGTTAGGTATTTTAATAAAGTATGCATTTATGTTGCCCAGAAAATATTATAGATAATACTTCAGATGTATTTCACATATTCCTGCTTCTGGCATATTTATTTTTACTTACTTATACGGACCGATTTTTTTTTTGCAAATAACCGTTAGCGTTTATGGCGACATCAATAAACGTCTACAGAGAGCTGAGTCAAGCCTGTCATACTCCAACCCTTCCTTAATATTCCCCATTCAATAAACACTCCACGACTTCTTTAATTCCGGGATGGAATCTTTAAACATCTACTACATAACATGAAACTTTACTGAGAATTTGACAATACTCCCACAATTTTGAACTCAGGTTTTCACACTCAGGGTTGTTTTTATTATTATGATTGTACTTTAACTTTGTATATTTGATATTGAGTATATTACTATTATGATTCTTTTCTCATTGTACACGTCGAACATTTTTTTTAAGTCAAAATTCATCTTCAATTAAAAAATAATTAATATACTTAAGAAAAATATGTATCCGATAAGATCAATATATGAGTGTAGAAAATATTAGACTGAATCTGTGGCAAAAAATCCCATGTCGGTACTTCATAAATTCTTTGATCTTTACAAATACTTTTGCAACGCTTTTTTAGTTGTTTGTTTTTTTACTGCATTTTATTTTTTTTTTTTTTTACTGCAAATTTTTTTTTTTTTTTTTAGCAAATTAGCAATTTAGCAAATTAGCAAACATTTTACTGCAAAACTGCAAATTGTTTTAAGTATTGTATTATCGTTGTTTTTAAATTTAAATTTACTTTGACTTTTTTGGAGCATTTTAACGTTTACTTTTTTTTCCTCAAGATTGAAACATTTCTGGTAAGAGTGGAATCTTCGCTGGTCTACATGTCAAATATATTAATTGTCAACATATTGTATAACGACTGTTTGATTCTAAATATTGTGAAAATAAAAAATAAAATAAAAAAACGCACTCTACTTTTCTCTCTCTCGGGGTATAAAAATAAAATGATATTTTATAAGCACGGAACTAAAACTATCAACAGTGAAAGTTTGTAAAAAACATTATTTCATTGAAATTTATATTATTATATTATCATATTATCATAAAGGGGTCGATGAGCCTAGAAGGAAAAAATATTTCTATCTACAAATTCTTTATTTTCTCTCATAGTTGACTTACAAATGTTGATGTTAAACGTAGTTTTAGCATTTAACTGGATTCTTACACCTGCGTGAGTTTATAGATTCGATTTTCGATTCGATAGAAGATATTAGTCCCGTGGAGCACCCGGTAAAGAATTGGTCTCCCACTCTTCTGCGTAAGTTTTCGAGTATCCTGTAAAAGGCAGGTGTTCGAAAAAATTAAGACATTTTACTTCTTAAATTCAGCGATGAGGCTTGCCACCCATCCTGAATGTCTTGATTTTATATTGGCACGAAGAGGACAGTTTGCATGTTTCTTACATGCAGCTGATCTGCTGGCTACCCCACTTGTGGGATATGCCGTGATGGTATAGTAGTAGTAGTAGTAGTAGAAGATATTATCGATTCTATTTAAGAGACATCTCATCCTACTATACTATCTATACTATACCCTCACACCGTGTCCCAGGTGGGGTAGGCAGAGAGAACGGAACGCCATGTCAATCTATCCTTACCGGTTATTTATTTTTAACGGTTAATTTATTTATTTAAGTACATTAGACAAACTATAACAATAAGTAATTCATTACCTTAATATATCTAATAAGTAACATTTTTTTTTCTCACTCTCCAAACAGTAAAAAGTTACATTACCTTACATACTTCTTTCGCTTCATCTACATTCATCCAGTTTCTCATGCATGTACGCCGATTCCTCTTACTTTACACGCGACCGTCCTTGAGAATTTGATCCACATGGTTAAGCCACGTAGTTCTTGGACGTCCGCGCTATCTCACACCCTCTCTTTCAGATAAATACACCCTCTTTGTCAATCTTACACAAACCATCTCAATTTATTTACACGCATTCTATCAACAACACTCCTCTTGCATCCACTAATTCTTCTAATATCCTCATTTCTTACTCTATCGCGCAATGTTTTACCTACCATTCTTCTCAGTGATCGCATCTCCACTGCACTTCATCCACACAACCAAAATATTGTTTTAACTCCCTTTTATTAGGAAACAGGAAAGTTGTTTCAATGTTTACGAATCGACTTAGGATGTAGTAATAATAATAATAATGTTTTACAATTTTTACGGTTTGAAAATCTTTATTTTCGTTGTTATCCAAAGACCTTGCAATCATAATAACAAGTTGTCAAACATATCTCACACTACTTTAATGGCATCCTAAAAATATTTGTCACCGTTTTCTTCTCACTTATCATACCTACTAGGTGTATTCACTTTCTTTGCCCGAGCAATAAGTACGCTGAACCGCTGTGCCACGCTCCGTGCCGTTCTCGTATATAAACTTCCAAATACGTTTCACGAACAATCTTATTTATTGAAATACACATCAAACATCACAAATGTTCCAATAGTGTTATTTTTGTAAGTGGCAACCCACGTACTAAAACTACCTTGTTAGAAATACCTGTCATATAATCATATATATATTCCAAACCTTACCTCTAGTAGTATGTATAGCGACTTCGCATTGCTCGTGTTTGGGCATAAGTAGATGAAGACACTTAAATGTTTTGCATCTATTGGTTTTTTGTTAGTATCTTTTGATGACTTTTAACTTAAATCAAATGTAAATACTTACATATGTATCCTACATGATAAAAATTCTTGTATATTTTTAACGAGTATTATCAGAATGAACGCGTTATAAATAATCAATTTTTTTATATCAATTAGTATTTATATCAATTTGTATGGAGCATTCTCCTATATGGCTTCGAGACGTGGATCATCAGCAAGAGTGAAAGCGGATGGCTGGCGGCCTTTGAAATGTGGTGTTACAGACGCATGCTGAAGATCCATTTGTCGGAACACGTCGAAAACGAAGAAGTGTTGACCAGGGTAAGCGAAAAAAGGCAACTCCTGAAGAGAATCAGCCAACAACGAGCTTACTGGATTGGCCACAACATCAAGCATCCAGGACTGCTCATCGCCATCGCGGAAAGTAGGACCGAAGAAACAAAAAGCAGAGGCCGACCAAGAGACGCGTATATGGACCAACTGAAGAGGGACATGAACTGTGGCTCATACGTAGAGCTGAAGAGACTGGCTGAGAATAGGAAGGAATAGAGAAGAAAATCCAAACCCGATGCAGATCAATCCAATGGATTGTAACTCATTATAATATATAGTATCAATACCGTCTTTGAATAAAATATTGTATAAATGTAAATGGGATATACTTCAGTAAGAGAACAAAAAGTAATTTTAAAAGGAAAAGCTTGATTGGCATTTCACTAAGATATGTTTGAAAGGGATAAATAAATATTTGATATGATGAATATTAGAATACTATAAATAAATCAAGAATACTATTATCGGAATTTGGATTTAAAACAAAATCTTTATCAAAACTTGTAAAAAATAAAAGAGTACATTTTATGTAGAGAGTAAAGTAAGAAAGAAAAAGAAACTGAAGAATAATGACCTCATCTAACAGCCGATAGTTTTTCATTGAAAACATAAAGGAATAAAAATATCGTGTCAATATTTCAAATATCAAATAAAAACGGATTTTAAGCAAAATACTTCCTTAGGTTGTTGTCAAAAGTAAGGCTATGGATATAAGAGAAAGAGAGAAGAGGATAGAAATAAATGTCCGACACCGATTCTCGCCTGTCCATCCATCAAATTTAGCAAACATTTGGTTATTACCCGCAGTGCGGCTCCATCCATTCACAAGGATGTTTTCTAAAAAGATCCACTGTAAAAAATTTCAGTAGATAAAATGTTTACCTCAGAAATATAACTGTATAAAAATGTAATTGATTTTCTTTTCCATCGTTTCATGTCTCTTTCGTGATACGTAGCAAAACGAGTGTTTCTAACTTCAATATACATATATTCTGTACATAAACCATAACAAACTTATAATATGATGATACAAACACCCTTTAACACTATCAATTCAATTTCTCATTAGTTAAATATCTCTTTTCTTATCTTACTCACTTTTAATTAATTACATATTGAAATCAATCATTGCTCTCCCGCTTTTCTCCATAAGATTTCATGTGTCCTGTAAAAGGAAGGTGTTAGAGAAAAAAAAAGTTATTAGGTACATCTTAAATTCAACGATTAGGTTTTCCACCCATCCTGAATCTGTTGCAGCTTGGATGAGGACAGTTTGCATATTTTTTATATGCAGCTAGTCTGCTGGCTACCCCCACTTGCGAGATATGCCATGTTGGTGTAGTAGAAGTAGTAAAAATCAATAACGTCTTGTTGTTAGTGTAAAAAATAATCGAAAGACTTATAAATTTATTGTTTAGGAATATTCAACAAAAATGTTCATTCATCCTAAAGTAAGTAAAATAAGTATATTTAAAATTCTTAGTATTTAATTTAATTCGCAGCCTTCCATTTCTACCAAATATAAATTTAAAAACAATGTCATAATATAAGACTAGGTCTCTATAAATTATAAATGCTCGGTTCTTCTTGTTTTCCCAAATAAACATCGATCAATAGAAAAGGATATTGGCTAAATAATTTATGTTTTTATTTGTTCTGCAAAAGTGTCATATTCAATCAATACCAAATTGTCCCAGCTGTAGAAGAAATGTTTATACCTACATATTTCTTTGTAAAAGGCCGCTCTGTGAAAATGCATCTCTCGCGGAATATCAATAAGCTGCGCCTACACACTAAACTCGATTCTATCAAATACGGGTGGAGTTGTAAAAAACCGATTGGGTTTTTTCCTTATCGCAAATAGGTACCGATCTGTCTGAAGCTAATTTGGGATTACAGGAAAAATTGAGATATTATGAATATTGCGGCATGTACGTTTAGTGAAAGGATATGAAATTTTCATGATTTTTATGACGTAGGTAATATAAAATAATATACTCGTTATATTATCTACTCTTCTTTAACCATATCCCTTTCATGTTTATGTTATATTTATGTTGGTTTATATTTATTTTGCTGAAATTGATAATAAAAAAGAATAATTTATTTTATATATTAAAAACATCGTTTTGGAAACTACCGAAGGTGATTATTATTTTTTCTGCTAAATATATACAATATATATCTTTTTAAATTAAATTAATTGTATTTATTGTGCTGTAATTTTATTCTATAATTTGACATGACAGTGTGTTTTATTTTTATTTTAAAATTCGATGTGATGCAGTGTATTGTAACTTTATTTTATGGTTGGATATGATACAGTTTGTTTGTTTTTTTTTTTAAGATTTGTGTTTAATAACACAATGTGTTTAATTTTTATTTTATAATTTGAAGTGATGCAGTATATTTTATTTTTGTTTTGTGTTTTAATTTGATACGATGGTGGTGTTGTGCAATTATTGTTTGTAACTATGTATTAGAGGCGTAAGCCGTATGTATTATTATAAATAAATAAATTTATTGTGTCGGTGCACACGCAGTAGAATTCCATAATTGGGTTCTATATAAATTCGCTCAGGTTATAGACTTGTGGAAGATCAAGGGGGAGATCTTTGTCCAACAATTTATACAAAAAGGCTGATGACTACTATAGATATTTAGAGTTTATTTTCATAGAATAACACAAATTTATTTCAGTTCCGGAAATTCAAAACTTCGCTTCCTCATATACCGTATATCATAAAATCCATTTATTTATTTATTTATTTTATTCTTCACTGTACATTGTTTACAATACAAATTTACATAGAAAATATCATTTATACAACTCAATGTACAGAGGGCGAGTTTATCGCTAAAATGCGATGTCTTCCAACTAACCCGGGAATATCTAATATTCGTACATTAATTTTTTTTTCAAAACATTTAATGATTTTAATGCTACTTAACTAAGTGTAATTGCATAAAATAGCTAAATTAGAAAGATTTGCCAAACTATAATAATATAATACTCTTATATTATATTGTAACCACTCGTATATGTAAATATGATTGTTTTGTATTAGGTATTAAGTGTTAAGGCCAGAGATAACCAAATTGTTCTTAGTATACTTAAAACAACCCTTAGAAAGCGTTGAGTGACATTAGCCTCATCTCTTACCAGCGTATTATGGTTGTGAGTAATAGGATCGTGTGAATTGAGGGTATACAATGAGTGTTTGTTTAATCACTTAATAGTCCTTAAACCCACAAGCGGTTGAAAGCCATCAGCCTACATTTGGGTGCAATCGACTGTACTAAGCTACGTGATACATCAACTCAAAACGACCGCTCTTTTTAGGATTTCAACAATCTTATTAACAATTACATCAAACATTGATGGCACACTTAACTGTACGCAAATATTGGATATACCTACCTCTGTAAAGTAAAATGAAGTTTACCAATATCATAGTTATGAAGGAAGTTAAAAGTGTTTCGTAAATAAAAGAAAATAGAATTTTCGTCTCCATATTATTTGGAAACAATACAACACATAGTTTCGGGTTGTTCTACTCTCGCTCAAACTGAGTATACTAATAGACATAATCGTGTCGCAAAAATAATACATCAAAATTTAGCAATTAAACAAAATCTATTAAGCTCGCATAATTTAATACCTTATTATAGATACAACCCGGAACCGGTTTTAGAAAATCAAAATTTCAGGTTGTATTATGATAAAACAATAATAACAGATAGACAAATACATCATAATAGACCCGATTTAGTATTACATGATAAACAAATAAAATAACGTACCTAATAATAGACATCGCTGTCCCAAATACACATAATATACAAACAACCGTCGCAGAAAAAATACGTAAATATACAGAACTAGCAGGAGAAATAAAAAATATTTGGCATTCTAGGTCCGTTTATATAATACCTTTAGTCATGTCAGCTACAGGGGTAACTCCGAAATCTTTAATAAATAATTTACAAAAATTAGATTTGCCGGTTAATTTGTACATTAAAATTCAAAAATCTATTATAATAAACACTTGTAATATTGTAAAAAAGTTTTTGAGCACAGATATTACAGGCACAATGCTGGTATTTTGAACCCGCGTTCTGAGCCTAATCCTTTGATATCCTGTATATCTGGATAGGTGAATTTTTCCCAGCATTAGACTGTTAAGTTTTTGTGTGACCAAGACTGATCATATGGAGACTTATCTGGTTGTATAATGCTGAGAAATGTGGATGGCTATTCTGCCGCCGCGTAAAAAAAAATGTATGAGAAATTCATACCTTAAACTCATATAAAATCATCAAACAAAGAAATCCTTAACTTCATTGCAAAATTTTTTTTTTATTATTTTGCTAGGTGTGCCGATACTAAAATAAAAGTAACTTGTTAATACATTTAGTTTAAAATATTTTAATTATAGAATAAAATAAAAAATAGCACAGACACATTTCTGAGCAGCATCTTAGCTAAAAACAAAAAATTTACTCAAATCTGAAAACGTTGATACTATTAACGATGAGAAACAAACTCCTTTTTATGTGTTTATAGTTTAAGTCATGGAGATATTATAATCCTTACAATTCATTGAACAATTTGTCTATTACATATTTGTCGTCATAGTATAAACAAGCATAAAGCAGTTATCAGATAGGAGAAGACTCAAATAATACATCTGACAGCGAAGAATGACTTCAAACTGCGAGTACATATCTTGCGTCTTTCAAGCAAATAAAATGTACAAGATTTAAAGGAAATTTTACATGACTTGCTCCACATTGTATGCATTCTCTAAAAATAAGATAGATGCCCAAGTTCTCTCATGCAATGTGTTTGACATTACATATTTTGCAGACTAGATATATGTACATATACTGAAATTTACATAGGTATTCTCTAAGATTCCAAATAAAGCACAATATTACATATATGTACTTACGTCATCTTTTGTGACGCATATTTTTAATAATATATTTTGTGTGTGTATCAGAATTACTAATTAAATTTCTATTACATGGTAGTATTAAAAATCATTTAAATTTTAACAAGTTTCTAATTATAAATACTCGATAAATCCATTCAAAACTATAACAAACATACATAATTATAAATATATCGTCCCTCGTCTGACTAACTGTCGTAACTGACTTTTTTGGCAAAATTGAGTTATGACCGCCACCATGTATTGTGATTTGATACGCATGTTCTCACCGAAGATCACAGCTGTAGCTGCTGCCATTATCCTGGAACAGCTTTCTGATTTGTTGTCGTATCTACGAATTAATCAAAATAATATCTTACTAACGGACGTAAGTGCAGATACTACAGTTAGTGTGATTTTTTATAAATGAAAAACATATCCAATGTAGGTCCTATCTTGAAATACGATACTTAGTATAGACATTAACTGGGAATAACTTTTTATTTATTTTCACATAGGATAGTATTTTTCTTTGTTGGAATCATTTTAGTAGAAATTCTCAATATCCCGATCATAATTTAAGTACTGAAAGAATTAATATGTCAAATATTTACGAAGTGCAGCCACAAGATTTTGAAGTTGACGGCTCACTGAGGGAAATACTAAGAAAAAAATCTTCTAAGGTCAATAAAAATAAATAAAAATAAACAACTAAAAGATCACAGAATGGAGTATATGACCCAAGTATCCAAAAATATTGTTGCATAGTGAATACTAAAACCTGCGTGAAACATTGAAATTTGTTAGGCAGCATCTCGTCAATGTTTTCTTTTCAACGAATATACTCCCGAAATTTTCGGAGTCTTGAAGAAATTTTACAATTTATTATCATCATCTGCTAGACGGACATCAGATATGCCGGGCATTTTTTTAAAATACATAAGTGTTGGAAAAAAAACGGTTGAAACAGCTATCGATAGTTACTTCGGCGAGGATTTTAGATAAAGAAAATCGAGGCGATCGAAAAGCTTTTTACATTGATCTGAGAATGAGTCGCAATATTGAGGAACAAATTGAGAGATTTCCAAAAGTTGAGTCTCACTATTGTCGTGAAAAGACGACATGAAAATACTTGCATAGTGACTTGACATTGAGAAACATGTACGCTATGTTTCTGGATACTTTGAAAAACAATACTGAAAAACTAGGTTTTGTATCATACAGAAGAGTTTTAATATAAAAAAAAACCTGTCTTTCCATCTACCGAAAAAGGATCAGTGTAGCTTGTGAACGACATATTGCGAAAGCTCAGAAGATGTTAAAACTAAATTGAAAAATCAATATCTTAAGCATGAAAATGAAAAAAATACTTGTTCGTCCTGCTAGAATGGTTGGCAAAACAAAAGCTCAGCAAGATTCTATAACACAGTGTGCTACGTTTGATATGCAGCAAGTTATCAACTTACCAATCAGCAATGTAAGGGCAGTTTTCATTAAAAGACGTTTATTAGTATATAACTTCACAATATACGATATACCTTCTGGTGAGTGCTATCGTTATACGTGGCATGAAGGTGCAAGCAAGAAGGGTTCCTCTAAAATTTAATCTGCGTTTTTTCTTTTCTGAATATGTACTCGTATGATGAAAAATGTTATAAAAAGTATATTTATTTGCCGACTGCTGTTGCGGTTAAAACAAAAATTCAATAATCGCTTCTACCTTAATTTACTTTATAAATAATTCAAGAAATAATAATGAAATAAAATAACGTATCTGTTCCATGTCACGGACAAAGTGAAGGCGATTCGGTACACAGTGCTATTAACTATGCGCATAAGAAAAGTGGTAATATCTTTGTTCCTAGTCAATTACTTCCTGTTTTCAAATTAGCAGGTAGAAACAAACCTTACATCGTTACACCCCTCAACTGTTCAGATTTTTTGGATTTTAAGAAATTATTCATTGAGCTACGTCTTCTTTCCCTTCGAATGACGACACAGGGCTAAATGTAAACTGAACGGAGATGACGTAATTTTCAGTAGAAAAACACAGTCTTACTAAGTTTTCTTTTAAAACTAGTGATGGCGAAACAAATTATCGTTCAATATACTTGAAACGACAAGTATTTAACATAATATTGCATAACGAGATTTCTCAACTCAAATCCACTCCATCTAAAATTTCCCAGGCAAAATCTGCTGACTCGATGTCTTTGACTACTGGCGATACACCGATGATAAGATTACTCAAGCACGCTGAGTTTTATAAGTCCCTCCATCACTAAATTCGTTGTTTTGAAAATAATCACGAAATTTTATTTATGATGATGAGGATGAGAATTCTCGAACACCATAATCTGCAAAATAATTTATTTTTTAGTGATTTACTATCATTTTATTTCCCATAAAACTGCTCTTATTACAGTGTAAACACTCTTGTTAATTAATATACTTTCTTAAATTATAAAATCGTTTTATTTTCACCTTTGACTCTTAAAATAGTTAAGTCCTATCTGAGCATAACTAAATATGGCCATGGGAAAAAAGTCTCACAAAGGGTCCTATCTACTTTGACGGTGCATAAAAATAAATCCAATATACTTATGGAAATTTAATTATCACAAAAATAATTCAGAGATTCATAAAAATACAAATAAAATAATAAAATACATTTAGACTCTTTCGTTTAGCTGGGAGAGACGAAACTATGCACGCCAAAACACTAAAAATGCTCTCCTGAACAATTTACATTTTACCAGTTACGACAGTTAGTCAGATGAGGGACGATATTTTAGATGTAGTGTTGGGTACTAAAAATATTTTATGAAAAGAAATATTTATTTTAATTTCTTGTTATATTTATATTTATTATATTTGTTTAAATAAAATATGCTCTGAGAAAAAACAACCCCATATTTTTTTATATTTTTCTCCACATTAATTAAGCATTTGGATTCTCACATCAATGTCAAATTCAGTTCGACCATTTTTCTGCATAAATATACATATTTTACTATGTTATATTTTTCAATCTATGTTGGAAGGTACTTACTTTTTTTCTTATCTTCAAATATCCTGAGATTTCTTATATTAGCAAATGTATAGAAATGTACATATACAGCTTTTTAATTTGATTAATCTTAATGAAGGTATATGGGACCGTCGGTGTTTGAAAGGGACCAAAGTTTCAGTTTATTTCATATCAATTGAGTTCGTCGGTAGCTTGGAGGTAGAGTCTCGGCCTCATGAACAAGGGGTCCGTGGTTCGATCCCAAGTACCGGCAAACTTCCCTTTCACGACACAAGCTTTTAGCTTACTGTGAAAGGTGTATAAGGTTGTATTTGGGTTTATAAATAACCCAGAGATATCTTTTTAGAAAAAAAAAAAAAAAATTGAATTATATGAAATACCTGTAATGCAAAGAGATGCTCTCGTTTAAAAATCACATAATCATATAAAAAAGCTTTTTAAACAATTAATGTTTTGAGTAGTTGAATGAATTAATCAAGCGCATATAACACATTTGTCACACGTTTATATTGTGAAAGCGAAATCGTAAATATTGGTAAAGTAGTTTTCTTTCACGTATCTTAATATAACAATTCCAGAGACAATATTGGTCAAAAGAAGAATCAAAGATAACGAAGTTGGTTATATTTTTTGTTCTAGAAATATAAAAATATTCGAAGGGAAAGCATAAATATGTAATAAAATAATAACTTTTTTAATCAAATCTAATGGACGTACATTATAATGAATAATTTCTCTCATATTGTATGTACATAAAAAAAATATCGATAGATACGCAAGATTTATGTTCTTGTAGTATTGATTGATTCAATCATACATCCAGAATTATTGAGTTAGGTACAGCGTTATCTTATAGTGTTTTTATTTCATAAATAAACAGCTTTAATAAATAATCACTAATTTCTCATCTTTAATATTTTTGGTTCTGTAATCTATGCATAGTATTGATATCTCTTTCTTAATTAAAATCATTGTCACTTTTCGAAACAAAGTATATACATGCGAGGATGTTTACTCTCGAAAGATAATAATTTTAAATTATATTTCATTTACATTAGATACAACAACGTGTTTCAGTCAATTTTAACAGCGCCTCAAGCTAAGAAGTTATTAAACACGATGTAATAATATTCTCATTTTGAATAAGTGCCTACTTGGTAAACTTCTTATAGGCATATGAACATATTGCCATGTTTGCATTCTATAGGTTTTGGCATTGTAAATATGTTTACGTCTTCTTTCAAAACATCCTGTTCTATATTATAAGTGTATGTAAATATATCATCGTGCGGTCTATGAAATTGTTAATTATTATTATATACTTCTTATCTTCATACATTTAGTCTCGTTTCATGAAATTATGTATACTTATTGGTGAAAAATCTCTTCTAATACTCTAACAGAAGTAGTGGTATACATATATCTACTTTAATTTTTTTTTTCTTGTTTTTTTTTTCTCTCTTACTTTAATTTTCTTGTTCCGTGGAGCACCCGGTAAAGAATTGGTCTCCCACTCTTCTGCGTAAGTTTTCGAGTGTCCTGTAAAAGGCAGGTGTTCGAAAAAATTGAGACATTTTACATCTTAAATTCAGCGATGAGGTTTGCCACCCATCCTGAATGTCTTGATTTTATATTGGCACGGAGAGGACAGTTTGCATGTTTCTTACATGCAGCTGATCTGCTGGCTACCCCACTTGTGGGATGTGCCGTGATGGTATAATAATAATAATAATAAAATAATAATTTTTTTTTTTAAAAAAGATTTTTATATATCAGCCATCTTGTGAAATGCTTGTTTTGTAGCAATAATGTTGTATTATAGACGTTCTTAATCATATTTGCATTAATCTCCTGAATACTTGAAGACAAAGAACCCTCACAGTTTAAATTCAACAAAATAATATTGCCGACCTACTCACACATTTATATCTTATATACCGATTATAGCGAATGTAAAAGATCTGATCCTTATGAACTCACTCTCTATTCAGAAGAATCTATGCAGAAGTATACATAAGTGATTATACTTTTTCTTCAATTTTCTTGCTTTATCTCATTATTGGCTTTATTAATTCGGAAATAATATTATTTTTCAAGGCTCTATGGTAGCAGACATGTTCATGGATTTCATGGATTATGTCATTACAGTAGATTATGTAGGTAAGTACACGAATGATGTTGTTAGTTCGGGAAACGTATTAAAATTGCAAAATGAGATTTGGATAATCCACCAAACCTCTTTGATGTATTATTATTATTCTTATTAGTGATTGAATTATAATAATGCGTACATTCAATAAGTCATAAGCATTGCCTGATATTGAGATCAATAACGATTAAGAAGATTTACCTAGAAAGATCTAACGAATAGAGAATGATTTAGGTATTTCTATAGTAAATTAAGTATTGTGAATGTTTATCGTGAGAGAAAAGTATATTATGGTGATTAGAATGGGGGAAAAACGAGGGTGGTCCACCTTATTTTCCGAAGCTTTTGATTAAGAGCCTCCCCATAGTTGCTAACTAGTTAGCGCTTAGCGGGTGTCCAAAGAGAGTTTAACCATTTACTTTATAACTCAGGTAACCGCTTGGCTTTCCCCAAAATACACAATTACCTACTATGTTTTTTGAGCATAGTGGCATTAGATTCTTAATCATTATTTAACAACATTAATATTCATGTTGTGAATTACAGTTCAGCGTTATAACGATCTAGTTTTATTTTCTCTACTCTACTATTTTTTCCTTTTGTCATTCCCTTTAGATTTAGGATGTGTTATCTGGAGCATAAAATGGTCACATCATTTCAAAATTAAAAATCTTATTTATTTATTCATATTGAAGAAAGTTACAACAGCATAGGATAATTTACAAATCATAGTTACCTTATTAATTACAATTTTCATTTTTATTTTTTATTTCAACCATTCATCCGTTAAACAGTTTTTTTTTTCTTTTGTTCTTATTTAAAAAGTTTTTATTTGTATTGTGGTCATTATTTGGAAGTCAATGTATAGGTACTATACTAGCATAGCAAATCCTTAAAAAAAACAAGTACTAACGTAGTATAAGTATTAAATTAACTTTAGTTAATAAAAATCTATCAATTATATTAATTATATCTAATTTATAACATTAATGTACCAATCAATATTATAAATGTATTCAGTGCGATTTCTAAACAATTTACTCATTCGTCTCGTTGTCCGAAAAGGATTTGTCAACTCCAAGAGGTATTGAATTTGTTTATCGACGTATTTGGTATTCAAACTCCGTCAGGATAATCCTTTAGTACATTGAGAAACTTGTTAGATTCTTGGGATAAGTTTCCAATCGTCAGCAGAGTAATTTATTAGCAGTTAGAATAACATAAACAAAAATATACCTACCGTATTCAAATAAGTAGGTACACTAAATGGGTTTCTTAGGAATATCACATTCATGTCCAAAGTAACCATGGCATTACCTCTAACTAGGTAGTCATGTATTTAGCTACTGCCTTTGTCAAATATTTCTCTTGAGAACATTGTAAAATAACAAACATATTAATATATATTAATTATAGATATCAATTTTATCAAATTAAGAAATAAGAACAATTGAAAACCACAAATTCAGACCATAAACCATATACCTTTCCTAGTTCACCGTGTGAGTTCACATAACTGAAACCTGTGAAATATAATATTATGTATGTTGAAATTTCATATTCCTCAAATTAACACCATTGAAATCTATAATTTTTACATATCTCAAGGTGAACTTGCGCATTACTCATTTTTGCGCGGCTTGATTTTTTTTCTTTGAGTGAACGGGAGTTCAGAGGGACTGTCTCGGGGGCCGTGGATTCATTTGTCGTTCTATAGGGGAATTTCCTTTTCGTACTTCAACAGCTTCAAAAGGGTTTTTGACATGGTAAACGCTACTTTAAGGATTGAATTTGTGGACTTTGGTAGATAAGTATATATTCATATTTGTGTTTTTACATTTATTTTATTTACATTTTTTACTTTTTTAACATTTTTATGTATTTTTAGCATTTTTCATTCTTCCCGTTTCTTTTTATTCAAAAAAAGTATCTCAAATTTATGTTAATTAGTTAATAATAAAGGGATCTTTTGGTTTGCTTATATATATATATATATATATATATATATATATATATACATCCCACTACCTTTACGGGCCCCATACATTGTTGATTTGCTATCATTAGAGCGTCTTTTGAATTAGGGCGTCCGTATATGGACGCCCTAATTTTTACTACGTCAAACCACCCCCTATACAGTGCTTATATAGTTTTTGCTATTTTTGGAGGGACTCCCCAAGACGGATTTTTGAAAATTATATACGATTTTCGTATATTGAGGGTTCGAACATTTTTCTGAAGAGGCGCCCCCTTATATACGGGGTGTATATTTTTTGCGTATATCATTTTCATACACACGATATTACGGCGTCCGCAATGTATATTTTATTTACTTTTATATCTTTAAGCATTCCGAAGATTTGGCAATGTCGCAATACGCAAGTCCCAAGGTTGGCGTGATATTACTTGTAACATAATATTCGGTGTCTGACGCATTAAATGTAATTTATTTGAAGGCTGTCATCAATATCCTGACTTCTGTATTTATCTCCTGGATATTAATGTTTATATGCTTTTGTTTAGAACCGTTGTTACTTGTACTTACCTTATTAAAATTATTTGGTAATATGTTATTTTTATATTGTTTTCATTATCTGATATGCATTGTTTTGCCTTCACTGTTTTTTTATTTTTTATTATATTTGTAAAGGCTGTTTCAGCCGTTTATTGCATAAAGAAATAAATAAAGGCAATGTCATATATATGGTCGTTTTCAAGTTTTTTACGCGAGCGTGTAGTATAGATTTTCCTCTACCTGTCGGTGTTATTGAGAAATATAATTTCAGAACCTATCACAGTTTAAATTCAATTTGAAATAAATACGCAATAGAAAAAAGTGATAATTACTCAGACGCATAAGGTATATAATATACTATATAGACTGTTTCTATTATGATTTATGGCCCAGCTACATAATAGCTCTACCGCGCACAAGTTTCATTGAATGTTAAACTATGTGTCGTATAAGAGTAAAAGTATATTTTTTTTGTTTCTACTGATGAGGTGCATTTACCTACGGACTTTAATAAGTCAGGGCTGGCGAACTTTTTTGAGCCTAAGTAGGTATCAATTTTTTTTCAATATAATAAGATATTGCGTGTCTCGTTCCATGAAAATAAGAATGCATCAAATGCTTAAATGTAACTTCAAACTTTTAATATAAACAAAGCATTAATAAATCGAAAAAAATAATTAAGTGCATAAGTAGGTACTTAATAATAATAGCAAAATACATGTCTCCTCGGGGGGCTAGCACCGTGCGGGAAATATCAATCAATGCGATCTATTTATTCATGAATGCAGTGTTCTCGAACGACATTGTCCAATATCGGTAGAACTATCCGCTAAAATCGGTTTAAATGGTATATTTTGTACCCAAAATCGGTATATGGGGTATTTGTACCGACGATGATCAATATCGGGTACTTTTCTTTTCACGAATTTTCTACCCCCCCGTCGCCAAATTTTGAAAATGGTATAGGAATTTGGAATATTTCAAAAACTCCTCGGTTTTCTTAAAGAATATTTGCTCGAATCCATGAGTATCCGGTACTTTTACTGAATACCCGGTACTTATCTACCAATTATACTTTATACTTACCAGCCGACAAATGGTAAAAATCGGTAGATTTCTAGGGCATTTCGGTAAGACGCGGCCCATTTCGGTATAAATACCGAAAAATCGGTAGGTTCGAGAACACTGCATGAATGTCGTCATATATTATTCTTCATTTCCGTCGTTTCTGAAACTTTTGATGAACGAACACATGGCTATTTAAAAATAAATCTTTTTTACACTATTTCCAAAACTTTTTTTGAATGATCACAATTTTTTTGCTCTTCGCGTGTCATTCAAAATCGTTATGCGTGCCACATTTGGCACGCGTACCGTAGGCTCGCCATTACTGAGTTGATTATTCATTATAAAGGTATTCATTCTGTGTTTAGAAGCTCTCCTGTTCGCTCGAATTTTTCTTTCGCGTATTTGAAAAAAAAAACCTACCGGTTGACGAATGACGAATCACGATTACAAAATATGTGTGTAAGTATTTTATTTATTTACAGATATTTACGGCCTAATCCTTTTGCAATATGTTGAAACTCTGTTTACACACAATACTTGTATACAAAGGAATCAATTAGAATAGTAAAAAACCCGAAGTTGAACAAACAGTTTAACATTAATCAGTTATCTTGTAAATAAAAATGGATTGACCATGTATGTCACTTCATAACTTGAGAACGGCTGAACCAACTTGACTTATTGTTTTTTTGTTGTGTTCTTAATTATCAGAAGACTGTTTATATGAAAGAAAATTTTTGGAAAATCTAACGGAATTGTCGGAAATTTGGATTGTATTTTTGTATGAAAATGTCGTTTGTATGACAGTTCCGCTGTCACACAAACAATATGGATAATTATACAAAATCAACGACGAAGATTTTTCATAGATTGGCCTATTGATAGAATGATTTTTGAATACATTTTCAAATTAGAATCCTTTTCGATACAATTTAACATCTGTGGTTCTGAAATTTCAATTTTGAAAAAATCATGTAAAGATTTTGTATAAATTTAAAATGAATGAGTAGATTTCAACCTAAAAAAATAAATTAGTACCTACATATTATATTACGTACAGCAGATAATTTACAAACAAATTTGAGTTAAATATAATTGTTAAACATAAGTGAATTTTATTTTTTTACACTATACCAGTGATTTCCAAAGTGGTCCAGGTGGATCCCTTGAGATCCACGGGGGTCTTCGATGGCGTGACTAAAAATGGGGGTGCACGAGTCGTAAGTGGGGGTCCACGAATCCATAGTTAAAGTATCGGATATTCGGTAAAAACACCAGATATTGACATAAACAATAGTCGGTACAAATACCCGGTATACTGTAGAAAAAGGTACCTACTGTGAGAAAATATTCTGTAAGAAAACCGAGGAGTTTTTGGATTATTTTAATTAAATTCCTATACCATTTCGAAAATTTAGCGACGGGGGAGGGTAGAAATAGAGGGGGTCCACCGGAACCAACAAATCTTTGAAAGTAGTCTATGAGAAAAAATGTTTAGGAACCTCGGGAGTTTGTAAAGAGATTAAAAATAATATTAATCACTCATTGATTGTTAGGCGGTACGAAGTTCGCTGGGTCAACTAGTAATATTATGAAATTAAGTATAAATTTGACAAAAATTTTGGTCAAGATATTATTAAAGTAAATCGAAGTGGTATAAAAAATGTTGCTTTAAAAATAATGATAATAATAAATTTATCATGGAACAAAATAAAAAATAAAGAAAAACTCTTTATCTCGGAACTATTCGATTTTACATTTCTCAATATTCAATTACTAGCTGACCCAGCGAACTTCGTATAGCTGAAGATTCAATGAATGATTAATATTTTTAATCTTTTTACAAACTCCCGTAATTGTCCAAGTGTGTCATTGTATAGTGCAGAGGTTCCCAAAACTTTTTTCTCATAGATCACTTTCAAAATTTTGCTGGTTCTGATGGACCCCATGCATTTCTACCCCCCCCCCCCCCCGTCGCTATATTTTCGAGATGGTATAGGAGTTTGAAATATTTCAAAAATTCTTCGGTTTTCTTCCAGAATATTTTCTCACATTTCCTTTTCTACAATGTAACTGGTATTTGTACCGACTATTGTTTATGTCAATACCGGATACCTAAAAAATATTACGTGTTTAAATTTCTATTTTCCCTCCCCCCCCCCCGTCATCGAATTTTCAAAATGGTATAGGAATTTGAAATATTTCTTTATTATTATTATTATGTACTCGAATCATTAAGTATCTGGTACTTTTAGCGAATATCCGATACTTTAACTATGGATTCGTGGACCTCCGCTTACGACTCGTGAACCATCCCCATTTTTTAGTCACGCCAACGTAGACCCCCTTCGAGTCTCCGTGGACCCCTGGAGATCCATCTGGACCACTTTGGGAATCACTGGTATAGTGTGAAAAAATAAAATTTATTTATGTTGAACAATTAAACTTAACTCAGATTTGTTTATTATCTGTTGTACGTAATGTATGTAGGTACTAATTTATTTTTTAGGTAGATACCTATTCATTTTAAATTTATAAAATTCTTATCCATGATTTTTTCAAAATTGAAATTTCAGAACCACAGATGTTAAATTGTATGGATAACGATTCTAATTTGAAAATGTATACAAAAATTATTCTATAAATAAGCCAATCTATAAAAAAAACATCATCGTTGATTTTGTATAATTCTCCATATTGTTTTTAGTTTTGAAATTAAAAATGTAGGCCGTAAATAATTTTCTTCATAATTTTTCTGAGAAGAATCCAACAAATCAGAGACCATTCATATCGATACAGCCATTATTGAGTTATAAATGGTGTAACTCACATGACTTCATTTTATATATTAGATTCCATGTAATTTTTTTATCAATAAGCAGAATTTCTTATAAAATATTATATTCGTTATATGGACTGCAAAAAAATTTAACATAATTATTATTATTTTAATATCATCATCTCACAAACACAAATAAAATCCATCTCTCTCCAAATGAAATGGTTTTTTGCGTGTCAACCTTTTTCAAATTTGCATCTGATTGTTGGTTATTCATTCTTTTTATTAATAAGTTGGCACTAAATTAATTTTTATACTAATAACTATTTTTAATTAATTTGATAAAATTATTTTTTTCGTATCGTATCTTTTATATTTAATTAAAATTGATAATATCTATTTTTTTATGATTATAATCATGATAATATTCCACTTTATTTCATAAAAATACTGTAACAATCTCTAGATATTATTGTTTAATCGAAATGTGTATTGCATTACAAATAACTAGATTTTTTTCCAGTTTCGTAAAATATTTTATATTTCCTTTTAAATGTCATAGGAATATTATATTCAAACTAGCTGACCCGATAAACGTTGTTTTGCCATAGACATTATTTCTAGATTACTAATGTCACTATTAAAAATAGGAATTGATGGTAGAAGAGTGGAAATTTAGGGCTGTATATATTTTTAAAGCCTCATAATAAAAAAAAATTGTCCAAAAAATAAAATAATAAAAATCGGGGTGTACCACCCTTAACTTTTGGGGGTACGCAAAATAGATGTTGGCCGATTGTCAGACATACCCGATAAGCACATAAAATTTCATCAAAATCGTTTCAGCCGTTTCGGAGGAGTGTGATATCAAACACCGAGACACAAGAATTTTATGTATCTGATATCTTATGGTGAAGCGAAATGCTAAACTAATTGCTATTGAATAACAAAGAAATCAAAATTTCAGTACAACAAATGCCCAACCCAATCAAAACGTATTTAGATGTCAAGGAAATAATAAATGACTTTTTTCGTAATTATATTTCTATTATAATAACCAAATTTATTAAAATAACAAATTACAATTGACAAAATAAATCTATTTAAAGGTAAAAATCGGACTTTTACTTTTACTCATTTACTAAATTGCTAAATTTTTGCTTATTTACAAAAAAAAAACTAGCATTTAAAAAAAGTCTTGGTAGGTAGACAAAAGTTTGAGGAATAAACAGTTTTTTGTTTATTGTGCAGTCATTTGAATTTCGCGCGCTTTTCTGGTCTAGTCCCGACAATATTTTCAAATGTCTGATGATTTACTTAACTCAGCTAATAATTATACTATAATGTATATATACAATTATGATAATTTACATACAAAAGACAATCCGGAGTCCCATAGTTTGGCAACAGTGTAGGACGCTTGAAAGTGTAATATATGAAAGTATAATATACAGAACGGAACCCATAAGGGAAGTCATATGAACGGAAGTGGTAGTATGGAGGCATAAAAGTAACACTACCGGACTTAGTTAGAATGTTTTATGAAAGGAGCCCGCAAAGATAGCCTGATGTATATATATATATATATATATATATATGCGAATGCTTTGATTTTCGTATTAAACTGGTTATTTGCACTTACGTATGTGAATTATATGTGAGATGTAACACGATAGGTATGATTTTAACATGAAGCTAAGCATCACTTGCAGAGTAGAGAGAAAGTTTCTCTCTACATATATATATATATATATATGTAAATTTAACACATGAAACTACCATATAAGGCTTAGAAAAGACAACGTCACCTTATTCGGTAGTGCCCCGGACGGGACTTGAACCCGCATCCCTTAACCTTGTCGCGAGGAGTGCTTTGTCCAATTAAGCTACCGGGCGACTTGCCGAAGGCGCCGATATTCTCTCTTATAAACCCGATGACAGCTTCATGTGTAGGTATTGTTCAAGTCCCGTCCGGGGCACTACCGAATAAGGTGACGTTGTCTTTTCTAAGCCTTATATGGTAGTTTCATGTGTTAAATTTACATATATGACCTCATACAATGGTTCAATTGTAAAAATACATTGATTAACATATATATATATATATATATATATATATATATATATATATATGTTTGAAAAGGTGTTTTCGCAGAGCATATTATTCATATAGAAGTATCGCTTTTGGGTACTCTACGTACAGTAGCCTTGAGAAAGGCTTTTTTAGGTTGGTCTTGAGAAAGACCGTTGGTTTCTGCCCGACGTTTCGTGCAGGATTCAACCTGACATCAGCTGGGGCGTAGAGGGGCGGTGGCAGGCTTCGGTGGCGCGGCTGTCGTGAAGGCAGCAGGCGTCGATGAGCAAGTTCCTTGTTACTATACGTAGAGTACCCAAAAGCGATACTTCTATATGAATATATATATATATATAAAAGAAAGCGGTGTTAGTTACACCACTTATAACTCAAGAATGGCTATACCGATTTGAATGATCTCTGATTTGTTGGATTCTTCTCCGCCCAGAATAGCAGATAGGCTTTTAAAATATCTTACAATTTCACGGGAAGAAAAATTACGAAGAAAATTATTTACGCCATACATTTTTAATTTCAATAAAAAATACAATATGGAGAATTAAACAATTTTTATAGATTTGCCTATCTATATCTATACTAATATACAAAGAGGAAAGATTTGATTGTTTGCATTGAATAGGCTCTGAAACTACTGAACCGATTTGAAAAATTCTTTCACTGTTGGGAAGCTACACTATACCCGGGTGACATAAGCTATATTATATTTTCAAAAAAAAAGGGATCCTTACTAAAACTCCAACAATGTAACCCAAGGTGTAAAAAATAACTAAAATATTCATTACATCGCGTGCGATGCGAAAACTATTGATGATAGAATAAAATAATTTACGATTTTGCAGAACACATCATTATTTACAAAAAATTTCGAGACAGTATATATCTAATTATTATAAATACACCGCAATAATTTTTCTCTTCTTTTGAAAATTTAATTGAAATGCCACCGCTAGAAAAGGCTCTTTATTTGTATCTTGGTATTAATCCTTATCAAAATATTTTTTTTTTTTTAAAAAAGATATATCTGGGTTTGGTTATAAACCCAAATACAACCTTATACACCTTCCACACTAAGCTAAAAGCTTGTGCTGTGAAAGGGGACTTTGCAGGCACCTGGGATCGAACCACGGACCCCTTGTTCCGGAGGCCAAGACTCTACCTACAGGCTACCGACTAGCTTAGCTTCTTCTGACTGTTTCAATACCTTTATATAACTTTTTGAATTAATCAATTTGGACATTCAATACGAAAGATATCAAGAGTTTAAAAATGTTAGTATTAAAAAAAGTAACGTGGTTGCCGCTCACTCTGCAAAGATCAAGATCTCAACTTTCTAGAAATAGTTCCCAGGTGAGGGCATCAAAACTACGTCACAATGAAGAATCTTCATCGGAAACTGAAAATTGTCTAGCAAGTCGGAGAGAAAACGCGTCGAAATCGCATGCCAGAGAGTCGAGTTTCGAGCGTTCGCAGCGGCTTGCTGAACAAAATTTGAGAACCTCTCAAGTACCGGCGTGAGAGTCGAGTATCGTGCGTTCACAGCGGCTTGATGAACAAAATTTGAGAACCTCTCAAGTACCGGCGTGAGAGTCGAGTATCGTGCGTTCACAGCGGCTTGATGAACAAAATTTGAGAACCTCTCAAGTACCGGCGTGAGAGTCGAGTATCGTGCGTTCACAGCGGCTTGATGAACAAAATTTGAGAACCTCTCAAGTACCGGCGTGAGAGTCGAGTATCGTGCGTTCACAGCGGCTTGATGAACAAAATTTGAGAACCTCTCAAGTACCGGCGTGAGAGTCGAGTATCGTGCGTTCACAGCGGCTTGATGAACAAAATTTGAGAACCTCTCAAGTACCGGCGTGAGAG
The DNA here is from genome assembly GCA_947579605.1 of Athripsodes cinereus. NCBI lineage: Eukaryota > Metazoa > Arthropoda > Insecta > Trichoptera > Leptoceridae > Athripsodes > Athripsodes cinereus. The sequence goes on from OX388329.1 coordinate 16,985,894, forward strand.
TCGAGTATCGTGCGTTCACAGCGGCTTGCTGAACAAAATTTGAGAACCTCTCAAGTACCGGCGTGAGAGTCGAGTATCGTGCGTTCACAGCGGCTTGATGAACAAAATTTGAGAACCTCTCAAGTACCGGCGTGAGAGTCGAGTATCGTGCGTTCACAGCGGCTTGCTGAACAAAATTTGAGAACCTCTCAAGTACCGGCGTGAGAGTCGAGTATCGTGCGTTCACAGCGGCTTGATGAACAAAATTTGAAAACTTCTATTTATTATTTACAAGGGAGCTCTGACTTAATAAATTAAATGGCTTTTGTTTTGTATGTATGATCTTTTTACAAAAATTAAAAATAAAAAATAAAAGTTTTTTTAAGACCTGTAAAACATTTATTTATTTTTTTAAGTACATTTCTAAGCCGGGGCGCGGACTGCTAGTTGTATATTAAAAACAAAGTTGTTTGTATTAGGTAGTAAGCCAGGCATATAGTACTGTGACAATACATAAAAACCCAGCTATGTTAAATCCATTTATTTTATCTTATTTTATTTGTTGGAGTAAAATATGTACCCTATTGTACTCCCCCTACTCAGTTTTTCCGGTGTTGCCCATCAAAGCGCACCTTCAAGTCCCAGACATCTTATGAAGTCTCGGATCTTGAGGAGATCCAAGATGTGGAGAGATTCCACCTCTACCTAATGTCTGCCTAGGGCTTTGATTCTTGTGAATACCACGAATACCACGAATTGCATTGCATTCCGCTAGGAGATGTCGAGGAGTCTCTGCCTCTTCTTAACAAAGTCTACAAGTACCGTCTTCTTCAAGTCCTAGTTTGCATAAGTGTTCCTTGAGCCTGCAGTGCACCGTCAGGAAGCCCGTTAGTTATAGTTATTTATTTATAAAATTATAGTGCTTTGAGACTTGTTTTACATAGGTTAGTGCATACCTTGGCTCTTCCGAAATTATATCCTCCAAGTAGTTCCTTAGCTTGCCTTAGCCTAGGGAGATTTTTCTATAGTTCGTTTCTTTCTTGTCTCCCTTTCTTTTTAATTTTATCTCGGAAAAACGTATGTCCCAAACCACAGAATGGTTCTGGTCCATAGAGTTGCGTTGCCGCATCCTTTCTCGCCAGCTTGTCAGCTCGTTCATTACCCTCAACCCCGATGTGTCCCAAAAGAGGGTGACTTTGTTTTTCTTACCTAACTCGTTAAGTTTGAGGAGGCATATCCAAACCATCTTGGAATTAACGATGTTTGAACCCCGTGCTTTAATAGCTGCTTGACTGTCGGATATTAATGTGTAATCCATAAGCAATATGAGACTATATGGAATAATCAATCTAACTAAAAAATTGATTCACTTATGCCATCAATAAAATTAGAAATATATAATATCGGGTAATTACTTTAATATAAAAATGTAAAAACTTGTCAATCAATTTATTATACATATTACTACTACTACTACTATACCATCACGGCATATCCCACAAGTTGCTTGAATATTTGTAAAAGTAAATGTTAAAACACGACATAATTCGAGAAAAATGCTGTCATTCAGAATGTTCCCCACCATGGAAATGGATATTCATGGAATTTGTACGTATTTCAAAAGAACTTTTAATTTTTGTGAAAGTTAAGTGTTATTACGTAAAAGTAATCTAAACTACAGTGAACTTTCATAGTGTTAGCTCTTTAAAAATAAAATAGTATGTTAATTACTTGAGTTGATACTGCTGTACTTTGTAATCCACTTGTACCTGCTATGCTACTTATTGCTAACCTGTCAGCGTGATGTGATAGAAATTGATCAGAATCTCTACTAAATTTATGGTCTTCCTGCTCTCTTTTAATCTTCAATATTCCTTTCCTATTTATGGGTTCAATAGTTAACTGATAGTGTTGAGCCTGAAAAATAATTTTTCATTGTATTATTACTACACACATTCCAGGAAGGTAAAATCTCATTAACCCATAACAACCATATTATGATAGTATCATTCTATGTATCTTTAAATAAAATTTACTTCATCAAATGTTCTTCTGTTATATTTTTTCTTTCGATTATCAAATTGTGGTTTTTTAGCTTTTCTTTTTCGTAATTTTCTCAGGTTTTTTACTATTTTCTTTCCATTTCTAAGTTCCATACTTTCAGAATGATAGATTTTCTTTTCATTTTTGTTTAATGCTGTTGATTCCCTTCTTTTATCTGTTATACATTCATCTTGTGTTTTTACCCCAGAACTGTTATTTCTTATTTGTGCTATTATCTGAAATAGGCAATATATTTGACACTTAGGGACTTTAATTTTTTACATCTACGAGTACCCACATAGTTTACTCGATTACGGTAGCTTTGCCATTAAGTAAAAAATATCTTTGAATTTACATTATCTTCTGTCAGAAATTTTGATTTGTTGATGAATGTATTGAAAAGGTTTCATCCCTTTGTTACTTATTGGATCCTATAAATATGAATAGAAGGTTACATTTGAAATTTTTGAGATTTCTATATTGTTAAAGATGATGGTGAAATTTGTTGTGGGATATGTGGTGATGGTGATGCAGTAGTAGTAATTTTGTAGCCACATCCATTATTAAATACCAATTACTCTTTATTATCGGTATAGCAGTTCGGAAATCACAGGAAACATAATTAGGGATCATGAAACATTTCAAATTCCTACAACATTTTGAAAATCTGGCGACAGAGAGTTTAAATTTTGAGTACAACTGAAACCACCAAATTTCAAAAATTAAGACTTAAAAATGAAAGGTCCACATTTTTTGGTACCAGTAATATATCCGTTATTCAATAATGGATATTTTGTATAGATTTACTTTGATACCCGTAGTGAAAAAATATCTAGTATTTACATCAGTACTGATTGTACTTACATGTTCACGACATGTTGGGCACAAAATATTTCTTCTTCTATTTATATTTTCACCTGAAATGTTAAGTATAATTTAGAAAATTCTTTTGTTTTGGGTAATGTGGGAGATGAATATATGATTTATAGGCTAAAACAATTGTGAGTAATATAGATGCATTACCTTGAAGAGTTTCTCTACTATAATTTTCATTTACTTTTGAAGAATTTGAACCCATGTTGAATGATTTACATATGTGTTTATATGTAAAACAATGAATGTATGTTTATATTTGGTGGCCCTTAGCAACTATTGGCAGCTTGTATTTTAAATAAGTGTCATGATACATTTTTCATCAATAGGTAAAGAGGTATTGAAGTAGGTACTTGAATTCCTTATACTTTTACTTTACTTATACTTTTCCCCATAAAGCTTATCGATTTTTTTTTCTATTAGTCTAGACTATACATTCCAAACAGTTAACATTATGCTTATGTTGTGAAAATGGAGTAGTTCATCAGAGAGAGAAAACAAACTTAGATTCTCTGAAATCAAAGTTTAAGACTACCATCAGGCTAGTAACCGCATCAATATATTAATAAAAATATATACATCTTCTTCCCTTTCTCCCAGTTTGTTTGAGATCTTGTTGGTTTTAGATATTTTCTCTGGATAATTCTGTTCATCCCTCTAACCGTTTCATATCAAATCTTTGACTACCCCCAGATATTAAATCTTGTTCTTACCATAGCTTATTCTGTTTTGAAAGACAATATATCAGATTGATAAACACTAAGAATACCTAAAATTAATAAACCCTTAAAATACCTAAAAGACTTTACACAAATGTATAGTATGTATAGTATTTCTAATGAAACTTTGCCCAGCCATCTTGCCGGCTACAGTAGGGTGTACACCTAGTATTGTATACAATTAATAATATTGTTTTTTTTTTAAATTTCAAGATTAAGGTATCAAGTTTAAAAAAATATTTTGTATCTGATGTTTGTATACAAATACATTTTATAATAATGTATAACGAAAAATGAGTTACAACCACTTAGTTATTATTTTAATTATGATAAAATGCATTTCCTCTACACCCAACATCACATCAGAAACCGAAAAAATCAAGTTGTATTATTTTCTAATGAAGTTTGGGGAAGAAAAAATAACACCTTTGTTTTACATAAAGTAGGTATATTAAAATAAGAATAACTTGTTTATTTCATTTCATTCATTCATCGCCCTCAACGCTCCTCTCGGAAGCACAGGGCAGAAACCAGCCTCCTCCATTCAGAGCGTATCTGTGCCAATTGCGTCACCTCTTCCCACGACATTCCTTGCGCTCTGATATCGTTGTCATAGGAACGGTGTATTGTGAAAGAGGGACGCCCGGGCCGACTTGTTTATTTACATATTTATTATATATAATAGAAATAAGCAATAGCATAATATTATAGCCAAAGAAATAAATGTATCATTAGGATAATCATATCATCACATTAAGGGTTGCACCCTCCCTCACCCATGAATGTCAATTGAGTCGTTTATTTCCAAACTCCGATATATCCGAAATTTATCATATATGAGTTAATAAGTTATACGGTATCTACCTACATCACAAACAGTACTAATAAAATAACACGTCTGCTTACAAAACACTATATATCCGTAGAAAAATGACGACAAAATTTTGTGTTATTTCCAAAAAACGATGTATCCACTAACGATTATTCCCAAAAACCGATATAAACATCTCGACCAATCAGGTCGCGTCATTCCTATTGAATCCAAAATGGCCGCCGTACAAATCTCTTAGGCCCAAAATTACAATGAAGGCTTAAGATCCTCCTTAACCTTAAGGAACACATAAAGCTTCGCTTACCAAAATTACGCGAATTACAATGTCTCCTTAGCATGAATTTGCGACTTAACCTACTTCTTAAGTTAAGGAATACCCGGGGGTGTCCTCAACAACGTTAAGCTCGCTTAAACTCATCTTTCCTGGTGATTTTTTCATCACCAGGAGGCGCCACTAGCTACAAGAAGAACACATTAATGTCATAATATGTTTCATTTGCGCTTCTATTTGGACTTTTTCGTTACTTACCCTGTTTTGTCGGTAACGAAAAAATCCAAGAGCGTTCACGAAATCAAAATATCAACACGAAAAATGACGCGCGTCCCCGTTAACATGACAGATGTGAGGTTAATGCATAGACAAAATCACGATAAAACATGGATGTATGTAGGTAGGGGATGGAACGTTTATAGTAATTTGTATGAATGACAGCGAAGCCAAAAAGTGAGGAAGGGAAATCGACGGTGGCCATTTTGTAGGAAATACTTTATTTAACATTTGTATGGGCAATGTATGGAAATTATTCACACAGTATCAGAAAACATTATATTTACTTCTTAAAATAATTACAATGCCACATAACTTAATGTTTTCATATATTTGATGAAATAGGGAATAGGATGAGTAAATAAAATGGAGTCATTTCTAAATCATTCAGTATTTATTTTTAAACTTTGTTTTCATATACACACAATATGGAGAGAATGAATGACAATTGAAGGATATATCTAAATGAATAATATAAAACACACGAACTTGCAAATGAGCGGGAAACTCAGGATATTTCGTAAGAATGACGTTTTTCTCCAACCTCGCAGAAAAACGAGATGTTTTTGAACACAAAACACTACGTTTACTTGGTGTCAAATATTGGATAATGTCCAGTTTCTCCTTTCTGGATCCTTTGGAAAACTACAAAAAATGATTTTGTTTATAAACATGCGATAATATCATTAACTTGATCAGATTTGTATGCATGAAACATTTCATTCTAACGGGTAAACAAACCAAACATCAGATTGTAGGTTCTTTGTATTGTCAGATGACAGAATGGAAAACAAGTTACATGTGTAGATATAGGAGAATATACATTGAAGACTCCCTCCCATACCCGGATATCTCAGAAGTCGGGGGACTTCTATTTATCCGCTCTTCTAAGCAAAACTTTAGTCCTCACGGGCGGGCCCCATTGGGCAGCCTGAAGGGCTGGCCGGCCAATACCGCCTCGTGGGAATCTTTTATGCTACATTTACGTCTTCGATGCCCCTCTCAGGAGGATAAAATGCAATTATAACCGAATCAAACACAATAAATAACAACAAATAAACAAAGCTCAACAACAAAAACCCAAAAAAAAAAAAAAAAAATGACAAGCAAGCACAATAATTATCAATGGTTATAACAATATAGTATCTAATTTGGACCAGAGGCCGAAATAAGGTGTCCAGAGATTTGTTATTGGGCTTTCAGAAGGTGAGACTCGAGAGTCGCCGTTACCAGCGCAATGAAAAGACATTTCCCTCCCAACAGGAACATCCCTCCCATATCTACTCTCCACCAAGGGAGACAGGACGAAACACAACAAATAACGAGTTCGCTCAACAGATCCCGCCGCAAAGGGCAACAATCAATCCTAGAGCACTCCTACCTCAGTCGGGGGTAAACCCGGCTGACGCAGGAGATCCCACCGAGAAACCCATGTCTCCACAAATTCCAAAAATGCCCTGAGATTCCGTGGACATTGCAGCACCTCCCCGAACCAAACAGGTCGGGGAGTGTTCTCGCTCATATTACATATCATTCTATCCCTAGCATCCATCATCTCGGGGCACTCCCAGAGGATATGCTCCGCACTTTGCGCACCCGTCCCACAAACACACCACGGATTCTCCACTAGTCCAAGCTCAAAGAGCTTGCCCTTTAGATCACCGTGGCCTGTCACTAATTGTACAGCATGGTGGTTGAGAGACAGAAAACGCCGCTTCATTCTCTCGCTAACATCCGGGAGGAACTTGTGGACTAACCTGGCAGTCCTCCCCGCATCCCATCTCTCTTGCCAAACTTCCATCGTTCTCTCACGTATTTTGCCGATTGCCCTATTCAAACCTCTTATCCCGGGCTCCGCTTGAACGGATATTCCGAGATGATTGACCCTACCATCCGCCTTGAGCTTACGTCTGGCTACACTGTCAAGAATTTCTAAGTCCGAAGGAAGCACACCAGCAATGACTGGAAGGCCATCACTGGCAGCCGTTCGATACGCACCTGTGACGGCAAGCAAAGGAAGTCTCTGTCCCCTCAGAACTGCCGCAGATACAGAGCCAACCGCAAGACGGTGCGACCAAACCCGGGCAGCATAGGTGACCTGAGCCACATAGGTCGCCCGATATATGATGAGCACAGTCCTCGTTCTAAGGCCCCAGGTTCCACGGCTAAGTTTACGAAGGGTGAAAAATAGCACCCTCGCTCGATCGGCAGTCGCTCTCACATGCGGAAGAAAAGTAAGCCCTCTGTCCAAGACAACACCCAAGTACCGGACTTCTTCGACAACCGATATAGGAGAATAAGGACAGATAATTATATAGAACGTTTATAACATTATTATGATCATTTATAAGTATACGAATTATAATATAAACGACTTTAAAATCGCAATATATTAAGATAAAAACTACAATACAAAACAACTTACCGAAAATATGACAATCCTGTTTCCTGCGAAAGTTGGATTGGATTTATAACCACAACCATTTATAGCGCACATCACCATGTTAATCATAAGATGATTCCTATTCTTCTAGATATAAAAACAAAAACCGATATGAAAAATTCAACTGATGTGCAAAAACTTGAAACATTTTTAAAACAACTAAACATACAAGGGTTGGTTCACGGGAGCATAAATGTCACTCGGCGTCGTTCGACCTGAACGACCATGAAGTTGCAGTGAGTGGTGAATGTAATCCGGATAATCGTGAATAACTTAGAGCGTTTTATGACCCAATGTTATCGTAATGGCGCCATTATTTTTTACGTCTTTTTATTATTTTTTTTATTGCTTTTATAACTTTTAAAAATTTTTTTTTTTGGATTTACTTTTTGTTATAATTTCTTAAATTCGCCGACGTGTAAAAGACGTAAATTATGAATATATTTAAATAATTAATATTTTTATTATTATTTGACTGGCGCCTTTTAATAGTAGCATTCAAGTACTTTTGTGTTTCTTTTAAATGATAAAAATATTTTTGTCTCTAACGAAGGAATAAATTATTTTAATAGATATCTTTAAAATTAACAGTTAAAGTAATAACTACTTGATTAGTTTATAACTAATTGCTTTATACTTTTTTTTTAATTATTCCATTATCTAACTTTCTGAGCTTGTATACTTCCCAAATACTTGTTACAAGTTTATATCCTAAATTTATCCAAACGAATTCACTGAATCAGCGTCAGAAATTATAAATGACAATTGTTATAAGTTATTTTTAAGGTATAATTATAACTTTATAAAATTAAATAAATAAATAAAAATTACGCAGAAATCGAGTATATTTTCTGAGACTATAATTCTTATTTTGTTACACATTTTGAAAACATAGTAACATACAGTACATGAACACTATGAATGCGTTCTGGCATTGTATAGGTACTTTCAAAATATGCGTCGTCGACTGATCACTCGGTGACTGTCTGAACGCAGCCCAAATGCGACGCACCGAACAAAATTTATTTCTTACAAAATGGTCGTCATTCCCCTCCCCGCGCAGCTACAAAATGTTTACCAAAGTGTCTGTCCATTACTCTATTTAGGTCCATGAGTAAACTAACCGAAAACGAAATGTCATCGGACATTACAACCATATTACAACTGCCAATATTGACAGACGTCAAAACAGCATGGCTTTGTTTATGTTTACAAAAAATTCCTTACGAATAGCTATTTTATTGACAGACGTCAAAAACATGCCGTTTTGTTTACATAATTTACTGTAATTCCTGTTACTGACGAATAGCCGATGCGAAAAAAGAAAGCAAACTTTGACAGCTCGATGATATTTTGACACATCAAAATGTTGCCAACTTGAAAAAACTTATTTCCATCCTTATTTTACAAGATTTGTTTTTTTTTCGTCCAATACTGGTTCCTTGTCCATTACCGGTGCATTTACCTTATATGGAACAAGCACCCGACCAATTAAAAGTCAAACAATCTTTTTTCAGAAAAGAATTAAACACTAAATACAACATAGGATTTGGGAGTCTCCGTACGGACATATGTTCAAGATGTACGGAATTATCCGAAAAAATGAAAACTACGAAAGACGTGACTGAAAAACAGACTTTAATGGTAACTAAAAGGATACATAAATTAAAAGCGAAAGCTTTTTATAATCTACTTAAAGCAAGTCACGACAATATGTTAACGATATCGTTTGATTGTGAAAAAAATCATTCTCTTCCAAAGCTTCCAGATCAATCAGCATATTTTAGTAGACAGTACAATTTCACGGTTGTGATAGGTTCGTCTAAGAGTCCATTAACTGTAAAATAATAATGTTCAGTGTTATTACTGGTTTGAGACTGAGAGACCAAAAGGCTCAAATGAAATATCAAGTGCGGTAGGTATATCAAACATTGGTCACACTCGACATACTTGAAACTGTAACAACACTGAGGTTATTCGCCGACGGATGCGGTGGGCAAAATAAAAACTCCATCTTAATTGGAATGTGCTCTAAATGGCTATTTTCAGAGTCCCCGCCGCAAGTGAAAACAATGGAATTTTTTTTCCGGTCGTTGGCCATTCATTTTTGCCGTCCGACCGCGTATTTGCTCAAATCGAAAAAGAGGTCCGACAAAAAGAAGTAATAACCAACCCTCAAGAATATGTTAAATAGGCATGGCACATCTTTCCATTTGGGTGTCGATGTACCTGTTTATAACTGGAAAAATCCCACAAATGAAAATTTTAAGCCAACAAGTAACTGGCATGTAAAATTTAATGTTGTAAAGAGATTTTTTTTGTTCAAAGGAAAAAGAAATGTGGCTCTTCAAGGAGAGGAATTTTACACTCACGAAGTCAATGAAAGAAAATGGGTAACAAAAAAAGGCAAATTAGTGTCAAATATCGAGCCTGTTATTATGGAGCCCATTTTCAGAATAAAAAAGAAAAGGAAGCAGATGTTTGCAAACTTCTACAAAAACATTATGGGGATAATTGGCGTGAACTTTCTGATCTCAGTTATTATTTTAATGCTGAGCAGAAATTCTTTGGGAATGAGCAACATCCACAAACTAATGTCATAGAGGAGAATGATATTCAGTGTGAGAGAACACAAGAAAATGAAAAATTTATTTAGTTAAGATTTTACCTTCCTATAGTTTGTTTGAATTTTTTTTAAATGACTAACAAATAATATTATTTTTAATTTTCAATTTATCGTTTTTACTTGTTTTGATGAATAAATTCAGTTAAAATATTTTTTTGTATTTTCGATTAGCATCCTGTACATGGCTAAGATGACGAGATGTCAATGTTGCGAACAAAATCCGATAAATCCCATTTTGTTATTTCCAAACCCCGATGTATCCATGCATTATTTCCAAAATCCGACATATCCGTAAAACATTATTTCTGTTTTTTGATCTGTATGTTGTGCCTGTTGGCGTATGATTGTGAGAAAATAAATAAATAAATAAATAAAATACGATTTTTAATTCGGGTTTTACTTCTTTCATGATGCATTTATTTTAAATTTGATGATAAAAATATATATCTTAAATATTACGTTTCTGATATCTTATCACGAACATTTAAATTGTGAGATTATAGAAGGTCGCTAAGATTTTTTGTTATTGCTGAAATATTTTGTATTATGGATATATCTGATATTGGAAATAAACGACTCAATTCTTATGTCATCCATACTCTTCAAGCAAATTCTTCTCAAGGTTCGCATGAAGGGCTATCCTCGACAAAATCCTCCCCAAAATTAAATACAACCGTTAATGTCCACGGAATCCATTGTTTTACAAAAGAACTTAAAATTAACTTACAGTTACATATTTACTACGTATAAAATAATAGAAAACCATAAAAATATTAACTATAATAATAAAAAAAAAAATTCTTTTGTTTGCCCACGTAGCGATTTTCCTTGGCCCAATTTACTATAGACCATTAAAGGATGACGTCACAGAAAAATCATTGAGGGGCATTAGGCATCCCAACACAACAGACGATTACGGTGTAATATTAGGTAGAACGCCTAAAGAATACCTAATAATCAAAAAAACTGTCAGTGTCGATTTTGTTATTATTTTGTCGTCTGACTTTCTTTTTTTCTCTTATGGCATAACATCCTACAAGGATGATTTGCGCAATCTGACTGTTTGCCCCCCAAGCAAAAGCAAATCCATAGACAAGACCACGTGACCTTTAATGGTCTATAAGACATCTTTTTAGAGTAAGATAAAGATTATGAACACCCAGTAATTCAAAAATCAAATCAAATTTCCGAACACTTTTAATGATAATACAGTACTTACCGTCATATTCATATTCTGTGTCGATGCATTTCTGTTTACACGTAATACGAAAGGATTAACTAATACATTGACATGGGGCAAGGTCTCGTTGTAACTGGTATACTTCAATCTATGTTATCTCTCTCAAAACTTTAAAAAATACATAATACCTATATATAATGAGTTACAATCCACTGGATTGGTCTGCAACGAGTTTTGACTTTCTTCTCCATTCCTCCCTATTCTCAGCCAGTCTTTTCAGCTCTACGTATGAGCCACAGTTCATGTCCCTCTTCAGTTGGTCCATATACGCATCTCTTGGTCGGCCTCTGCCATTTGTCCCCTCGATCTTACCCTTCGCAATGGCGATGAGTAGTCCTGGGTGCCTGATGTTGTGGCCAATCCAGTTAGCTCGTTGTTGGCTGATTCTCTTAAGAAGTTGCCTTTTTTCGCCTACTCTGGTTAATACTTCTTCGTTTTCGATGTGTTCCCACCAATGGATCTTCAGCATGCGTCTGTAGCACCACATTTCAAAGGCTGCCAACAGTGCCAACCGTCCGCTTTCACTCTTGCTGATGGTCCACGTTTCGCAATCATAAAGCAGAATGCTCCATGCAAAGGCTTTAGTAAGGTTCTTCCTTACGCTTAAATCAATTTTTGGGGATTCCATTATCTTAGATTTTTTGTTAAAAGCAATCCTTGCCTGGTTTATTCTGCTCACAATTTCCGATTTGGAGCGTCCATCTTGGTTTATTCTGCTGCCCAAGTATAAGAATTCTCTTACTTGTTTGATGCTCACTCCATTTATGGCAATGTTCGCAGTCGCTTCCTCCTAATAATACCTACATTATTAAAATAATGTCATCTCACACAAAACTTTACCCATCTTTTTATATGGATTTCTGTGTCTTTACCTCATTCCATAAACAATATTAGGTGAATTGTTTCTGGTTCAACTTTTTTGTTGTCTATGGTACTATAATAAAATGACAATAGTCAGCTGACAAATTTGACATTTGGCAGGAAAGTGAGGGTGGATATTAAATTTGCCGAATTTGTATAATGTGATCTTGGGGCCTCTGCCCTTAGTATCAGACTCTTTGGAATGATTATGGCAGATGCTGATGACAATATGGGTGTCGACGCAGTTTCTCCAAACGATGAAAATCACGAAGAAAACGAGGAAGATGATGAAGATATGGATGAAGTTATTACTGCTGAAGGTATGTCTAAAGAGGCATTCACATCGTTTTACTCTAGATCAGTGTTTTCCAAGGTGGGGCATCACGCCTCAGAGGTGGGGCACCGCGATCCACATATTGAAAATTTACCAACTGTTGTATTAAAAAGGTGGGGCATATCACTTTTGAAAAGACTACAATGGAGCATGCCATAAAAAAGGTTAGGAAACACTGCTCTAGATGATGATCCAAATTGAAAAGATGGAAACTGTCAATTAAAAGTGGTCACTTCTGCTCACACTTTTCATCCAATTCTTTCACTTGCATGTCTATGCTCATGGTTATATTGTGTGGTTTGACATACTTTTGTAAAAGAATAATTTAAGAATGAAATGAAAAATAATAGTTTTCGAAAAACGCTCTAACGCGTCCATTTTTGTTACCTAGTGTTTCTGACATTCGATACTAATTCATAGAGAATAAGGAAAACCCGTAACTGATCATTTAAATCAGGAGATCCCAAACTTTTTTCTCATAGACTACTTTCAAAAATTTTGCTGGTTCCGGTGGACCCCCTGCATCTCTATTCCCCTCCCCCGCTAAATTTTCGAGATGGTATAGGAATTTGAAATATTTCAAAAACTCTTCAGTTTTCTTAAACAATATTTACTTGAATCATTAAGTATCTGGTACTTTTACCAAATTTCTGATACTTTAACTAAGGATTCGTGGACCCCCGCTTAAGACTTGTGAACCCCCATTTTTTTGATTACCCCAACGTAGACCCCCGTCGAGTCTACCGTGGACCACTGGGGGTCCACCTGTACTACTTTGGGAACATGCTCATTTAAATGAAAGGAGCTTTCATTTAAATGAGCATGTTCACTCAAAGTGATAAATGTTCAAACAATGCATTAAATATCAATTTATTATTAAAATTATAGTAGAGATTATATTTTATCAGTGGTAATTTTATGAAAGTTCATTTTTATTTATAGTTACCTTAATGCAGAACTATCCTAAGTTCAAATTTTGATCATACTGAGTTAAGAAATATGAAATGATAATAACAGATACGTAATAATTTAATAAATCTTGAGTAATTAGATTCGTTTATAATAAGGCATGTCAAAGCTTGCTATAGATATTTTTAATATTTTTATTACAAAAACAAAACTTTAAGCTGCTCCTTTCAAAAATTATCCTAAAGTATTTAGGATAGTTCTGCATCAAGGTAGTGTTATATTAAAATGTTAATTAAAATCACTGTTACTTTCATCGTATAAATTTTATATTTGGCCGAGGCCTTTCTGAACTGTCCATCTTCAGTGCCATTAACTAACATTAGTTGCTGTTAGACAATGCCCACCAAAATTTGCATTCATCCTTCATTAAAAAATATTTTGTTTTTTCACACCCATTCACACAAAGTTACATCTACGTTACAAATGTACCTACATTTAAAGATGTTGCCTTTTGAATAAAAAAATTGTTATGATGGCGAAATATCTAAATGTCTTTTGAACACAATGAAATTTTTATTATTATAATTTTTTTATCTTTCTGATGACTATTGTTATTTGATATTATGTAATATTATAATGGATGTGGATGTGTTCATCGGTAGCCTGGAGGTAGAGTCTCGGCCTCGTGAACAAGGGGTCCGTGGTTCGATACCAGGTGTCGGCAAACTCCCCTTTCACGACACAAGCTTCTAGTTGCTTACTATGAAAGGTGTATAAGGTTGCATTTGGGTTTATAACAAAAACTTAGATATATATATTTTTTTTAAATATCCTAAATAATGTAAAGCGGCCTTGAAGTGATATTATGACAGTACGTCGCTATATAAGTAATCATATTATTATTATTAAATACAAACACTGCTCCTACAAATTTCCAATTCATAAGTTTGTGGTCCTCAATTATACCTCACATTGTCCTATGAAGCCCTTAATCAGAAAAGTGTGATGATTGCTGATATAGAGTATCAAATTTCTTCTTATTAATTTTCCCCAAATTTATCCAGGAACCACTTCTGTATTTATGTTTACAAGTACCTTATAAAATATAGGCATTCCTATCACCTCTAAAAAATATTTAACTTACATATTATCCTGTCTTATAAAAAATGGACAATGTGTTAATATTTTTTACAGATGACTGCCTGTATGTTTTGATATGCTAGTGTATGACAAAGACTTGTTAATGGATATTTAATCAAATGAAGAAGTTTTTGTAATTTAAGTAATTTGACTGTATAAATAATATTTTTTTAATTCTTATTTGCAGACTATGATGTATTAGATGCCAAGTTAGATGATTTGAATGCTGTATTAGATGTCATTGAACAAAAAAATGACCAAATAAGAGATGAATTTTTGAAGTTGTTACATTCTAATAAAAAGATCAGAGAAGAAATTCAACAAGAAAATAAAAAACAAGATACTGGAGCAAATGAAGAGAAAACAGAAGATAAATCACTTCAAGATCAATAATTAAAAGTTATTCATCAAGTCTCAAGTTGAGAAAATTTAAGAAGTACCTATTATACCTATAGTAAATATTATTCAACTTTTAATTATATTACAAATGTGAACCATAAATCATTTTTTGAATACTTTATTAAAATTAAAAAACATGAATTATTTTAGAATGTACATCTGTGCTAAATTTTAAGATTCTTTTACCAAAAAAAATTTCAGTATTTCACTCTCATTGTTTCTTTATATATATGTGTGTGTGTGGTTTATAAGTTTTTCACGACGAGGTATATATGAATCTATAGATTTTGCGGTCACATCACCTGTTGAATTTTGGTGGTAAACTCTCAACTGCGTGCGGGCCATCATTTTCATACCAACTGATTTTGCTTTTTTATTCTTTCACTGCGCCTTGAGGCCGGTCATGTGTGTGGAGGTGGTGGGTTTAGGAATGTGGGAGGTGGTGGTAGTGGAAATTGTTGTATTTGTCGTGCGTACTTTATAATAAAGTATTGTATTCTATTTCAGGTAATTGTACTCTATACTTTATGTGAACAATAAAGTACATGAAAATACTTTATTTCGCATGATTTTATTTCTTTCAGTTTTTGAAAAGTTTAATCGTAAGTATTTTTTCGTTAAATGAAATTTATCGATTGGTTTCAAATGCTCAATACTGAGAATGATATGATTGAAATTAATTTGCATTTTGTAGTCGCTTATTAAATTTATTTAATAAAGCTGTTATTTAAGCTATTTAATAAAGTTGTACGACAAGGATGCATACTTTCGCCCAAGCTCTTTAATCTTTATGGAGAGAGCATCATGAGAAGAGCCCTAGATGGTTGGAATTGTGGTGTCACAATAGGAGGACAGAAGATATGCAATCTCAGGTTTGCGGACGACACTACCTTAGTCGCTTCAAGTGTGCCGGAGTTAGCAGAGTTGTTTCGTCGTGTGGAGATTGAAAGTGAAAAGATGGGACTGAAGATCAACTGCAGTAAAACTAAGGCAATGATAGTTGATCGCTCAGGCAGGCTCGCAGACACGGAACATTATCTTCCAGGAATTGACTTTGTCAACGAATTTATCTATCTAGGTTCTCTCATAAATAATAGAGGCACAAGCGACCAAGAAGTGAACCGCCGCACACAGATGGCAAAGAACGCAATGGGTCGTCTTGATAAAATTTGGAAAAGCCGTGAAATTATGAGAAACACAAAGATAAGACTAGTCAAGACCTTGGTATTCAGCATATTTTTATACGGAGCTGAAACGTGGACGCTGCGAGCTAGCGAACGCGCGAGGATCGATGCGTTTGAGATGTGGTGCTGGAGAAAATTGCTCCGAGTGCATTGGACGGAACACAGGACCAATGAGTCCATTCTCAGGGAGTTAAACATTTCGGCGCGACTCTCAACGATTTGCAGTCAGTGCGCTTTGCGATATTTCGGGCACATTGCAAGAAGAGAACATGACAACCTAGAAAAAGTGATTATGACTGGGGTTGTAGAAGGGAGGAGAGGAAGGGGCAGAGTGCCAATAAGATGGAGCGACCAAATTAAGGAGGCCACACAGAGCTCACTTCACGGGGCCTTATACATGGCAGAGGATCGCTCAACATGGAGACAGATGGTCTACAGAACGAGGCATGATGGTCACGATCCTCAGGATTGAGGGACCGACAGAAATGATGAAAGCTGTTAAATGTCTAGAAGGCAACTGTATGACACTTTTATATATTTATGGGATTATGGTTGGTCTTAAAGATTAACACAAAGAAAACAAAGTCTCTTTTTTGGCTATGAAACTTAACATCAAACTGTTATCTTCACCGAAACTGACTAGGAAAATTCACAGGAATTTTTCATTATTTATTAACAAAGCCCTAGAGTACCTGAATAAATGGTTTGATTTTAATAAAACAAACTGGCTATTTACACTTGGTAATATAAATTTAAAAAGCAATATAGAATTTGATAATATTGTTATATGGATGATCTTTATGGAGAAATCGCTTTATTACACCAACTTTATTATCAGATATTTACTTCTAAGAGTTTTGCAGAACTATCAACCACAAAAATGGCAGCAAGTATTTAATATGAGTGATGATAATTTTTTAGACTTGTATCAAGTAATTTCATTTTTATTTTCTATTCCCGCCACGTCAGCATTCACAGAAAGGGTTTTTTCTGAGATGAATAGCAAATGGTGAGTTTAGTAGAATTGTTAAGTAGAGATACTAATTTAATTCTGCAAAAAGCAATAAAAATTGTGTTTTGAAACATAGTAAAATAAATGTTCTTTATTTTGATACTATGTACCAATTTTTCTTACCTATAATAACCAATGTACTTTAACTGCAAGAAAAAAGGTGGCAACCCTAGTCGTGCATCATGGGTAAGTGTAGTACTTGTAGGTGTGGTTCAGTTGGAGAAGGCGGGATCAGTTACCTTTATTCTATTGTGCTTGCGTTTGTGTGCTATGTGCGTTGTTGTCATATTTTTCCTTTTTTCTGGGGAATTTTGCAGTGTTGTCAATTTTCTCTATGAGGTGATAATAGGTATATAGTAATTTGTTCATCTCGTCTCGTTGGTTTAGGGCAAATCTTTTATAGCTATATTAATCGATCCATAGATGATTCTATGAGACTCATTGCCGCTTTTTTGGATTGTATTGCATTGTCAAAGTCTATTCAACATCCTTCCGTCATTGTATGCCTAACCAGAGCCGACGTGAGCTTTTTATTTCTCACATCTACTATGTGTTCAGCTATTCGATGAGTAATTTGGCAGTTGGTTTTGCCTATGTAGACTTTGTCACATTCCCAACAATTTATTTATTTATTCATTCTTGACTGTACATTGATTAAAAACAATTACATAAAACATATAAATTCAAATTAAATACAATCAATATACAGAGGGTGAGTTTATCGCAAAGGCGCGATCTCCTCCAACTAACCCAAATATCCCACTCATCCCATATATCCCTTGATTTTCGTTGGAGATTTGGTCCGTAGGTTGTGTAATGTAGTCCCTTTTTTGTCTATGTTGAAAATTCAACACGTGACGTAACCGTAAAATCTATATATATATATATGTTTGAAAAGGTGTTTTCGCAGAGCATATTATACATATAAAAGTATCGTTTTTGGGTACTCTACGTACAGTAGCCTTGAGAAAGGCTTTTTATTTTGTCTTGACAAAGACCGTTATATATATATATATATATGTATAGATTGTCTTTGCGAACACATCGCGTGTTTTTGTTTGGTGGTGAGCTTTCGAACCGACTTCGGTTTGACAATGGATGCCCGGGTGCATTCGAAAGCACACTACCAAACAAAAACACACGATGTGTTCGCAAAGACAATCTCTACATACATACCTCGTCGCGAAAAACTTATCAACAACATATATATATATATATATATGAGTTTGCACAGTCTGTTGGTTGTGCGGATGAGGTGTCTGTTGGGTAATATTCTTAATATCTTCACTCTCGCAGGTGTAAAAATCCAGTTATTTGCGAAAACTTCGTTTAATATTTATAAAACACTGGTCAAAGCAACGCTGTAAATAGGAGAACACAGTCGTTCTCCGGCGCCATTTAGTGTTTCGGGTTGACAATCAACGATAGATTGTCAACAACCTCGAACACAATCATAAAGATGGTTGCTGTTAGTTGACAGTTATGCTCAACAGATGTCGAACACGGTAGTTTGAAACAGGAATTGGTGGGATTGGTGAACGTACCATGGGTAAAGTGCACTTAAACCGGCCTAAGCCGATTCGTAAGCATCGGGACACCTTTCCTGTTTCATACAAAAGGGAGTTTGCACAGTCTGTTGGTTGTGCGGATGAGGTGTCTGTTGGGTAATATTTTATTTTATTTTTTTTTTTATTTATTTATTTATTTACAATTATATACGGCGTGAGCCTTTTACATGTTGAAATTATGAGACAGAGTACAAAAGCATACTATTACACAATATCAATTCCCATATACACAAGTCAAAGTTTATAAAATCACACATCAAGGTCAGAGTTAAAAAGAATTTACATTAACAAAACAAGTACAACAGAAAAAAAAAACAATATTTAAGGTAACATAATCGATAATGTTCTCAAAATAATAAATTATAAACAAATTGTAAACTGAATTAAATTATAAATCACTAAATTATTGAACATGAATTATTAAATTATAAAATTATTAATTTATCAAATTTTTAAATTATAAATCAGAGTGATAGGTCTAAATAGAATATTCATAAATTTGGCAGTAGCAATAAAATATTATGACATAAAAGAAATTGTCAAATTAATTTTAAAAGGATTATAAATGTAAATTACTAAAAAGTTAGGTTGATTTAACTGATTATATATACAAAAACAAAATTAAATATTTAAACAGCATTAAGTAAGTAAATTCAGCAGTCAAAAAATATAATTATATCGATCAAATGAAGTCAAAAAAATAACTATAATATGGGTCCATTAGATAAAAATTCATTACAATAGTTTAATTTGAAAATTAGGTTGCAAACTTCGATTGCCCTATGTCAGTTATGTAATTTCAAGTATTTAATAATGTCAGTTTTAAATTTCTGGAAACCGTCAGCAAAGATATCAGTGCAATTTCCTACCAGATTCTCCAGTCTGTGAATTCTGATCAGTGGTGAATGATAAACATAATTGTTCCGAGTATTAGGTTCGTGAAACGTCACAGTTTGTCTGGTCGACCTGGCAGGAATGCTGAATTTTATTAACTCTACCAATTCCGGGCAGTCAATGGCACCATTCAGTATTTTATGCATAAAACACCCTCTCCACACTATTACTGTGGATGGCATAATTAGGAGACCATATAGTTGTATTGTATTCTAAGAGAGGTCTCACAAGGGATACAAAAAGTAGCCTATAGGACTGAATCAACCGCAGGTCAGATGCTAATCTGAATACAAAGCCAAGACATCTCATTGCCTTGCTAACAGTTTCCTCTATATGTATGTTATAAGTTAGATCTTCAGAGAAAGTGATTCCTAGATCTTTTATGTTTGAGACACATTGGAGAACAACGCTATCAATTGAATATTCATAAGTTATCTGAGATCTAGTTCTATGAAAGCGGACAACCTAGCACTTGGCTGCATTTAGGTTTAGTTTATTTTGTATGCACCAGTCATTTAACAAATCCAGATTATTTTGTATAATAATGTAGTCTTCCAAACTGTTAATAGATTTATAAAGCTTCAGGTCATCCGCAAACAGTAAAACCTCTATGTCTCTGAAGAT
Source organism: Athripsodes cinereus (assembly GCA_947579605.1). Taxonomy (NCBI): domain Eukaryota; kingdom Metazoa; phylum Arthropoda; class Insecta; order Trichoptera; family Leptoceridae; genus Athripsodes; species Athripsodes cinereus. The sequence goes on from OX388329.1 coordinate 17,006,121, forward strand.
CTCAACTATGTCATTCACAAATAAATTGAACAAGATCGGTCCCAGATGCGAACCCTGCGGCACACCACTGTATGCATAGACTGTATCAGATATACAACTCCCAATCTTCACTTTATGAGTTCGCCCTGTGAGGTAACTTTCCAGCCAATGATAGAAAGTTCCGCCGATTCCATATCCAAATAGCTTTGACACTAGCCGGTCATGTGGCACTTTGTCAAAAGCTTTAGAAAAATCTGTATGTATGAAATCGACTTGACCTCTTTTTGATAAACGATTGACGATATAATTCTGGTAAACAGTTAAATTAGTGAGAGTAGACTTTTTAGGTATAAAACCATGTTGTATAGAAGTAATTACATTGTTAATAGAACTGCTTATTTTCCGAACAATAATTGACTCGAAGAGTTTGGGAATTGCCGACAGTATGCACACAGGTCTGTAGCTAGTCGCTTGTGCATTGTCTCCTTTTTTAAATATTGGACATATATAGCCCTCTTTCCAAATATTAGGAAAAATTCCCAATTTCAATGATAATGAGAAAATAATAAGTAAGTGGCCAGCGAAAATTTCCATACAGTTCTTAATAAACACATCGGGAATACCATCAGGACCAGCTACCTTTGAAGCGTCCAACGCAAGAATCGCATCCTTGACTTCGTCTATAGAAATAGTGATGTTGGGCAAATCGATTATTTTGTCAGAGGAAAAATCGAAATCAGCAGATTCAGTCGGTTTATCATAAACATCTTGAAAAAAAGAAGCCAAAAGATTGACCGCGCTTTGTGGTGAATCAGAATGCTGATTGTTAAAGAAGAGAGTAGACGGTATCTCGACTCGATCTCTCCTCATATTAAATTATCAAATAAAATAAATATTTATTATTATTTTGTTTTGTGTTACTGTTGAGTAACAAAACAAAATAATAATAAGTATTTATTTTATTTTATTTGATAATTTAAAATGAAGTGTTACAAAGTAAATGCCGATACAATTAATGAAATTCTCCTCATATTGTTTACAAACTTCCACAGATCCTGAGAATCCCTGGGTAAATTACTTTCAATAGAATCTATATGTAGCTTATAACAATTTTTGGATAAAGAAGAACACTGAGAACGTAAATCAGAAAAAATATTGTAGTCATCTATATCTGATGTTTCTTTAAACTTCTTATGTGCTATTTTTTTCTGATGAACAATGTCTTTTAACTCAGAACTAAACCAACTTGGATATTTCGAAGGCTTAACCGATATTTCAGGTACATGAGTATCAATACATAGCCTCAAATTAGCATAATAGTGTTCAGTCATTGAATTCAGATCATTTTCATCATTTAAATAATTATATTCCATATTTTTCAAAAATGCGTTAATTGCAGGACAATCAGCCCTGTGAAAGTTTCGTTTGACAACCAATTTATTTTCTGAAACATTTAATTTAGACAATAAAACAATATCAAGAGGGGGATGGTAGGTATCCACCGGGAGCAAAGACGAGGTAGACTTATCAACTGTAATACCAGAATCCGACGAGAAAACTAAATCGAGAATTCTCCCGTGACTATTTGTTATGTTATTCATCTGTAGAAGGCCACAAAAGTTGGCCATATCAACCAATTCTGCAGCCTTTTCATTTTTTAAATTATTGGAGATTTGCAGTTCAGCAGAATAATGATTATCATCAATCTCATTGAGCGTCTCCCATTCGCAATCTGGCAAGTTGAAGTCACCTGTTAAAACAAATTTATGATTTTTGTGCTTAGTTTTCAAGTACTCAATCTCCTCGTGATAGCTTTTATATAGATTAATATCAGAGTTGGGTGGAATATATGCACATCCCAAAATTATTGATTCGTGAGGGAGTTTCACTTGAACAAGGACTTGTTCAATATTTACATTTTTCGAGTGTATTTTTTTACTAACTAAAGATTTTTTAATTCCGATTAAAACTCCACCACCTCTTGATTTGCTACTCGTTTGTGAGTTTCGATCGAATCTGTATACATTATAATTTGTAAAACCTAGCTCTGAAGAACAAATGGAAGGGTCCAGCCAAGTCTCTGTAAACAATATAATATCATATTTGACAAACGGGAGAGACTGGCGTAATTGGCTTAGTTTAGATTTTACGCCCCTGATGTTCTGGTAGTAGAATTCAAGTTTTTTAAATTATTATCATGAACTATTTTCGGAATTCCCTTAATAAATTTAATTATCAGGTTTTTTTTCTCCGTTCTGGACCCTTGCACCTAATTCCTCTTTTAGTTTCATATACTGATTGCGCTGAATAATTGTTTGGTCATGATAAATCACAACAGCCCTTGACATTTTCATTCTATTTCCCTGACCTAACTTTGATGCTTAAGAATAACTTTAATGGGACGAAGTTTGTTAGAATTCCTTCTTCCCAGCCTAAAGCACATCAAATCATTGATAGCTACCTACCGACTGATCTACCTCTTTTAATAAATTACAAATCCTATTCTTATCATCACGTATAACCTCCTCCTTACTTAACTGCGAACTCTCCTCTACGCCGCATACTATGATGTTCCTTCTTCTTCTTTACTCCATTTCACTGCGTACAGTCAGGCAGAGACTTGGCTCATGCCTTTGCATACGGAACGAGGCTCGGCCCGTCACCGGAATATGCAGTTTGAACTTGTCGAAGAGATGTTATGTTTCGACATTGGCGCATGTGTCTCGTCAGGACCATCTTACATAATGGCCGACACAACATCAAATCCAGTATGCGAGGAGCATCGCATATAATGTAGGACTGTATGATCTAATTTTCATCCAAAATGCATATATATATATATATATATATATATATGTTTGAAAAGGTGTTTTCGCAGAGCATATTATTCATATATAAGTATCGCTTTTGGGTACTCTACGTACAGTAGCCTTGAGAAAGGCTTTTATAGTTGGTCTTGAGAAAGACCGTTGGCTTCTGCCCGACGTTTCGTGCAAGATTCAACCTGACATCAGCTGGGGCGTAGAGGGCGGTGGCAGGCTTCGGCGGCGCGGGTGTCGTGAAGGCAGCAGGCGTCGATGAGCAAGGGAGAACGGAGATTTTGTCGACGTACACCTACTACGATTCACGGCCGCAGCGTGAAACGGTCGGTGTGGGGAGAGAGCGTGCAGCGAGGCGGGTACTACGTCGCGCAGGCTGGGGATTGCTATGTTAGCATGTCGAGTACGGGTGTGGGTCGTTGCGTTCGGGGGTGTTTGAGTGACGTCGATCGGTGGTGTATGGTTGACGCTGTGCGAGAGGGAGCGATCGAGCGTGAAGATGAGTGATGCGTTTTTTCGATTACCGTTTGCCAGGCGAACGGTAATCGCTTACTGTCATCACGTGAATTCATACTGTGGTCCCGTTTGTGTATCTCAATCGCCTCGCGGTATACGCGCGAAGACTCGTTGTTGAGTTTGGCGATTGTTCGAGCTGATCGAAGTCGATACAGTGTCCTTCAGTCATACTATGCATCGCTAGGGTAGAAGATGTTTTTTTACCCTTCACATCTACTCTGTGTTCAGCCACTCGAGCAGATGTGCGGCGGTTAGTTTTGCCTATATAGACTTTAGGACAGTCTTTACACGGGACCTCGTATACACCGTGTGATTCGTTTGGGATGTGATCTTTAACACACCGCAGCATAGATTCAATCTTTTGATGGGGAGCGAAGACGACTTTTATATCGTGACGGCGTAGTATGCGTCCGACACGATCGGTAGTTCCACGCACGTAAGGTAGCTTTGCAAAGCCCCGTAACCGAGTATTATCATCGATTTCGGTTCTCTGAGTCTCTTCTCGGGCAAATGCCTTCTTGATAATCGAATCAGAGTATCCGTTGCTTTGCAGGGCTCTCCTCAAGCGCGATAGTTCGACCGACCGATGTTGATCGTCGGCAATAGTCTTTGATCTATGCGTTAGTGTGTTAACTACGCCTGAGAGTTGTGCGGGGTGATGATGAGACGACGCGTTAAGATAT